>JAHRHZ010000273.1:2354353-2369551 GCA_024137785.1 Ginglymostoma cirratum | reverse complement strand
GAAACGTCAAGTTTTCCTGCTCCTATGATGCTGCTTGACCTGCTGTGTTCATCCAGCCCCATGCATGTTACAGACCTGTTTGGTACTCAATAGAAAGACCAAGTACTGGCTTACACTAGACCACTTTGAATAAATACTGTGTTACACATTGACCCTATTTCAGTTAAAATGAACATACACCATAGTGCAAAGGAGATTCATGGGGGTCAAAAACAGAAATTGCTGATAAAGCTCAGCAAGCCTGGTGGCATCTGTAGAGAGAAACTAAAGTTAATGTTTTGTGTCCAGTAACCTGAAACATTAACTTGTGGTTTTGCTCCACAAATGCCGGCCCGACTTGTTGAGCTTTCCCACCAATTTCTGTTTTTTGTTTATGTTTAACAGATTCTGCAATTCTTTTGGTTTTCATGGGATTCAATGATGCTTCTGTAAACATATCAACATTAAGTTTCCCATGGGTACCAGGTACATTGAGAATGCACAATAAAAATCTGAAGGAAATCCAAGTAAAATTTTGGGATGCACTGACTTGGCTGTAGTTAGCTTCACTCAGCTTCTGTAGGTTTATTTTTTCCTGCATCCTTTGAAAGTGTAGACAGGTTTAACAGCCCACAAAATCATGATCAAACAGGTAATGCTTTACGCCATCAGCTCAGTCATGGTGAATACTTTCCTGTAGGTGTCAAAAGAAGCTCTTACAGCTTCACAAGATTTAAAATCCTTGGTGACACAGTGATGGTCAGCGCATAACAAATTTTCTAAAGTTCAGCTACTGTGATTTTGTATTCTCCCAACACTAACACATACACGCACAGCCACTGACATAAACAAGAATGGTGGCTAGAGTAAAAATGTGTAGGCCTTTGTCAGCAAGAGTCATGGAAGCACTTAATTTGAAGATCTAGCATATTCTGGCATAAAAAATAAATGTGTACAATTTCCCATGAGTTTTTCAAATTCAAGGCTCAATCTACAGTGTGCGAAGGAGATTCTAAGTAAGAAATGCAAACTTATGACTTCTACAAATTTATAACTACAGTCATATTCCTCCTTCTGTGTTTCCAAACTGTCCATTCTGTGAGAAGAGTGGCCGTAGGAAGTTGTACACTTTCTGCAAGTGACAAAGGAAGAATGATAGTAAGAACATTTCATAGTATTGTCAACAGTCTAATTATATTATTTACTGTGTAATTGGAACCAAGCGGATATCACTAACAATGAGATTCTTGATTGGGGTTGTTAACCTGAGCAAATCAGGGAGCCCTGGGCAATAGATATTAACCTGGGCAATAGATATTATATTTCAGAATCTTCTCACTTGAGGGCTGACTACGAACTGGCTGGCCACTGTCAGTATTCTGTGCATATGTAAATAAATGGTGACTTGGTCACAGGATACCAGCCTCTGCGCAGTTATTTCATTAGCACACATGTAAATGAACGTACAAGTTAGGAACTGAAGTAGGCTACTTCTCTCCTCAAGTATGCTCTGCCATTTAATAAAATCTGATTACTCCAAATTCCAACTTGCACTCCCTTGCTTAAATGACTTCCACTGCTGTTCAATGATGTGAGAGGGAAAAATAATCTCCTCATCTCTGTCTTAAATGGTGATCCTTTATTTCGAAAGGGTCGCCTCTAGTTTTTGACTCTCGCACAAAAGGAAACACCCTTTCTACATTCACCCTGTCAAGGCCCCTCGGGATCATATGTGCTTGAATCAAGTCACCTGTTACTTTTCCAAACTCCAGCAGATACAAGCCTAGCCTGTCCAACAGTTCCTCGTAGACAATGCATGCATTCTAGGTTTTAGTCTAGTAAACCTTCTCTGATCTGCTTCCAATAAATTTACATCGTCCCTTAGCATTAGGCCATCAACGAAGTACTCAGTGATCCGGATGGTGTCTCACCTGTCTTCTTTATAATTAAAGCATAACCTCCATACTTCTGTATTTATTTCCTCTTTCAAAGAGCAGTAGCATTCCATTGGTTTTTCTAATTATTTACTACATCTGCAACCAACCTTCTGCAACTCATGCACTAGGACTCTCAGGTACTCCTGAATCTTAGGAGACAGCAATCTCTCACCACTTTATAATATGCCTCTTTTGTATTTTTTCTGCCGAAATGGACAATTTCGCATTTTACCACTTTATACTCCATTTTCCAGATCTATGCTTAATCACTTAAACTATTTATATTGCTTCATAACTTCCTGTCTTCTTCAGAAGTATCTTACCTACTAATTTTTTATATCAACAAAATTAGTAACTGCATCTTTGGTCCCTTTGTCCAAGTAATTTAGATAAATTGTTAACAGTTAAAGCATCAGCCTATGGTCCACTTTACCAACCAGAAAATGACACATTTATCACTACGTTTTTTTCTGTCAGCTATCCAATCTTCTATCTATGCCAATATGTTATCTCCACTGCATGAACTTTTATTTTCCTCAACAATTTTGATCTGGCATCTTGTCAAATCTCTTCTGGAAGTCTATGGACTAGTTCCCTTTTAGCCACAGTGTGTGTTACTGCCTCAAAGGACTTCATTAAACTTGTTACCGTTCACTTTAAATCTTATCCAGCAGTAAAACTAAATAGATGAAAATATTGGAAATTGCAGCCTTTGGGCAAATGCTCTCAAATACAAATAATAAAGCAAGTTTTATACACAAACCCATTATTGAAAATACTGTTCCTCAAACAATTTGTCTCAGATCATTTCTTCATGAGCTTTATTCAATGAATACTTGTTTGAAATTGCTCACCTTCAGATGGAGGCTTATTGTACTTTGTTCTGAGACATGTTGATGTTAAGAAAAGATGGATTATTTTACATAATAAGATTGTATTGTATTTGTAATACAGTTGTAAAGATGAGGGCAACTTGTACAAATGGAATGGGAGTATTCCCTTTAAAAGCAAAATTTTGCAGTTGCATTGGATTGCAATGAACTATAAATATTGTAAACACTATTATTTATTTATAAAACTTAGTTCTACATTTTTCACTTGCAATGTAACTTTAATCCCCTTCAATAGTAACATATAAGTCACTTCATTTTTACCTGTAGTTGGATGAGTTCCCAGGTCCCTGTGAACATCATGCCATGATTTGGGCCAAATGCAGGCAAATGGGACTAGATCAGTTTAGGAAAGCTGGTCGGTATGGACGAGTGGGCTGAAGGATCTGCTTCTGTGCTGTATGACTCTATGACCCTCTAGGGCTTCCTATCAAGGTGCCAATTGATTCAACCTATTATTGTGTCTTCCTGTCCATGGTCAGAGAAGGACCACATCGTAATATTTTTCAGGAGAAGAATTGGTTCATGATTGACAAGTATTTTCTTCTTTTGGTACCACACTAGTTGACCAAGTACTGAAGATGTTATGGATTGGTTTGGCAGGCAATAGTAAGGAAGATAGGCTACAAAATGGCAGCATTATAGCATTGCTAGTATTATTGATTTTCCTCAATACTAATTCTCTATATACCTAGCCTCATATTAATTCAGCAGTATTGTTTCATTTCATATAATTCATGGGGCGAGAGGGAGCGATAACACTAACAGCATTCATGGAGATAATACACACACTTAATAAAAGATTAATCAGACTATGCTTGAAGAACCATGTCCAGTTTTGATCCCACTTCCATTAAGAGGAGTTCAAGGGACAAAAAGAACATCAGTATGTCATAAATAAATGAACTATTAGGACAAGATAAGGGAAAATGAAAGGCTTGAGGTAAACAAATGATTAGTGTTTGTAACTGTGAAATATTAGCGAGTGGGTATTAAAAATTTCTTCTTGATGAGTGAAGACATGCGGCAGCTGATTGCACATGAGTCAGTGTTATGTATGCGGGAGCTATGGCTAGTCCCATTGTGTTATAAAGCCTTATAACACAAAGATCTCACAGACATGGTTTGGGAAGCAACTGCAGAAATCTCCAAGTCAAGCCCGGACCCAGGTTCTAGACAAATTTGAGCTCTTCCAGCAGATCCTCATGGAAATTATAGTAATGTTTGCCAAAACACCAGAGCAGTCTTACTGTCCCTGAATATAAGGGTGCTAGGATGTACAAAACAATTAATATGTGAGAAACTGCTGGCAATAGAAACTGTTCAGTCTAAATTCTATTCAAATCATGGTTCATTAATTTGCTTCTTGACTTTCTTGAGATCAAATATTTTACTTAATGCTTTAATTTAGATATTTCTCACTGTAAAGTTAAATATAGGAATACTGTGATTGTTCACATCAAACTTTTTTGACATTGACAGGTGTACGAAAATATAATTAAATATAAAATGGCCACGTTGATTTATTAGGGCAACAAACTATTAGGGAAGCAGACTTCATCTACTTGCTATCTTATAAAGACTTCTTGTAATATTAAATAAATGTTGGAAAAGGAATGAGGAATATTAAATTTGGAATACAGCTGTTATACAAACAACTGAATTCTGTAATGCTGAGCTTGAGATATTGAGTGACAGGACACACAACGTAATAGATTGAAATCTTGCAATCTGTGCTCCATCAGGCAAGCCCAATTGTATTAAATCTGGAGTGTTAAAGCTTGTTGAATTTTACCTCCTCTGGGACAGCCCTGATATTGGTAAATCCTTTTCTAAAAACCACAAACACATGGCGAGCTCCACAGCGTAATGCAGATGTAGCACAGTCAAAGGCAGTATCTCCAGCACCAAGTACAAGAACTGTGCCTTTTATTGATGGCAGACTAGACTGACAGGCACACATCCCTGTGAAGAAAAAAAGAGCATTTTCTTTGAAATATGCTATTTACTCTAGGCACCACAAAGTCACACCGAAGTATTTATAGAAATGTAAAATTGCACAACAGAAGGTCGAAATGAGACATATTACTATCAAATTATTCTGTTTCATTGCAGGATGTTTTATTCTTTTTCAAATGTATTCATATACATAATTTCACACCCAGCACCCTCAGCAAAGAGACCTATTATTTTATCTTCTATGGATGACTGCAGGCTACATTGAATGGTTCAGATTTCAGCATCAGATTTCACATACATTACACTGAAGCAATCAAAACTCTCAAAATCTAAATAAATCAGAAAAATACTATTAGTCTGTGATCATAATGTCTTTTTACTATGCGATCATGCATTTAGTTAGCCCTAATGTATCGCAGAAGATGTCCTTAGACCATTAAAATGAATTTTTGAAACCAATTCTTTTATTAAATCCATACATCATTAAGATTAAGCAGAATATATTTCCAGACATAAAAAATAGATTTGTTGGAACAACTTAGACAAATCATAGGTTATAAGACTTTACAGCTTCTAATGGTTGTCAATACGCAAGTTCATATTATGCACGCTCCTGTTGAAAAATGATGAAAAATGCATATACTGCAAAGAGAAAATTCTAAATTGCTGATGATTCTTTTGCAAAATGGAAGCATTTTATCACACAATAAACAACTGTTATTATGCTTTCATTTAACATGGACTTACTTCATTTGTTGAAGAAAATTAATGGTGAACAGTCCTCCTGACAACGCAAGAAAATTGCACAATATTATGAACAATAAAATTCTACCTGGTTTGCTAGCTTTTGCAACAAGAGGCAAGAACTCCTTGGATGTGTAGAAGCCATGTTTCACTGTTAAGCCTTCAAAGATGTGATCTCTCTTTGGCTCTGGTAAACCTGTTGAAACACAAATTGTTCCTTTAAATAATAATGCACCGAGAATGAGAATTGAATAGCCTTTTGCATTTTTAGAATGAACAGAATGATTTCATAATGCTCTCGCCTGAAAATGTTGTACGTACCAATCGTCTCAGCATTCATTCAGACTATGTTCACCAATAAAGAGGTACTTTATCGAAAAATATTTCAATTTTTTGAAGACATATGTTAAAAATCTTAACAAAAGAACACATGCGCTATTTTGATCACAATTATATATCCCTTAATATTTGTTGAAATACCATCTATTACATATGGGAAAATAATTTAGAATCTGATATCACAATCTTACATGAGCTTTCTATAGAATACTTAAAGTACTTAGGTGTAATATTTTACAACTTTGAACAGAACTATTCAAAAATGGCACAGCCACAATGAAAACAAATTTGTAGAAAGTTTTCAAAAATTGACGATTGAATCATTTATCAAGGTGGCAGAGTCCTTGATTAAAAAGTCTGTGAGTGTTAGTGTGGACACGTTGGGCTGAATGGCTTGCTTCCACACTGTAGAGACTCTATGATTTTATTCTAAGATTCTATGATTTGTCTTAATAGCACTCCCAACTTTTTGGGAATATTCAAGGCATATATGATCTTTAAATTCTGTATAAAGCATGACTTTTATTTTTGTACATTTAAAAACTAAGGATTGCAATGATGAAGTACTTTTGTTTTAAATAGGGATTTTCCATGAAGGCTGGATAAATGCATAGCAAAGAGTTCAATACCTATTGTGAACTCTGTTCCTGTGGCTACAGGCTCCTGTAATGTGCAGACAATCAGGACCTGAGGAAATGTTTACAAGAGAAGTTGGTTGGCTCACAGCTAACTGAGAAGATTGGAACTGGAGACAATTTACAGAGGTACAGACTCGCAGAAAAAGAAAGACGCAGAAGAGGTAGCTGTTCTGTTGCCCAACAGAAGCTGCCTGTTTTCTGCAGTAACAAAAAAGAATATAAATTTGAAGTCATCTTTCCTATCATAGCTGCTGTGAGCTGTGATGTTTGAACTGATAAATCAGAGACATTTTCCAAGTGGATCAATCATTCTGTCCTTCTATAAGCCAGTGGAAAATCCCAGGGAAAGAAAACTGAAGACCAGTGGCCTGGCTTGACAAAGTAGATCATTTTGATATTGGAATCCGGAAGCAAAATCACCGAACTGACTTGTTTGTGTTTAGTCCCGGAACCTAGTCTGAAAGTTAGGTAAATTGGGGCACTGAGCATATATTAACATAAATTGCTACAATTTATGACACCAGTGGGTCATGACAATACACTAAAATGTCCAACATCAAGGATGGTAAATACTTAGCAATAAAAATACTGCAATAAGGCTGTAAGCGAAGCTGGACAGCCTGGCGTAACACATATAAAGCCAGGCTTCATGTCTCACAGGATTCATACTGCAGAAGGACCCAAACTCAAGCTCTGAGCTGTGGCTCAGGGGAAGAGGATTTTGCTCTTGTCAACTAGTTACAAATTATGCCCACCCCTGCCGCGCCCATCATTCATCACAGGAGACCAAACGTGAATGACTGGAGGTGAACAGCCAAGGACTGCACAGGAGGGCATAAGCATGACAATGATTGCATAATAGGGATAACAAGGTGTGGAGCTGGATGAACACAGCAGGCCAAGCAGCATTTTAGGAGCAGGAAAGCTTGACGTTTCAGGCCTAGACCCTTCATCAGAAATGGGGGAGGGGAAGAGGCTTCCGCTCACGCTTGGATATTGAGCAGTTTTTCCGCCGCCTCCGCCTCCACGCTTACTTCTTCAACCGTGAATCTAACCCTCCCTCTACTGACCACTTCTCCCGCCTCCAACACAAGCCCTCCTCCTGGACACCATCCCAAGGCCTCCTACCCTCCCTCGACCTCTTCATTTCCAGCTGCCATCGAGACATCAATCACCTCAACCTCTCTACCCCTCTCAAACACTCCAACCTCTCCCCTGTAGAACGTGCAGCCCTCCGCTCCCTCCGCTCCAATCCCAACCTCACCATAAAACCCGCGGACAAGGGAGGCGCAGTTGTACTATGGCTCACTGACCTCTACTTCACTGAGGCCAGGCGCCAACTCTCCGACACCTCCTCCTACCGCCCCCTGGATCATGACCCCACCCCCGAGCACCAAACCATCATCTCCCAAACCATCCACAACCTCATCACATCAGGTGACCTCCCACCCACCGCCTCCAACCTCATCATTCACCAACCTTGCACCGCCCGCTTCTATCTCCTCCCCAGAATCCACAAACCTGAATGCCCTGGTCAACCCATTGTCTCCGCCTGCTCCTGCCCCACCAAACTCATCTCCACCTACCTAGACTCCATTTTCACTCCCTTGGTCCAGGAACTCCCAACCTACGTCCGTGACACCACCCACGCCCTCCACCTCCTCCAGAACTTCCAATTCCCCGGTCCCCAACACCTCATTTTTACTATGGACGTCCAGTCCCTATACACCTGTATTCCCCATGCAGATGGCCTAAAGGCCCTCCACTTCTTCCTGTCCCGCAGACCTGACCAATCCCCCTCCACTGACACCCTCATCTGCTTAGCCGAACTCGTCCTCACCCTCAACAACTTCTCTTTCAATTCCTCCCACTTCCTACAGACAAAGAGGGTGGCCATGGGTACCCGTGTGGGCCCAAGCTATGCCTGCCTCTTTGTAGGTTACGTGGAACAATCCGTCTTCCGTACCTACACTGGCCCTAAACCCCACCTCTTCCTCCGTTATATTGATGACTGTATCGGCGCCGCCTCGTGCTCCCACGAGCAGTTCATCCAGTTCACCAACACCTTCTACCCCAACCTGAAGTTCACCTGGACCATCTCGAACACCTCTATCTCCTTCCTGGACCTCTCTGTCTCCATCTCGGATAACCACCTAGAAACCGATATGCATTTCAAGCCCACCGACTCCCACAGCTACCTAGAATACACCTCTTCCCACCCAACTTCCTGCAAAAATGCCATCCCCTATTCCCAATTCCTTCGCCTCCGTCGCATCTGCTCCCAGGATGAGGCATTCCACTCCCGTACATCTCAGATGTCCTCATTCTTCAAGGATCGCAACTTCTCCCCGCAGTGGTCGAGAACGCCCTCGACTGTGTCTCCCGCATTTTCCGCAACTCATCCCTCACACCCCGTCTCTGCAATAATAACCAAAGAAGAATCCCCCTCGTCCTCACGTACCACCCCACCAACCTCCGGATCCAACGCACCATCCTCCGACACTTCTGCCATCTGCAATCCGACCCCACCACCAAAGACATTTTTCCCTCTCCACCCTTGTCTGCTTTCTGGAGGGCCACTCTCTCTGTGACTCCCTTGTCCACTCCATACTCCCCTCCAGCCCCACCACACCCGGAACCTTTCCCTGCAACCGCAGGAAGTGCTACACCTGCCCCCACACCTCCTCCCTGACCCCAAACCCAGGCCCCAAGAAGACTTTCCACATCAAGCAGATGTTCACCTGCACATCTGCCAATGTGGTATACTGCATCCGCTGTACCCATTGTGGCCTCCTCTCCAATGGGGAAACCAAGCAGAGGCTTGGGGCCCGCTTTGCAGAACACCTGCGCTCAGTTCGCAACATACAACTACACCTCCCAGTCGCGAACCATTTCAACACCCCCTCCCATTCCTCAGATGACATCCTGGGCCTCCTGCAATGCCACAATGATGCCACCCGAAGGCTGCAGGAACAGCAAATCATATTCAGCCTGGGAACCCTGCAGCCCAATGGTATCAATGTGGATTTCACAAGCTTCAAAATCTTCCCTTCCCCAACAGCATGCCAAAACCAGCCCAGCTCATCCCCACCTCCCTAACCTGTTCTTCCTCTCACCTATCCCCTCCTCCCACCTCAAGCCCCATCCCCATCTCTTATCTACTAACCTCATCCCGCCCCCTTGACCTGTCCGTCCTCCCTGGACAGACCTATCTCCTCCCTACCTCCCCACCTACACTCGCCTTTACTGGCTCCATCCCCGCCTCTTTGACTTTTCTGCCTCCTCTCCACCTATCCTCTCCTCTATCCATCTTCTATCTGCCTCCCCCTCTCTCCTTATTTATTTCAGAACCCTCTTCCCCTCCCCCATTTCTGATGAAGGGTCTAGGCCCGAAATGTCAAGCTTTCCGGCTCCTAAGATACTGCTTGGCCTGCTGTGTTCATCCAGCTCCACACCTTGTTATCTCAGATTCTCCAGCATCTGCAGTACCTATTATCTCTGAATGATTGCATAAGATTTGGGAAGATGAGTAGTAAGTGGTAACAAGATAAGAGACCTTCAATGCCATACACAAGAGCGTGCCCATTGTCTTTGGTAAAATCGTCAGAGTGAATTTCCTGCCCTATCTCTGAGATGTCATTCACACTCACATCCTGGGCCAAAATGACAACGAGACATCACTGCCATCACAAAGATGATTCTGAACATTACTGTGGTGTCATCATGGCAGACCATTAATAATGATGAGGCTGGAAGCAGGAAAGAGCAGAGTCATTCGATAGTGATAACATCAGGTAGAAGTCACTCCTGCCCAGTGCCTATTGTGACTTCACAACTATCATCATTTCTCGGCTTGACTGTGCTGACTTGCCTTCTCCTGCAGGCACTAGAGTACAGAGAGTGGAATAAATGATCTTCTCTGTGTGCAGAAATTCTACAGGACCAGCACTGTCACATTGTACCTGAACAGCATCACCAGTGCAGAAGCATGCACATCTCTGTGGAGCCAACGTGGGCCTGAGAATGTGAGAACAGGAAGAACAGGAGGATATGAGTGAGACAGAGTCAGCCTTGAGTGCATGAGCTCCTCCATTACAAGAGGTGGCACCATTTTGAAAGAATCACATGTAGCACCATTCTGAAGAGATGCAGAAACAGCATGCTGAAATGCACAGAAGGAGACACACTCTGTTTAGAGATGGACTGTTCAATGTTGTTGATGGCACAGGATAATCAGGGATACTGAGAGTAAAGCAGAGTTAGCTTTGAATGTATGAGTTTGTCCATTGAGAGAAGTATTACCATCTAGGACGAAGCATATGTAGTATCATTCTGAATGGGTGCATAAATAGTATGCTTGTAATGGAGGATACTACCCACCCCGTCAAGATACAGCTTACCGTTAAGTATGTCAATGCTCTGTTGGGTGGAGGCTTGTGTAAGTAGGTTGCTCTGATTGGAGCTTTCACCTTTTGTGTCTAGATGGATAACAGGATCCAGATCTTCACAGAATAAATGTTGTCCTACAAATAAATAGTTCTTAGCCCATCTGAGCATTCAGTGAATGAAAGCCTTTTCCATTTAGGAATCTGACATACTGGTTTGTCCGTGCCTGGTTGCTTTACATGGGTGAGCCATGAGGGATATTCAGTAAAATCTGAAGAGCTTAATGGCCCATTGCACTGGCCCATGGATGTAGTCCCCAGCCTTCAGAATAGTCAGCTGTAACATGCCTGATAACATAATCAGCCACTGACTGTGAGATGCCAGCCAGATCTGCAGCTGATACTCAATTTGACCCAAATCCATAAAAGTTCAGGGTGACGGTAATGATGATGGCTGCAGGTAGGGGATTGCCCATGAGGCACCAGGTCATTGTAAACCAAAGTACAAATGTCCAAGACTGTTTGCTTACATTGGCAGAGTCCTTATGGCATTGGCACTCTGAGTTACAAGAGAGCTGGCACTTGGGGAGTACCTTCTTCCTTGAACCTTCTACTTGCCTGGAAGGTGCCTGTGCTGAAGCTTTTCCTCCCTAGTCTGTCCAATTTTAGAGTGGTCTATTCCCACCTTCAGTCGCTTACTGCTGGCTTTTGATGCAACTGCTTGCAATGATCATTTCTCCTCCCTGACTGTGCTGGCATCTCTAGTCCTGCTCAGATTCACACCAATGATCCAATGACTCTCATCAAAGACAATGCAGTAATAACTTCCAATGTCTTCAGCAAGATTTCTCTCTCAATGAATACTATCAAAATAGACCAGATCAATTGGCTGTGCATTACATTGCTAGTGGTATAATTTGTAGTATCATTGCTGCTGCAAAATGGCTGTCGTGTTTGCCAATTCTTTGTATGAAGTGTTATGGGACATTTCAATTATGTCATAATGTATGTAAATATGAATATTTCTTTCTCATGCTGAGAATATCAAACCTTCTACAAAAATAAAAGCTGAATAGTGAACAAACCTACTGGACTTTCTGTTATATGAACATTTACAATTTGACACAATGGAATGAAGCGCAGCTGAAATATTTTTAACATTTTGGTGTCATAGGCCTTCTTGTCAAGTGTTATTTTATAATAGCTGTTTTACTCTTCATTACCACTTGCAGAAAATTTTACGTTTTGGACAATTAGTGGCAACTGGACGCTTCAGTAGTTCTATGTTGGAGCACTGTAACCTCCTGTTATTAAAAAAAATTATAACCACAATATTTAAAGCATTACAAGCTTACTTGGATGAAATTGCAAGGGTTAAAATCTGCACTTCTTCAACATTTAGTTTCAGATTTCGCTTCATAGATGGGAGAAATGTCATGATTATTTCAAACCAAATCTGAAACTCAAATCCTGATAACTACAAAAGGGGAAGACTCAAGGCAACATCTATGTATGCGTATAGCACCTCTAAAGAAATGGATGCTTATCACCATCAGGGATTACATATAGACAGCTCTCCAGAATGGTCTTCCAAAGCTACATGTAAGATTAGAAACATGATGCACAATTGCACTTACAGTAATTGATCTGAACAAGTCTAAATCTGCGCTTCATATACAATGGTGTGGTTTGTGAACTTCATAGAGATGATTGATCAGCCGTTAAAGAGGGATATAAATGCGTTGGAAGTAGTTGAGAGAAGGTTTACCGGACTAAGACCTGGAATCGGTGATTTGTCTTATGTGGAAAGGTCGGATAGATTAAGCACGTATCTACTGGAGTTTACAAGAGTAAGAAGGCAATTGATTGAAAAATAAGGTCTTGAGGGGTGGATGTGGAAAAGATATTTCCTCTTGTGGGAGAATGTTGTCGAGAGGTACTTTAAAAATAAAGGTCGCCCATTTGAAAAATGAATTAGATAATAATTTTTTGCTCAGAGGATCAACTCTATTCATCAAAAGGCAGTGGAAGCGATTTCTGAATATACTAAGGAAGAGGTGGACAGATACTTGTTAAGCAAACAGGGTGGAAACTTATTAGGGTAGGCAGAATTGTGGAGTAACCAGATCAGCCATGATCTTACTGAATGGCGTACCAAATCTAAGGAGCTGAGTGGCTCCTAATTTCTAAATTTGTTCTTCCACATTATTGATCATACTGTAGCTTGTGTCCATTAGTAATCAGATGCCAGAAGATGATACAAGACTAGATGCATAACAAAAAAAAAGGAAAAACTCACAATTAAAAATAATCAGCACATACTCTTTCACAGTTCTAACGCAGATCATTTACAGTTGCAGTGCACTTCCCACTGATCAAAGTTCCAAAATGTATTTCTACTTTGTCTTTCACAGAATGGTGCGTAGCTACTTGGAGGTAAAGGGTGAAATAAATTGGAAGATGACAAGAGAGGGTTAGAAAAAATTTTAGCAAACAGGGCTGGAAGTTCCTGTACCAGGGAGGAATAGAAACATAGAAACATAGAAAATAGGAATATGAGAAGGCCATTCAGTTCTTTGAGCCTACTTCACCATTCAAAATAATAATGGCTGATCATCCAACCCAACACCCTGTCCCTGTTTTCTCCCTATGCCCTTTGATCCAAAGAACAAATAAAGAACAAAGAACAATACAGCACAAGAACAGGCCCTTCGGCCCTCCATGCCTGCGTTGACATATTTTGCCCTTCCACACTAAAACTGTCCTCACTTACAGGATCTGTATCCCTCTATTCCCTTCCTATTCATGTATTTGTCCACGTGTTTCTTGAATGCTGCTATTGTGTCTGCTTCCACCACCTCCTCTGGCAGCTCATTCGAGGCACTCACTACCCTTTGTGTGAAAAACTTGCCTTGCGCATCTCTTTTGAACTTCTGTCCACCCTCTGTTGAATCTGTGTCCACTTCAGTAATTGACCCCCTCCACTCTGGGAAAAAACTTCATACTTGCCACTCTATCCATGCCATTCACAATCTTTTAAACTTCCATCAGGTCACCCCTCAACCTCCTGCGTTCTAATGCGTTCCAATCTTTCCAACCTTTCTTCATAGCTAAAATCCCCCCATACTAGGCAATGTCCTGGTAAACCTTTTCTGTACCTTCTCCAAAGCATCCACATCCTTGGTAGTGTGGTGACAAGAATTGTACGCAATATTCGAAGTGTGGCCCAACTAAAGTTCTATAAAGCTGCAGCATAACTTGTCTATCCTGAACTCATTGCCCCTTCCAATGAAGGCAAGCATGCCATAAGCCTTTTTTACTACCTTATCTACCTGCACTGCCACCTTCAGTGACCTGTGGACCTGCACAAACAGATCCATCTGCATATCAATACTCCTAATGGTTTTGCCATTCACAGTATAATTTCCATCTGTACTTGACCTATCAAAGTGCATCACCTCACATTTGTCCAGATTAACCTCCTTCTGCCATTTTTCTGCCCATACCTTCAACTGATCCATATCCTGCTGAAGCCTCTGACAATCCTTCTCACTATCCACAACTCCACTCATTAAACCAGCTACATTTTCCTCTAAATCATTTATGCAGACCACAAACAGCAGGGGTCCCAGTACTGATCGCTGTGGAGCACCACTAGTCAAAACCCTCCAATCCAAAAAGCATCCTTCCAATGTTACCCTGTGGCTGCAATGGCAAAGCCAGTTCCGTGTTCATCTTGCCAGCTCACCCCTGATACTACGTGACTTCATCTTTTGTACCAGTCAGCCATGAGGGGCCTTGTCAAAAGTTTTACTAAAGTCCATGTAGACAACATCAACTGCATTTCCCTCATCAATCAACTTCATCACCTCCTCAAAAAACTCGATCACATTCATGTGGTATGATCTGCCCTGCATAAAACCGTGTTGTCTATCACCAATAAGTCCATTTGTTTCAAAATGCATATAGATCCTGTTCCTGAGAATCTTTTCCAATAATTTCCCTACCACCGACGTAAGACTCACAGGCCTGTCATTTCCAGGATTACGCCTGTTACCCTTCTTAAACAATGGGACAACATTGGCTATACTATATCTAAGATATATATCTAAGAACTATATCTAACTCTTTCTTGAAAACATTCAATGTTTTGTCCTTCATTGTTTTCCCTGGCTGAGAAATGGAGGGGAAGGGCAAAGAGTTAGCATTTCAGAGCTGTGGTAAGGAGAGCTGGGCCAATTGGAAAATGAAGACAAGGATTCTGATCTGACTCAAAAGAAAATGTCGCCATATCAGAAAAGAATGAGGAAGCAGACGTCTGTTTAAA
>JAHRHZ010000273.1:2342598-2353953 GCA_024137785.1 Ginglymostoma cirratum | reverse complement strand
TAGGCCCGAAACGTCAAGCTTTCCTGCTCCTATGATGCTGCTTGGCCTGCTGTGTTCATCCAGCTCCACACCTTGTTATCTGTTTAAAAGACTTGGGCTGAAAAGAATCCAAATAGATGTCAGTGTTTCTCATAACACCTGTCTTCAGCATCAACATTTTGAGGAAACTTCAGATCTGGATCCAGCATCCTATGACATCATAAAACACAGCTTGTCCAAAGTGTCACCCTGTATGACAACAATGGCGCTGAACTGGCCATTATCTGTCTTGGGACTTTCTAACAGAATCTTCCCAATCAAACACCTCTCACTTGCGCAACACTCAAGCAGAACATTTTTTGTAGTAGGCCAAAGAGTAGCTACAGTAAATAGTTTACTAACACAATCAATAACCATGGCAATAAGGGGCTCTAGTTAGGTTTTTGAAATTGCTTGAAATTACTTTGGGAGAGTAAATTGACCATGTAGACTTCATAGTTCATTTTTCTGGGTGCGTGGAATTTAGATGTCTATGGCTAGGAAGCCTCTGCGAATAAAAGAACCCTCCACAAAAGTCTTCAACACAGAGTTCAGGATAAAATCTTGTCCAGATTGGGGCTTAACTGCAAATGCACCTTGGAAATTTAATATTGGCCAATACCTGATCAAAGTGAGTAATTAAGCAACATAACTCAACTACTTTGACCTTCTCCACAAGGCTTGGTTGAGACTCTTGGGTGTCTAAGAAGAAAAGGTCACAAGGATAACATTGTGTTGCAGTGATGATCGAAATGTAAGCGGTATGTGGTCCCACAATCTGAAGTTTGTAAATTGTACTAGGCTAGCAGTGGCAAATAGAATTTAACCCAAAAAAGTGTGAAGTAATACATTCAGGAAGGTTTGACCAAACAAGGGATTACACAATAAATTACACAGGCAGGACCCTGGAAAGTACTGAAGATCAGAGGGACCTTGGTGTACGTATCCACAGATCTTTGCAGGTAGTGGGGCAGGTAGATAAGGTGGTTAGGAAGACATATAGGATGTTTGCCTTTATAAGCTGAGGCATGGAGCAAGGAGGTTGTGCTGGAATTGTATAAAATGCTGGTTTGGCCACAACTGAAGTACTGCAAGCAGTTTTGGTCACCACCTTATCAGAAGGATGTGTCTGCACTAGAGGGGGACGTGAGGAGATTCACAAGTATGCTACCTGGGTTGGAGAATCTGGGTCATGACGTAAGATTGGATCAGCTGACACAGTTTTCCTTGCAGCAGCAATACTAATGTTGAGTTTTCAATCAGGTCTGGGGCTCAGAATCAATATAATGTGGAGCTGGAGGAGCACAGCAGGTCAAGCAGATTCAGAGGAAGAGAAAAGTCAATGTTTCGGGTTTACACCCTTCATCAGAACTTAGGTGTATTAAGGGAGCTCGAAAATAAATGTGGGTGTGGGGCTGGGGGAAGGTAGGTGGGATGGTGATAGGTGGATGCAGGTAGGGGTTAGTGGATATTGGTTAGAGGGAAAGGTGGGGTGGATAGGTGGGAGAGAAGATGAACAGGTGGTGTCAGGTCAAGGAGGTGGGGATGGGAGGGAGGGTTGGCCATGGGATGAGGCTGGGGTGGGTGGGGAGATTTTAAAATTGGTGAATTCTATGTGGAGGCCATCGGGCTGTAGGTTCCCAAAGCGGAATATGAGGTGTTGTTCCTCCAGTTTGCAGGTGGCGTCATTGTGACACTGGAGGAGGCCCAGGATGAACATGTCACCCAGGGAGTGGGAAGGGGGAGTTATAATGGTTGGCAACTGGAAGGTGGTGTTGGTTATAGCATACAGAACACAGATTCTCCACAAATTGGTCAGTGAGTCTGCACTTGGTCTCACTGATGTGGAGGAGGCCACATCAGGAGCAACAGATACAGTGGACCAAGTTGGAGCATGTACTGGTGAACCCCTGTTGGATTTGGAAAGATTGTCTGGGGCCTTGGATGGATGTAAGGGGTGATGTGTAGGGGCAGGTGTAGCACCTCCTGAGGTTACAGGGAAAGGTATCGGGTGTGTTGGGGTTGTTGGGAAATGTGGAGCGACAAGGGAGTCACAGAGTGTGTGGTCCCTATGAAAGGCAGATAGAGGTGGGTAGGGAAATACCTCTTTGGTGGTAGGGGTGGATTGCAGGTGGCAGTAGTGGTAGAGGTTGGTGGGGTGGTATGTGAGGACCAGGGGGACTCTGTCCTTATTTTTGCTCAGGGGAGGGGGTTTGAGGGCAGAGGTGTGGGAAATGGAAAAGATGCGGGTTGAGGGCATTATGATTCAATGGAAGGGGGACGTTGCAGTCCGTGAAGTAGGAGGACATCTGGGATGTCTGGGAGTGGAACCTTCCATCTGGGGAGCAGATGCAGTGGAGGCAGAGGAATTGGTGGTAAGGGATCACACTCTTGCTGGAGGGTGGGTGAGAGGAGGTGTAGTCAAGGTAGCTATGGGAGTCAGTGGGTTTGAAATAGATGTCGGTGCTGAGATGGTTCCTGGAGATGGAGGTGGAGAGGTCTAGGAAGGAGAGGGAGGCATCGGAGATGGTCCAGGTGAATTTGAGGTTTGGTTGAAAGCTGTTAGTAAATTTGATGAACTGTTCATGCTCCTCATGGGAGTATTAGGCAGCGGCGATACAGTCATCAATATAGTGGAGGAAGAAGTGAGGGATGGTGCCAGTGTAATGGTGGAAGAGGGATTGTTCCATGTATCCTATGAAGAGGCAGGCTTAGCTCAGACTCATGTGGGTTCCCATAGCCATGCCTTTAGTTTGTAGGAAGTGGGAGGAGTTAAAGGAAAAGTTGTTGAGGGTAAGAACAAGTTCCGTTAAGTGGATTAGAGTATCAGTGGAAGGGGACTGGTTGGGCCTGTGGTAGAGGATGAAGCGGACGGCTTTTAGGCCATCTGTCTGGGGGATATAAGTGCACAGGAATTGGATGTCCATAGTGAAGATGAGGTGTTGGGGGCCAGGGAATTGAAAATCCCAGAGGAGGTGGAGTGTCCAGAACATAGGTGAGGAGTTCCTGCATCACAGGGGAGGAAAACAGAGTTGAGGTAAGCGGAGATGGCTTCAGTGGGGCAGGAGCAGGCAGAGACAATGGGTCAACTGGAGCTGTCAGATTTGTGGATTTTTGGAAGGAGATAGAAATGGTCAGTGTGGGATTGGGGAATGATGAGGTTGGAGGCTGCGTGTGGGAGGTCTCCTGAGGTGATGAGGTTATTGATGGTCTGGGAGATGATGGTTTGGTGATCAGGGGTGGGGTCATAATTGAGGGGACGGTAGGAGGAGGTGTCGGAGCGTTGGTGCCTGGCCTCAGCGATGTAGAGGTCAGTACGCTATATCACCACTGCACCCCCTCCTTATCAGTGGGTTTGATGGTGAGGTTGCGATTGGAGAAGAGGGAGCAGAAGGCTGTGCATTCTGTGGGGGAGGGGTTGGAATGTGTGAGAGGGTTGGAGAGAGTCAGGCGATTGATGTTGAGACGGCAGTTGGAGATGAAGAGATTGAGGGAGGGTAGGAGGCCATGGGGTGGTGTCCAGGAGGATGGGGCTTGTTGGAGGTGGGAGAAGGGGTTGGCAGAGGATGGGTTAGACTCACGGTCAAAGAAATACTATGGGCTCGGAATACTATGGATCAGCTTCCTATAGTTCCCAATTCTGACTAAACTATTCAAGAGTATCTAATTTCCTCAAATCTTCAGGTTTCCTTTTGACAATGGTGAAATCCAAATGTTTCTGTTGCAATTGCCAAGATGCCCTTGTCTGCACAGGAGCAACCTCACGCGGATGAGACTGGGTGTAATATCATGATGTACACCAAAATAAATTCTTCCCTTAAGCGTACTGGAGAGAAAAAAATAACTCAAAGAACTGTGGATGGTGGAAATCAGAAATAAAATCAGAAACTGCTGGATAAACTTAGTAGGTCTGGCAGCATCTGTGGAGAGAAAGCAGAGTCAATGTTTTGGGTCCAGTGACCCTTCTTCAGAACTGAGGTAGTAGAGATAACATCATTTTTGCATTTTCATAATTGTGTTTGAAATTGTCTTCCTCTTTTCATCTGTACAATTTATTCCCAGATGAGGTGTTAAAGAGTTCTTTTGATGTCACACTAGCAATGAATGATAGTACTGTGAAGTTCTTCACGTGAGCAGAAAGGGCTTCATTTTTTGAAGTCTGTGCTTTAACCATTCCCCAGGGTCCAAAGGGTAAGAAAGGAAAGCAGAAAAAGAGAATGGGAGTATCAGTTCATTTGTTTTCCTCCCTGTGTTTTTGGTGGTTCAGTTTCTGAAGATTTTTCTTCTCAGTCAATCCTTCCTTGGTTAGTCTTCATTGTTTTTGCCGTCAAGTCATCAGTGTGATACCTCGGTACCAGCGGTTGTCAGAGCCAACATCCCAGTTTATGGATGTTTGTCTTCTAAAGGAAAGATAATGGTGTGCATATACCCCCACTTCATCAAAATGTGCATAGAACGGTTTTGGAGTTTGATGTCTTTGGTGAAAATGTCATGGATTGGAGGAATAGTCTGAATCATCAATGAGTAGAATGAAAGGCTTCAGGGGAGGTGTAACATAGAGCGTTAACGGTTGCCACGCTAGAGTTCTTCATCACTGGTGCCAGATGATGTTACTCCACTTGAAACTGGGGCCTGAAGGAAGATGGTTCCAATAGAGTCCTGTTGACCATGTCTGTGGATATAGTTCCTGTCCTCATCCGTCAAAAGCATTCATATCAGCAATGGTCATTCCAATAATGACCAGTATCATTTTTTTATTGGGTTAGGACATGCTAGACTGCCTGTTCCTTTCTGGTTAGCACCTGTGACCTGTGTAATCTATTTAACTGAAGTGACTGTCAAAACTGAATAGCTGACAGTGTGAAAGCAGTGAGATATAAGTGTGAGGCTTGTGGCAATGTGAGAGTTGTGGTGAAGTGTATGAATGTCAGCTAGGAGTCCTGATTAATGGAGAGCATTAGTGACGGGGTCTGGTGTTTTCAGAATCAGCTGATGCCATTCTTACAGTAGATTGGCTATAACATTAAACAGTGCATTCACTGATCTTCCTATGTAAGAGATCGTTGAACTTCATGTGGCACTGAATTCATGTCCTTCAAGATTGACAGCTGGCATTGAACTATCTGCTCCTGCAGCCTTCTGATCATATTTGGAAGATTTCCTTTACCCCATCTCCTCCATTAACCTTCAGCAAAGCATCTAAAATGCTTGGTGACCACTCTATCCTCTGTTGTGCAATTCCTTACTTTTATGCAGGTCAGATTTTCTTCAACTAAAACTCTCAGCAGCAGCTCCAGCCATATTGCATGTCCTCTGTGCATGGTGTAGGATAGCTTTAAGTGGTACCAGACAATCAACAACACTGTTAGTGCTGTCTGGATGCAGAGTTCGTTCAAGTGAAAAGATAACATGAGGTTAGCATGCTGCTTGCCTTACTATCATCAGGCGCTGATTAATCAGTTAAACCAATCCTTGTATCTGTTTTCAGGGGCAATCCAATGTTGCCCCTCATCTCTCCAGCCCTTTCAAGTGAAGAGTAGACGTACATAAACATATAAATTAGGAGCAGAAGTAAGCCATTCAGCCTTTTAGGGCTGCTTCGCTAGTCAATAAGGTCATAGCTGATCTATTTCTGTATCTCTAAATTTGATTATAAAATTCACTATTTTTCAAGAGAAAATGTCTTCCATTATTACTGGAGCAGTAATAAAATGCACAGCAGTTTAAAGCGTGCTTTAGCAAAATACAGACTATATTGCTATGAAAACACATATTCCTGCTAAATTGGCCGTACAATTTTATTGTCTCACATCAAATCTACATTTAAAATGTACTAAGTCAAATTGTTGAAGAGTTTGGACATTAGCTTGTCTTGTAGACCCTGGTCTAAAACCAATTAATGCATTTCATTTGCAGTAGTTCTTTAAGCAACAGTGAAAATTACACATCTTTTCTCTGCAGCTGCTTTTTGACCCATGATAAAAACAACCTATCACAACTTTAGTCACTATTTCTTTGTGATGGGTTTGCCCTATCTGTTCTGTCTGGCTTATAGTCAACTAGCCAGCCACGGACTATAGCCCTCTAAAATCATGCAACACTGAGTTCATGACATCACCTCCCAGAAAACTCTAACCTTCACAATCAATAATATTTGTAACCTGTAAGTGCACAGTTGAGTGGAACACAAGCTATGCCCTATCCTCGTTAACCAGATTGAGCTCTGATATTACAATGTACTTCCCTCTGTCTGGTATGATCAATTTTAATTTCCTGACCAGGAATGAAACAACACAGGCTTCAGACTTCTAAAGGGCGTTATAGATCTCTATGTTTGCAGCGCAAAGGGAAAGATTAATTCATTCAGTTGTTCAAGGAAAGGATATATTTAAACTATTATTTTTGTCCTTATCCTTAATCCATTTTAGACCATTTTTATTGATAGTCCAGGTTATAAAACTAAACTTTATTTGGCGACTCACAATGTTTTTTTGTTAAAGCATCTGTGTGTGATTGAAATCAAAGATGAAATTTTGTGTTCTTTAATCAATTTCATGTTACAAGATAATCAATTCAAATAGCTTCTGTCCAAGTTAAAAAAAAACGAAAAAGAGACTAGCTATTTGGCTGATTGTGAAGCACTTCCATTACATGCAGGTTTTAATTAAGCCAATCTCTTTCGTTTCAATTTGCCTACTGCTCATTTTGTGGAACAAATACATTTCTGTTTTCCAAAGACATCCATAAATTGTACAAGTGAAGTAAATATTTTTCCTTTATTAGCTTCCCGGAATAAACTGAAAATTTCTAACATGCATATATTTATAAATTATAGTTATGTCTGGAAACAGAAATAAAGAGAGCCTGTATAAAACTAATCAGATTCCAGAATACAATTTGATAAAACTTAGCAGAACAGCTGGCTATGCATTTCCATCTACATCAAGATAGATTTTATTCCAAAACAGCAGTCATCAATCATTACCTCATTACTGGAGTGTCATTTGGACTTAGTCTAAATATATTTTGGCGTATTGCCATTCTAAAATGCTCAATGAAACATCCTTAAGGCTCTCTATGAGATCAGCTAATGTTACATACATACAATGCATCATTAAAAGAGCTTTAATGGTACCATAGCTTAATAAATAGCGCTGTTTAAGCAAGGTTAACGCTGTTCCAATGGTGTAGCATTTCTCATGTGGTATGATTATGTGGTATTTTCAGCTTATACTGCTAAAAAAAAGCTGTGGGAGGGAAAGTTATTTTATGTGCAAAATAAATAGCGATTTTACTCATTTTGAAGAAGATTTAAAGCTTGAATTGCTATCCCTTCAAATGGCAGCATATAAGTCAACCAGCAAAGTCTCAGAAGATCCCTCCAAAAATTGGTGTCAAATTGCATGCCAAGTATAATACTGAATCACTCACATATGTGTGGATGGTTACATATCATTGACATCCAATGCAAAGAGTATTTGTTTCATAAACAAACACAATTTTGCAACATTGACCCTAACAGTTGCTTGATTCCTTGCAGTGAGTTATAAGGCAAGTAAAATGTGCACTTCTGGGGCAGATATGGACGATGTACAGCAGATATCTCAAATCCACTGCGAAAACTGCCTCCACAAAAGCCTGCAAACTCACTGGCAGGACAAGCACTGATAATATCAGTGTCCTCGTGCAGGTCAACATCCCCATTATTGAGGCACTCGTTCTCAGCTGCATTAGGCAGGCAACACTGCCAGTATGTCTGATATGGGACCTCCAAAGCAAACTGTCTACTCTGAGCTTAGACATGGCAAGTGGTTACCAGGAGGGTAAGAAGAAACACTTCCAGGGCATCCTCAAAGTTTCTCCAAAAAAATGCAAAATCTCCACCAACTTGTGGAAAACCTAATCCAAGGCCCAATTTGGAAAAGAAGCACCATGAAGGAGCCAACCATTTCCAGTAGGTCCAACAAGCCTAGATGGAGGTGAATCACAGACAGCAGAATGAGCATATGAAAACCCAGGCCTCCCACTGACCCACTACATTACCTGTGGCATGGTTATGGTCCTAGCACTGAACTATTTAGTCACCTCAGGAACACAACTTCAGAGTGGAGGAAAGTCATGCTTGACTCCAAGACACTCCCTAAAAAGATAATGATGACATTGAACCAGCAATACAGAGGCTCTGAATCCGAATTCCAACGCTGAATGTTATAGAATTGTGTTGAATAATTCAAATGATTTGTGAACCAGAAAATGGCCATGGGATATTGTATAACTCTGCAAACGTTCATTAATGTTCTTCAAGGAAAGGAATTTGTTCCATATGTACCGAGCTATGGTAATTAAAAATGGAGTATATTGCCTTCACTAGTTAATTTTACATAGAACAGAAGACAGTGGAGAAAAACGTAGTTAACATTTGAGGGCCATGTCTGTTCATCATGTTCATCAGCCTGAAGCATTAACTCTATCTCTCCTCACAGTGGCTGTCTGTGTTGCTGAGTATTTCCAGCTTCTTCTGTTTTTATTTCAGGTTTCAAACACCGGCAGCATTTTGCTTCTGTAGAAGACCACTTCAAACTGACATCTACTAACTTGTTATGATTGTGACATGCAATCCAATGGCCTCAAAGATCAGGTTGTACAACCTCATAGCAAAAACAAATAAGTGAATAATTTTACTGCAGTGCGATACTGAATTTCAAATATTTTGGTTTAACGAATAAGGAAGACCTAGGATCGAGAATTCCTTCACAAGTTGCTCCACAGTGATGGCCTGGCTATTGCTGACAGCTTTAAATCTAAAGCTGTGATAAACTTGAATATCCTTACCATTTTGGAATTTGTATGTTTAAAATAGAAGCAGATGGATGTGTCAAGTCCTGTGGAGATTTCCTTTAAATGAGAAAATATTTTGGAACAGTGACCTCGGTACACCATTTCTAAGAAATCCTGTGATTCAGTTCAGTACCTAGCAGGATAAAGGCCAAGGACCATTAGTCGTGATTTTAGCTTCTGATCAGAAGAAATTGGAGTTCAGTTTAGAAGGGAGAACAGTTTCTTTCTTGCAGGAGGAGCAAGTTTTCAGTTCAGAAGAGATTAGCCATTCTTGCCGAGACGTCAAAGGTTATGAAGACTCTAAGCTATGAGAATTTGTATAGAAGTTTTCATGTTGTCAGAACTGAAGATAAGGTTTAGACTACTGGCCCAAGAAGGACAACTAGGAATAAGGTGTAAAACTGCCTCTACAGTGCTTTAGGAAAATTGTATGGGGTCTGTACAGTGTGCTATTACAGAGTTGAGGTAAGAATGATGCTTCTTTGGGATTTGTGTATCAATAACAGATATTGCTGGGAACACGTTGAAATTTTGCCTTGCTGCTTTTCTAAGATCTTTCTAAAGTGTTGTATACGTAAGCTATGCTTGTGTTTTTTTATGTAATAAACATATGTTCCTACATTAAAGAACATGTGCAGCCTCATGTAACTATGCTTAAGTTACCAACCACCTCAGTAACTAATTGCAAAAAATAAACTTATGATATACTGAGCAAGGTTTAATTCCGGGAGATGACTTGATCAGTGACACAATCAGCTGGGATCATTACAAAATGTAAAAGTTATCTCCAAGTCATCCTTTATAAACACATGGAGAATCCTTGACACTGATCCAGCTCCCTCAGAGCCAGCTCTCAGAGTGAACAGAATGTCTGGCAGAATGTCTGACACTTCTGTTCTTATCTGGCAGCCAGGGCTCCCTGATTGGACGAGATTAACACACAGCAGGCTAGTCACGAAGGTTAGGTTGCATGGGATCTAGGTAGGGCCAGCTAATTGGATTCAAACTGAATTGATGGTAGGAAGCAGAAGGTGATGGTTTAAGGTTGTTTTTCAGACTGGATGCCTGTGAGTAGTGATATGCCAAAGGGATTGGTGCTGGAACCTTTGTTATTTGTCATTTATGGAAGTGATGTGGATGTGAATGTACAAGACATGATTAGTAAGTTTACGGATGGTACAAAATTGGGAGGTATTGTTGATAGCAAATAAGGTTATTAAAAATTACAGATGGATCTTGATCAGATGAAGAAGTGGGCTAAGGATTGGCAAATGTAATTCAATTCTGATAAGTGTGAAGTGTTGCACTTTGGAAAGTCAAACTAAGGTAGGATTTATACAGTAAGTGATAACGTCCTGAGGTGTGTTGCAGAACAGAGGGACCTAGGAGTACAAGTACACAGTTCATTGAAAATGGTGTAACAGGTAGACAGGGTGGTGAAGAAGGCATTTAGCATGCTGGCCTTCATTGGTTGAGGCATTGAGTGTAGGAGTTGGGACATTATGTTTCAGTTGCATAAGTCATTGGTGAGGCTGCACTTGGAGTATTGTGTACAGTTTTGGTCACACTGTTACAGGACAGACATAGTTAAACTGGAAAGTGTGCAAAGAAGATTGACAGGGATGTTGTCAGGACTAGTAGGCCCGAGTTATAGGGAGAGGTTGGCCAGAATAGGACTTTATGGCTTGGAATGTAGAAGATTGAGGGGTGACCTTATTGAGGCATATAAAATCATGAGGGAACATAGATAGGATGGATGCGTATAATCTTTTTCACAGGGATGGGGAATTGAAAACTAGAGGGCATAGGTTTAAGGTGAGAGGGGAAAGATTTAAGAAGGACCTGAGGGGAAATTTCTTCATGCAGAGAGTGGTGTGTATATAGCATGGGCTGCCTAAGAAAGTGGTTGAGGCAGGTATAATAGTAACATTTAAAAAACATTTGGATAGGTGCATGGGAAGGGTTTAGAAGGATATGGACCAAATGCGGGTAATTGGAACTAGCTGATTGGGCATCATGGTGCAGCATGGACCAGTTTGGGCTGAAGGGCCTGTTTCCATGCTGCATTACTCTATGACTCTTTTAACAGACCCAATCAGGGAACTCATATTCTATAAGTTCCACCTGCTATCTCTCTATAATCACTAAATCCCGTCTGAATTGGAGGACTTAGGCCAGTTTTTTTTTTTTTTTTTGCTTCTCCTAGGCCATTTTAGCACCAGGTCAGGTTCCTCCAATTCTGCCACTGATATGGATGTCATATAATGCACAGTAGCTTGCCACTTGCCTGGAGCATCTCGAAAGAAAGTTATTCTCTTCTTCAGGTGGCAAAGGCGGCGAGATAGCGACATCTGCCACATCCATCTCATATTCCAAGGTATCTTCGCTGTTTGATGGAAAGGGAGAACCAATAGGTTTTGGAACAGTGTTGCTGAGGAGCCGAGATAACAAGCATGGGCTGGATGAACACAGCAGGTCAAGCAGCATCATAGGAGCAGG
>JAHRHZ010000273.1:2298313-2327962 GCA_024137785.1 Ginglymostoma cirratum | reverse complement strand
CCCCCCTACCTACACTCACCTTTACTGGCTCCATCCCCGCCTCTTCGACCTGTCTGCCTCCTCTCCACCTATCCTCTCCTCTATCCATCCTCTATCCGCCTCCCCCTCTCTTCCTATTTATTTCAGAACCCTCTTCCCCTCCCCCATTTCTGATGAAGGGTCTAGGCCCGAAACATCAAGTTTTTCTGCTCCTATGATGCTGCTTGGCCTGCTGTGTTCATTCAGCCTCATGCCTTGTTATCTCGGTGTCTTGGATGGTGTCAAGTTTCTTGAGTGCTTTTGGAGCTGTGCTCTTTCAAGTGTGTGAGGAGTATTCCATCACACTCCTGAATTGTGCTTTGATAATGGCTTTGATAAGGAGTTGATGTGGGGAGTCAAGAGGTAAGATACTCACTGCAGGATTCCAAGCCTCTGACCTGCTCTTTGATCCACTGTATTTATATGCTTCATTCAGTTCTGTTACTGGCTAATTTTAACTGCCAAGTTCTCTTGTCCGAGATGGTCATAGCCTGGCACTTGTACAGCGTGAATGTTACTTGCAACTTGTCAGTCCAACTCTGGATATTGTCCAGGTCTTGCTGCATTCGGACATTGACTGCTTCAGTATCTGACGAGTCATGAATGGTGCTGAACATTATGAAATTATTGGAAAAAACATCACCACTTCTGATCTTATGATAGAGGGCAGGTCATTGATGAAGCAACTGAAGATTGTTGGCCTAGGTCACTACCGTGAGGAACTGCTGAAGAGATGTCCTGGAGCTGAGATAATTGGGCTCAATCCATCATAACTATCTTCATTTGTGACTGGTATGACTCCAACTAGTGGAAATTTTGCCCCCTAATTCCTACTCATTCTGCTTTTGAGCAGATTCTTGGACATCATTGTTGGTCGAATAGTGCCTAGATGTCAAAGACAGCCATTCTTATCTCACCTCTGGGGTTCCGATCTTCTTTGAACCTGAGCTTTATGAGGTCAGGAGCTGGACGGCCCTTGTGGACCTCAGCATTACTGAGCAGGTTATTGCTGAGCACACGCTGCTTGGTAGCATCATTGATGACCTCTTCCATCACTTTGCTATTAATCGCGCATAGACTGGTGGGATGCTAAGTGGTTTGATTCGACTTTTCTTTTTTCATTGTGCACCGAACTTTTGTGAACAATTTTCCACATGGCTGGGTAGATGCTAGTGTTGTGGTTGTAACAGAACAGACTGACCTTGGGTGCAACATGTTCTGGAGCACATGTATTTTGTATATTTATGGAAAGTTGTAGGGTCCATAGCCTTTTCAGTGTTCTGTGTCTCCGACAGTTTCTTGATATCACATGGAGTGAATCCAATTGGATGAAGACTGGCGTCTGTAATACTGGGGACCTCTGGACAAGACTAAGGTGAATCATTCACTCATTTCTGGAAAGCTATCCTTCTCTGGCAGAGGTATAGAATACAAAATTAGGGATATAATGATTAAACTGCATAAGGCAGGTGAAACCACCACTGGAGTATTGTGTGCAGTTCTGGTCACCACATTGCAGGAAGGATGTAGAGAGAGTGCAGAGAAGATTTATTAGAATGCCGCCAGGACTGGAGAATTGTAGTTACGAGCAGAGATAGGAGGGGTTAGGCATATGTTCGTTGGAACAGAGAAAACTGAGGGAGACACGATTGAGGTATATAAAATTGTAAGGGGGAGCAACAGAATAGACAGAAGGAACCTATTTCCCCTGGCAGACAGTTTAAAACCCCCAGGCATCATAGATTCAGACTTAGGATAAACTCTTATACGCAGAGGGTGGTGGGTGTCTGGAATTCACTGCTGTGGTGGAGGCAGAGATACTTTTAAAAAGTATCCAAATCTGCTCCTTGAGTGTTGTAAGCTACAGGGCTATGGACAAGCAGGAAGAAGGGGTTAGAAAGGCCATCTGGGTGTCTTCAGGTCAGCATGGATAAGATGGGCCAGATGGCCGCCCTCTGTGCTGTATCACTTTGGTGGTTTTATGGTTCCATTAGATCCACTGGTGTGGATAGGAAAGGGCAAGGCATCTTATGTAGGTGTATGAGTTAACACTTTATTTTATTCATTCATAGAATGAGGGCATACCTGGCTAGACAGCATTTATTGCCCAGCCCTAATTGCCCAGAGGGCAGCTAAGAGTCAACCACATTGCTGTGGGTCTGGAGTCACATGTAGGCCAGACCAGGTAAGGATGGCAGCTTCATTCCCTAAAGGACATAAGTGAACCAGATGGGTTTTTCCAACAATCGACAATGGATTCATGTTCATCATTAGATTCTTAATTCCAGATATTTATTGAATTCAAATTCCACTACTTGCCATGACAGGATTCGAACCCAGGACCCCAGAACATTTTCTGGGTCTCTAGATTAACAGTCCAGCAATAATACCACCTCCCCATACTTTGGGAGCTGGCAAGGAGTTAGCATAAAGACTATAAGGGCCATGGGCATGATTGGCAGCAAGGGAATATCAGGGCCCTGGAGGTGGTTACAGTAGTGTCACTGTAGCTATGAGGGGATATGAGGGTAGATAGAGGATGTATTGGACCAGACCATACCATCTAAAAATATATTATGAAGGTAGCCTAGTCCCTGATGCTTTTTTATTTTAAAGGTAAATGTAAGGTATTAAGTTCTAGATGCAATTTGATTAGTCAAACTACCCGATGTTAAGCAAAACACAATTTATTCAAACACTACAGTTAAAATACAACAAAGGAAAAACGGAGGTTGGAATAACTTAGCTCTGTTGGCAAAGTTAACAGAATAATAGATTATTTTACTACTGAACAGGAACTGTTCCAATATAGTAACGTCCCATAAAACACACTCTTGGCAAAAGGCAAATTCAGAAAACATATTGTCTCACATGCAATTCCAGCAGCCTCTGTGGAAAAACATCAAGAGAAAACTCAGACAGAGTGTAGCATGAGAGATGTACTACAGCCACAGACCCAGCAATAACTGCTACTGAAAAACTAAGAAACTAAAGATCCTAGTTCTGTGAGAGCTTCAACACACCCATTTAAGCTGCTTCTATTGGTCCAACACTTAAAAAAAAGTAACGCTTAGCAAGCTGTTTATTTTATTGACTTTTCAAATAGACAGCTCAGTACCTCTGTCTTACAACGTCACTTTAAAAACATAAAATAAACCTTATAAAGCCGCTGTAATGTCACAAGGGGCATAGGTTAGCATGAAGGATGTGTGAACGATTCGGGTGGTTACAATGCATTGGTTGACACAGGTTTGATGGAATGACGCATGCAAATGGGAGCGAGAGGATGAGAACAGAAGAGATACTTCATGTTTTATCTTTATCTATAAACATTGAACATGGCACTTGTGTCCCATTGCTGGTTTTTGCCCACAGCAGCTCAGGAAGCATAACATCCTTCACGCTTCCCAGGTCAGCTAGTTAATTCTCAGCCTAGTCCATACCTAAAGCCTGACAAAAAACAAGATTTGTGGGTGGACACATTTAACGGTTATGATTGTCGAGCCTGGATTTCTACCACCTCTACACACCTGATCCAGCAATGGAAATGAGGGCCTGAGATTTCACAATGCAGTCTGTTTGAACCATTACACCTGAACTGGGTCTTATAAAAGTATGGAATTATCAAACATACCTCAAACATTTTGTGAATAAGTCTTCTGATTTAGATTTCCATTGATTTACTTATTGAGTCAAATTTTTACTATGTTGCTCTAAATAGTCGACTCCTAATTCAAAATATTAAATGTATAAAGAAGCAATAAATTGCACATGTGTGTACTGAAAACTATTATATGTGCTTTTTAAACTGAAAGGGTGTTCTACATTGTTAAAGAAGGAAGAAGCATCAATACAGATTGTACACTAACCTATACCAATGAAGGCTGCTTCATATCCATCTCGTTTCAACGTGTCCAGAGTCATTCCTTCAATTCCCAAACCTTTGCCAAAGACAATCTAACAGGATCGTAAAACAGAAATGATTATGTGCTTTTGCATTCATACATACTTGTGTATTTCCATAATGCTGGAAATCTACATAAACACAGGGAATGCTGGAGAAACTCAGCAGGTCTGGCAACATCTGTGGAGAGAGAAATGCAGTTAATATTTTCAGACTGGTATGAGTGTATCCAGCATTCTCTATCTAAGTTAAGAGATAACAAGGTGTAGAGCTGGGTGAACACAGCAGGCCAAGCAGCATCAGAGGAGCAGGAAAGCTGATGTTTCCATCCTAGACCCTTCTTCAGAAATGGGGGAGGGGAAGGGGGTTCTGAAATAAATAGGGAGAGAGGGGGAGGTGGATAGAAGATGGATACGGGAGAAGATAGGTGGAGAGGAGACAGACAGGTCAAAGAGGCGGGGATGGAGCCAGTAAAGGTGAGTGTAGGTGGGGAGTTAGGGAGGGAATAGGTCAGTCCAGGGAGGACGGACAGGTCAAGGGGGTGGGATGAGGCTACTGATAGGAGATGGGGGTGGGGCTTGAAGTAGGAGGAGGGGATAAGTGGGAGGAAGGACAGGTTATGGAGGCGGGGATAAGCTGGGCTGGTTTTGGGATGCAGTAGGGGGAGGGGAGATTTTGAAGCTTGTGAAGTCCACATTGATACCATTGGGCTGCAGGGTTCCCAAGCAGAATATGAGGTGCCGTTCCTGCAACCTTCAGGTGGCATCGTTGTGGCATTGCAGGAGGCCCAGGATGGACATGTTGTCTGAGGAATGGGAGGGGGAGTTGAAATGGTTCACGACTGGGAGGTGCAGTTGTTTAGTGCGAACCGAGCGTAGGTGTTCCGCAAAGCGGTCCCCAAGCCTCCGCTTGGTTTCCCCGATGTAGAGGAGGCCACAACAGAAACAGCGGATACAGTATACCACATTAGCAGATGTGCAGGTGAACATCTGCTTGATGTGGAAAGTCTTCTTGGGGCCTGGGATGGGGGTGAGTGGGGAGGTGTAGGGGCAGGTGTAGCACTTCCTGCGGTTGCAAAGAAAAGTGCCGGGTGTGGTGGGGCTGGAGGGGAGTGTGGAGCGGACAAGGGAGTCCAGGCGAGAGTGGTCCCTCCGGAAAGCAGATAAGGGTGGGGAGGGAAAAATGTCTTTGGTTGTGGGGTCGGATTTTTTCCGGAAGTTGGTGGGGTGACACATGAGGATGAGGGGGATTCTGTTTTGGTTGTTATTGGGGGGAGGGGGTGTGAGGGATGAGTTATAGGAAATGCAGGAGCCACGGTCAGGGCGTTGTCAACCACTGAGGGAGGGAAGTTGCAGACCTTGAAAACCGAGGACATCTGAGATGTTCGGCAGTGGAATGCCTCAACCTGGGAGCAGATGCAGCGGAGGTGAAGGAATTGGGAATATGAGATGGCATTTTTGCAGGAAGGTGGGTGGGAGGAAGTGTATTGTAGGTAGCTGTGGGAGTCGGTGGACTTGAAATGGATATCGGTTTCCAGGTGTTTGCCAGAGATGGAAACAGAGAGGTCCAGGAAGGAGAGAGAGCTATCAGAGATGGTCCAGGTGAACTTCAGATTGGGGTGGAAGGTGTTGGTGAAGTGGATGAACTGTTCGAGCTCAATGTAACGGAGGAAGTGTCGTGATGTAAACATTGTGGCTCCAAGATCGGATGAGAGGTTTGTAATTCCATGACGAGTAACTCATATCTTGCCTTCCCAAAGCTGATCTGTCACATACAAAGACACATGAGTGTATACACATAATAGAGTCTTATCCATTTACTTGGATGTGTGCAAATGTTGAAAACCTTCAACACCATCCAATACAAAGCAGCCTGCTTGACCGGTACCCGAGCTACCATCTTCCATACACCCTCCAATTGATGCACTGACAGCAGGTATGTGCCAATGACAAGACAATACTCAAGTAACTCAGCAAGGCTCCTGAAACAACAGCTTCCACTACCTGTATTATCTGGAAGAAAAGGGCTACAGATGCATAGGAAAACCACCATCTGAAAGTTCCATTCCAAGCCACACATTATCCTGACTTGGAACTATGTTACATTCCTTCACTGTCTCTGAGTCAAAATCCTGGATCTTGCTTCTAATCAGTACAGTGAGTGCACCTACACCATATGGACCGCAGTGGTTCAAGACTGCAACTCACCATTACTTATTCTAGGGCCATAAGGATGGGCGTTAAATGCTAGAACAGCCAGCGATGCTCACATTCTGTGAACAAATACATTGAAAGAATACTGCCATACTTTTCCACATTACAAAATTATCTGAAAGTAGATGTCATTATTTCCTTAAAAATGTTTAAACACTCTGCTACAATAAAACGGAATGTAGACTTTATGACTGCAATATTCAAATGTAAGAATTTTTTTTACTTTGAAACATACTGAGAGAATATTGACCTGACATGGATGTAGGTGCTGGATTTGTTGTGGAAAGGTGATAGCTATGATTTTGGTTTATATACACATTAACTATAAAATCACATTTGGAACATCATTTGACTAAACAAAACTAATCTTTTAAAATATTAAATTCAGTTACTTTCTTCCTCGTTATTCAACAGTAAAATGTAAAACTAAGCTACAAGTGCAGTTCAATTAAAAGAAAACAATTTTTAATTGATTATGCTGAATAAGTTCAACAATTTAAGAAATTGTTTCTTTCAGATAATTAATCACATGCTGCCAAATCAAGACAGAACTATTGATTGCCCTTTGCTGTGCTGGTGGCATTCAAACCACAGACAAACAAATGCTCCAAACTAAATCAGGTATCCTTCCCAATGTGACAATTCTGTGACTTTTAATTGTGCTTTGCTAATGTATGTGACATTTCACTGTTAATCTTCAGTGAACTTCAAGTCATTCTTCATGCTCTTTGCATGTAAGATAATTGTGTTATTCCATTACCTTCACACCAAGGTCTTTCATCAGCTTGATCTCAAACTTGACAACATCATAAGGCAATCTGAATTGAGGTATCTCAGATGTGCTATAAGAAAAAAGAAAGGAAATTAAGTTTCATTTTTTCTTCATTCCTGCAGAAGGGTTTCTTTAAATACAAACCCACATTTATCACACTTCTGTTTCTTAAATTTAAAACTGCATCATTTTTGTTATCAAAAAAGAACAACAGTTTATGAATTTCAAAACTTGATTTAAAATCTCATAAAACTAAAAGAAATGTTCATTTTAAGTTGACTACCTTTTTAGAAGTTTCAAAAGACATACCAATAATGTGCTTAATGTTTGTGCTTTAGTCATAAACTTCTATAAATTGGTGTCTTAATTTGTAGAATTAATGTGTCTTATAAGCAGCAAAGTCTGAAATAAAAACAAAATAAAAATGGAAATACTCAGCAGATCCACACAACAGGTATTATGTGTAGAAAGAAAGAGTTAAAATGTCAGGTCATCATGACCTTTCATCATGTAGTAAGAAGTCCAGTGGGTGCTGCAATTGGTACCCTGTCTGCTATTTAAGAAAAAATAATGGGCAGTTGAGCTTGTTTACAATTGATCTTAAAGGTGTGCTGTCCAGGCTGTTACGTAGTTGATGAGGAAGGCAAGCTGCTGTTTTTCTCCAATTGGTGAAAAAGCATGAAGGATAGGGAGGTACCTCCTTTGATGGCACAAAACATAGGAAATAGAACATAGAACTGTACAGGCCTTTTGGTCCACGATGTTGTGCTGACCTATTATCCTACTAAGTTCAGCCTACCCTGTATACCCGACATTTTACTGACCTCCATGTGCCTATCCAAGAGTCGCTTAAATGTCCCTAATGTATCTGACTCCACTACCACTGTCGGCAGTGCATTCCACATGCCCACCACTCTCTGTGTGAAGAACCTACCTCTGACATTTCCCCTATACCTTCCTCCAATCACCTTAAAATTATGCCCCCTCATAATAGTCATTTCTGTCCTGGGAAAAAGTCTCTGGCTAGCCACTCTATCTATACCTCTCATCATTTTGTAAACCTTTATCAAGTCATCTCTTACCCTTCTTTGCTCCAATGACAAAAGCCCTAGCTCCCTCAACCTTTCCTCATAAGACCTGCCCTCCAGTCCAGGCAGGATCCTGGTAAATCTCCTCTGCACCCTCTCTAAAGCTTCCACATCTTTCCTATAATGAAGTGACCAGAACTGAACACAATATTTGAAGTGTGGTCTAACCACAGTTTTATAAGGTTGCAGCATAACCTTGCGGCTCTTAAACTCAATTCTCCTGCCAGTGAAAGCCAACACACCATACGCCTTCTTTCCAACCCTATCAACTTGGGTAGCAACTTTGAGGGACCTATGGACAAGAACCCCAAGATCCCTCTGTCCCTCCACACTGCCAAGAATCCTGCCATTAACCCTGCATTCTGCATTCAAATTCGACCTTCCATTCAGAACTGAGATGAAGATGAATTTCATCACTCAGAGAGTTGTGAACCTATGGAATTCTCTACCACAGAAAGCTGTTCATTAGATATATTCAAAAGGGAGCTGGATGTGGCCCTTGCATTCAAATTCGACTTTCCAAAATGAATCACTTCACACTTTTCTGGGTTGAATTCCATCTGCTACTTCTTTGCCCAGCTCTGCATCCTGTCAATGTCCCGTTGCAACCTACAACAGCCCTCCATGCTGTCCACACCTCCACCAACATTCGTGTCATTGGCAAACTTACTAACCCACTCTTCCACTTCCTCATCCAAGTCATTTATAAAGATCACAAAGAGCAGAGGTCCCAGAACAGATCCCTTCAGAACACCACTGGTCACCAAGCTCCAGCCTGAATACTTTCCATCTACTACAACCCTCTGTCTTCTATCGGAGGACCAGTTTTGTATCCAGGGAGCCAAACTTCCCTGAATCCCATGCTTCCTTACTTTCTGAATGAGCCTACCATGTGGCACCTTATCGAATGCCTTGCTAAAACCCATATACACCACATCCACTGGTCTACATTCATTGCCGTGTTTTGTTACATCCTCAAAGAATTCAATAAGGCTTGTGAGGCATGACCTGCCCCTCACAAAGCCATGCTGACTATTTCTAATCAAACTGTGCTTTTCAAATAATCATAAATACCATCTCTCAGAATCCTCTCCAGCAAAGTGCATATCGGCAGCACTGCGCTCTAAGATGGAATCCAGACCATAACTTTGCGCCAACCTTGGCCTCCAACACCTGACTGGCCATCACTCCTTAAATTACCCAATCTATTCTTGTCCAAACTTCCTGAACTTACTAGATTCCAGAATCTCATGTCCTCTGCATCTGTTATTACTTTATCTGCTGCCACTACAGAGTTCTGGAACTGTTGGGACTGCAACCAATAGCAGCTAATCAGATTAGGAAGACATTTTTTTTAAAAAATCCTTATACTGGATGTGGGCATTAGTGTCGAGTCCAGTACTTGCTGCATATCCCTAATTGTCCTCTTACTGAGTGGTCTGTTAAGCCATTTCAGAGGCCAGCTAGGAGTCTACCACAAGAGTCACATACAGGACAGATGTGGTAATGGCAAGCTTCCTTCCCCAAAAAAGCATTAATGAAGTAGATGGATTTGTGTGAAAATCAACAAGTCACCTGGCCACTACTAAAACTAGTTTTTTATTGTAGCTATTTATATATTCTCATTGACTTCAAATTTCACCATCTGCCACTCCAAAGTCAGGCAGATCAAGCTAGGTGTAAAATCAAACATTCTTTTCAACCATGTCATGTCTGAGTTTCAACATCAAAGAGCATCAGTATAAATTTTCTTCCATTTTACACATTCCTCATCATTGATGATGCATTCATTCAAATTTTGGTTATTCATAGCATGGCAAAGTAGCTCAACTTCACACAACTAACGTATTGATAGAATGCTATGTGGTTGTAGTAACAAATGGTTTAATATGATGGGCTTTTTTGTTTCATGGTTTGGTCAGAGAATTCACTTACTTTAAATATAGCTTGACATTTGTGAAAATTTCAAAGGTGGCTCATGTGAACATATTATACTTGTCTGTTCAAAATATCAAGTTCCACAATATCTTTATGCAGAATTAAACCTCACAGTATGTAAAACATATGCCAGAGATTTGAATTGAAGCGTATTGAGTACATTGCATCGAGCATTAACATGTATGATGAGACAGTTTTTCAATGTTATGGAATGGAGATACCAGTATATCTACTGTTATATTTAGCCTTATTCTGTTTTATTGAGTTGCTGATGGGTTAGCAACATCAGGCCAGTGAGTTTGTACAAACATCATGAACCTTTATGATTGATCAATGAATGATACCAATCATACCATGAAGTGATAAGAACAAATTAGCTATCTGTTGTTGGATCACCTCCCCATTCCCAATTGCAGGAGGAAATTTTTGTATGATAATTGAATTCTTGTAAGCATCACTTCAAGATCTAACAGAATCTCAAATGCAAACAGTACATCTCTATCTTTGTTTGTTGAATGATTCATAACTCCAGGGACAAAACGTTGGTTCGCCATTGGTATGAGATAAAGGCTACGAAATATGGCTCTTCAATGCAGCTAGGAGTGCCAATCTGGACACCAAAATGTAACTATGCTATGCATGCTTATTTCTGCTGCAAGCCATGACAGGCACTATTTTCATCAACATGCTACTCTGTGCTAAAGAAGCACTTGCAAGACAAATGCAGAGGTAGTTTGTGACATCAATCAATGTGCAATGCCAGCTCTGCCATTTTGGAGCTCAACTCCTTCAATTGATTACACACAACTGAACATATACTCAGCAACAGGAGGGCCATAAGCCTGTTAAATTTCACTGTTTAGGGAAGGGTTAAATGGATGACCAACTCTATACCAATTAGTTGCTGTTTGCTTTTTAATTCTTTCTTGCTGTGATTGCAGGCAACAAGACTCCTTCAAAGTTACCTCAGTCTATAGTCTGTTGTGGAAAATGCTGAAGGACGAGAGTTCAAATACTCGGCGCAATCTACTTTCTCCACCATCTGCAGCTTGCAAATCAGAAGAGATTACATGTAGAAAGAAACTGGAGTGTGAGAAGGAGGTTAATCTATAATTATAGCAACTTCTTCCATGGTTTCAGCCAATCTGTTGTCCATATCCTCAGCAATGGCTATTCCAATGTTGGCAAGTATAATTTCTTCCACCTTGGATAAGGACACGCGGCCATGCTTGTCTGGTTCTGATTAGGGCCTGTTGACTATGGCTATGTACCAATTACTCTTGTAAACGAAACTGATGTATATCAGTGAGACCAGTGTAATGTATTTAAGGATGTAGCAGCTTGGTTGAATTACGTGTCTGTGCATGTTGTGAGATGTGGGTTTGAGGCTTTCAGTAGTGTTAAACGTGCGAGGGCATGTGGCATCTGTGAATAATAGGTGTGGGTCATGATTGACAAAGGTTTTTGGTAGGTGAGTAATGAGAGGTTGGATTAGTGCATCAAGCAATTGGTGAGTTTAGTATAGCAGCTATGGAGAGATGACTTTTTTGAAGATATCTTCACTGACTTTGACTGGCCATGTTAGGTCGGTTGTTTGACTCTGGGCATTAACTTCATGGGGATAAGGTCATGTAGGTTTCTCTGACCTTACCACTTATGTGTCTCTCCTGTCTTTGCAAGGTATGTGCAGGGCCTCCAACCCCCTTGTAGATGATCATTGCTCTTATTATATTCACCTCATTCATCAAAATGCCAAGTGCAGCTCTGGATCGCCCTGGAGCACTCTCTCCCCAGTTGCACTATGATTTATTCTTCATGCAGCTCTTTCCAAAGAACAGTTCCAACAAATACTGCAGCCAGAATTCACTGCTTATTTGAGAGCTTTAAGAGATGCAAAACTCTCACAAACCTAAATCTCCTCCCAAAGCATGCAGTTACTCAAATGATGCATTTAGCATCATCTGCTTGCATTCAGACTTGCAAATTAGCAATTAGTTTGGTGTGCCGCCAGCATTGAAATCAAAATGCATGGGGTAGTTACGCATTACAACACTGTGATCAAAGGTTTCCCAATCCCGCATCCCTGCCACCAAAATTCTATACTCAAATTTAAATGTTTTGGGGAACATTAAGGTGAATGGGGAAAACGTGTAGAAAATTTGTAGAAACTAATCAAAAAACATTGTAATTCCTTCAGCTACCTTTACTAAAGCTGAACAATTTTAAAGAGGCTGGTTGAAGGGAAAAGGTACTTAACATGAAGGCATGAGTTTGCAGCTGTGGCAATGTAGCCCAACATTTCAATGGCTTTGAAGTCAAGTATCAGATGTTGGCAAACGTTGAGTGCTACACCAAGACCTGCTCACTTGGTCAGCCCTCGTGAGATGCCTGCAAGAAGGTGCAGCCAAGATTCAGGCTACAGTTGACTTACTCCTGTCCCTGCAAGCACGTAAGCTTTATGCTGCTGGTAGTCACTGGTGATCTTACAGCAGATGGCACAGCTTGGCATCCTCCCCTCTGCTGACTTGGAGTCAGAGAAAGGAAAGTTACCGCAGTCATTCCCTGCTGGGTTTTCCACAGCCTGCAGAAATGGTTAGTGGCAGCTTGGTAGGCAGCTCCAAATGGGCAAAGCGATCACTTTGTCGCACCCACTTCTGTGCAAATCCATGTAAAACATGACACGCTGTGATTATGATGATTCTGAAGAGTGTTCCAGCATAAGGGTGATGCGGATACTTCTAACTAAGATCTCACCTAAGGCTGCTGTTTAGTTGTCATTGGGAAGAGAAGCCTTGATCCACAATATTTGCCACAATGACATTTGCTACTTCACTATGCAGGTATTAGGGTGCAAGTGCAGGACGGTGGGCTAGAATCACCTCTTGAGCCATTTGACATTCTTGGCAACTTTCTTGGCCCATTTTCCTCTAATCATATCTTCACCACAGATTCCTGATTTCAGATCTTCAGGTGCCAATAAAGAAACCAACTAAGATAATGAATAAGTATTTACACCTTGTACAAAGGCTCATGACAGTCCAAGTGCCAGCTTAAACGAGGCATGTATTAGCCATAATTAAAACTTATATGCTTTTTATGAATTTTTCTGCCTGTAGCTACAGCTAGATGTCAAAGATTCATTGCTGTAATCAAGACTCTGTACCGAATAGGGCTCTATCTGCTTATGTTCATGAAGCTATATTGAGGCATCAAAAGCCTGCCTCCTCTTCACGTAGAAGTGAAGAAGTGGAAAACTGGAATCACTGATTTTCATCAGCTCACTACTGCTACAGGACACATATTAAACCAATAATGTCAACAGAGCAAAAGTGCATAGCATCACATCATTAGATTGAGTCCTACAGTAACTATCTGCTAATTAGTGAGTCAATATGATAATCCATGTAAAAACCAAAAGAACTGCGGGTGCTGTAAATCAAAAACAAAAACAGAAGTTGCTGGCAAAGCTCAGGTCTGGCAGTATCTGTGAAAAGAAATCTGAGTTAACATTTCAGGTCCGGAGACCCTTCTTCAGAACTGCAATCCATGCAATTAGAATCTAATTCTTGAGGTATAATGAGGAATAAAATACCCAATCTAGCCCTGCTTTGTCCTGGAAAGTTAAAGGATATCTAAATATTTCTGAACCTGCAAGATGCCAGGCAATTTTCAGATGTCCCTCGTGACTTCAAGCCACATAAAGGAGGTATTACATCTCTTGCATGCTTTTACAATGGGCCTAGCTGTGTTTTCAGGACTCCTTTCTTAAATTCATCAGAGTGAAGCAGAGATAAACCAGCATGCTCTCTCAGGCCCATTTCAGTTTGCCATGATGTAATCAATGGACACAATAAAAATGCATTGCTTTTAGACTTCATGCATTACCGCAGGTCACTACAAGCTCTTGCTAGCCTCTCCCTTCTATGTGAAGAACACTAGGGAAATTGTGAGCCAGAAATAGAACACCAAAACTATGGCAATGAGTTCTGATATCAAATTTTGGAAGAGCCTTGGGCCAGAGCCTCAAGATCCAAAGTGGACCTATACATATTGCTATGCCAGTAAATGTAGAGCTGTTTCCCTTTATAATTTTATAGGATTATGGAATAGTTTAACAGAATATGCTTATCTTGCTAAGAATATGCATATTTGTCCTAAAACAATGTTCATTTATTTTGTAGCATTCATTTTAATACAGCTGCAGAGGCATATGAAAGTTGTTAGATGCAATTTTTTTTGTAAGATGTCATCAGAAAAGAAGCAACATATTTTGCACTGTACTGATAATGATCACAAATGGAATTGCAATTGTCTAAAATTCAAAGCAGCTGGATACTATTGTTTCACCATTTCACATTTGCTGAACATTGTTGATAACACAATTTAGCATTGCACTTTTGAGATTTGTGTGATTTACTTTTAGGCCTTAATCCCTTGTTAAATGTGCAGTTTAAACTGAGTGGCCATTTTAATGTTTTGCAAAAAAGATATATTTTAATGTAAAAGATAATCAATGGTGATTACATTTTAGGATAAAGTTATTATGTACTCTCGCACTGACATAAAGTGATTTTGGATGTATAATATGTAAAGCACACAACATGCTAAGCAGTACCAGAGCCTCTCCAAGGGTTCACTTTACTCTGCTTTGAGTATCAACAGTTTTACTGTGAGGTCAGGAATGGGAAAAATCACATTTTAAAAGTGCATGAAAATCTATTGGGTCCCTGGAAATTTTTATTTAAGAAAAGGACTTTACATGAAATCTGTTTTAACATTTTTAGAATGTAAACTTTTCTTCCCAGCATTAAAAATTAGCAACTAGAGGAATGGAGCTCCATTCATGTATCATAGCTACATGCACAGATTTCTTTATCTATTCTGCCATCTGTGCATCACAGCTGGCAAGGATGGGTCTCAGATTGGTAACTACTGTATAACTGCAGTCCTAAGTGAACGGGAGAGAAAAACACGTGCATCTGTTCTTTCTGATCCTCCAAAATGTCAGCGGTATTGGGAGATTGGTCATATATATGGAGCTCTGCTTGTGTGACAATACAGTTGCCCACATGCAAGTTTCATGGAAGACGAAATCAAACAAAAGTAAATGATTCAAATTTAACATATAGCCCCTAGCAACTGTATTATAATATTTATTTTAAAGACATGACAGCATATGGACACCTTAAAACAGGCTCAATTTAAATGTAACTGTGATCGAGTATAATTTGTGACTATTAGCACAATTCTAAACAATTAAGTATATTATGATTAAATAATTAGGGGATTTGTTTCGTCTTAACTCTTGTACAAGACATTGCATTCTTGATGTGGGAGAAAAAAAATGGTGAATAATTGAAGGCAATTTTTTTTGTCAGCAACAAAGTGTTTAGATTTGCAGTGCATAGTTTTACTTGCAGATTATAACGTCAGTTGACAGAAGTACAACATAAAAACTCCAGGCAGCTTGCACAACTTTGCATAACTTCTCAGTTTGACTGCTGTTACAAAAGCAAATTACAAAATATACCTCAAACCTCCCAAATATTCGTGTTTTTCAAATATTGTGATGTCTGAATAGCCCAATCGAGCTAAAAAAGAAGCACAACTGATACTGGCAGGTCCACATCCAATTAGGGCTATTTTAGCATGGAAGCTCTCAGGTAATTCTTCAGAAGGTGGAAGCGATGGATTCCGAATCTGAGGAATTTTCATCTCTTTGAACACCTAAGTATAGAAAAGAATGAAATGTTAAAATTTATAGAACATAGAACATTACAGCACAGTACAGGCTCTTCGGCCCTCGATGTTGCGCCGACCTGTGAAACCAATCTGAAGCCCATCGAACCTACACTATTCCCTTATCATTCATATGTTTATCCAATGACCATTTAAATGCCCTGATAATGTGTTGTGTTCTGTTTCATCAAAATACATTTGAAAAACTAATGATTCTCAGTTGTTTTTGCAGGAATGGAATTGGTTGAATAGATGTAAGGGCATATCATGTTGAACATGTATACCATGACTATTTTACATTTACATACACACAATATAATCAATTATGGAAAAATATTTTGGCGAGCAACTCTATAGGTATCGTCATAATAGTGTCCCTCCAAAACTATCGATTCACTTTAAAGGTTAAACATCAGATGTCAAAAGGCTTTGAAGTAACCTCATGCATGTAAATTATGCTTTGAATGTTGGTTTCAGGAAACAAGCAGCAACATCTAAGTCCTAAGCATGAAAGAACTATTTGATCTCAGTGAACAAAGCATCCATGTTATCCTCACCTCCCCAGCAATAGCATGTTTCACCAGATTCTAATCAAGAGGGTTCTATTCCATTGGGGAACATGATGTTAATTTCTTCATCTTGATAATTCCATCAGTGATTGTACTGAGGTAAGGGTTGGTTGGAACTAAGTGAGCCTGTCAAACAGCATGTGAACCCACCGTGACAATGAGCAGCTACTTAGGTGAAAAAAAATGTGTCTTTGTGTCCAGATGAGCTCTCAGACAAGAGATATATTAACACTTCTGTGTCAGGGAAATGTAAATTTTGGTGCTTTTTTGTCATTAATGTGGCAACATAAATTGAATGGCTGAAGCAAAAATTGTGACATCCTGTGGCAAGCAGTCTGACACCTGTAGGACTGTAAAAGCACACTTCAAAATCTTGGGTATTTTCATTTCGGTTTCTGGAAATAAAATAGAACACCACTGACACTTGTGTACTTACTACATCGAAAATTAACCTCAAGGTACAGTAATCCGTGTTTTGGCATGCAGTAAGCCATCCAGGATTCTCCAGTTACTAAGTTCACTGTGAGATAGAGTCATGACTCACATTTATCAACTGAGCAAAAATAACAGATATTGTTCGAAGAATAGTGTGGTACAATTGCAAACTTAAACCCATTTCATTGTTTCAATAAATATTTACCTTGATTTTATTGAAAGACAATAACCTGCATTTAAATGTTGCCTTTAATGTAGCAAGGGACTTCATAGGAGGGTAATCAGTCAAAATGTGTCTCCACAGGAAGGTAATCAGTCAAAATGTGTCACTGAGCGAAGTAAAAATGAATTAGGAGAGGTGACCAAAATCTTGGTTAAAGAGGTAGATTTCAAATAGCATCTGTGATGGTGGAGTTAGACGTAGAGAGGCTTACAGAGAAATTCCTGTCTTGTGTGTTTTTTAAGATTAAGATAAAGCTTAACCCACATAAGTGTCATGGTGACATTTTTGGATATTATATGCTGACTTTGATATTTTGGAGCTTCAAAAATAATCAGCAAAGAACTATTAATGACAATCATGTGTTAGTGCACTTCCCTGGCAGTTTATATCATGGAATCATAGAATCCCTACAGTGCAGAAGCAGGCATTTTGGCCCATTGAGTCCACACAGACCCTCTGAAGAGCATCTCACCCAGAGCAATCGCCCCCTTACCTTATCCCTGTAACCCTGTATTTCCCATGGCTAATTCACACAACCTACACGTCCTTGGACACTATGGGAAATTTAGCATGGCCAATCCATCCAACCTGCACATCTTTGGACTGTGGGAGGAAACTGGAACACCTGGAGGAAATCCATGCAGACATGGGGAAAATCTGCAAATTCCACACAGACAGTCATCCGAGGGTGAAGTAAAACCCATGTCCCTGGTGCTGTGTGGCAGCAGTGTTGACCACTGGGCCACCATGCCACCCCATATAGTTACAAAGTCAGAAAATGAATTCTCAAAAAACAACTAACTCTTTGATTTTTCAGTTTTAGGTGCTCATGGACTGTTCTTGTTCTTTGATTTCATTTCTACATTAGGGATTAAATGTCATACAGCAATTCAAGCACATGTTTCAGCAACATACCTGAATACGTCTGTGTGTAGCTACTAAAATGCTGTTGCATTGCTGAAACATATTGTGGCATTTGGAACTTAAGGCTGGATATGTAGGCACCAACCAGTATAGAGGTAGATAGGTCTGAAATTTTGTCCCACAGATTATTTCTGGTTTGCACACACCATCTTACCCCTGAGCCATTTTCCTGGAATACAGAATCGTGATATATATGGGCAAAATCTTAGGTTTTTTTTTCCATTAAGTACAAGTAGTGTTGAGTTTGTTGCTGTGAAATTTGTTGCAGGGCTGAGCAAGCTGTCTCACCGCATCTTACCAAATCCATGTAGTTGTAATTCAGTAAATGTGTGACTAGATGCCCAATGCGTTGTTGTGTGTAATATTTCTCTTTGTAGTCTCTGTCTTCTTTTTTATTTAAGAAAGTAGAATGCAGTGCAATGTTTGCTTATTTCTCATCCCGGTTTTACTTCTCTCTCACGATATTTTCCCCCTTTTTTGGTCGTGTTTCCTTTCAGCTTTCATGCTGTTATTCCTTTAATGACCCTATTTCCTTAAAACAATATTATTTTAAGAATTATAGGCTTCTAATTTAAGAATTGTAGACTTGTAGTTGCAGACTTATGCCTGTTAGTGGCATTCATAACAAATAAGGAATGATGGCATCACATGAGTATTTTGAAAGTTTTTGCACCAATCTGAAGGAAGAAAATGGAAAAACCAGCCAAGATCTGGACATAATAAGACTTTTTAATGTAGATAATCAAGCTTTTTGGTATTTTAAGCCGTATTTTCTTCAGGAGAAGTGTGGAGCTCTGCATTTAGGACCACTTAACTATTTCTCTTTAATAAAATCAGTACAGCAGACTCGTGTTTCATTTAGAAACTGTGTAGTTTTTAGTATTATTTGCATTTGTAAATTCACTTATTTCGTCTTTAAGTAAAGACACATAACTTTTTTTGAAGCAACTTTAGATGTTAATCAAAAAGAAATTAGCTCTACCTTTTTGCATGTCAATGCCCTATCTAAATAGATCTGCATGGCTGTCTGTACTCGCAGAAACTGATGCTGTTGGTTTCCAAATTGTCAGATGGCCACAACTATTGTTCAGTTGATCTTCAGTTAGTTCTCTAAATATTTGTCATCAAGGTTTTGAGTCACTCTTATTTTTGCCTCTAGCAGGGTATTTATCTAATGTAGCGACACTTATGTTCTCCCTTACAGCATAACAAACTAGCCATGGATGACATGGTATTGAAGAATCCAACAGACATTTATCACAACTCTATAGAATATACAATCATTATTTCTTTAAAACGCATCAGTGATTGGGCTAATATCAAGATATTAGCAATAACAAATAAGCATGCTTGTGGTAGCCTGTCATTGCTTCATATGATCTCCTTTGTGAATATAAGACTTTCATTCAATCAGGTTACATGCAATGATACAGCAACAGTATCATAAGCTTATCTGCTGGAGGTGCACTAACACACTTACTGTGAGACACAACAATAACTGGTGAAACAGAGATAGTAGGAACTGCAGATGCTAGAGAATCGGAGATAATAGCCAAGTAGCATCAGAGGAGCAGGAAAGCTGATGTTTCGGGCCTAGACCCTTCATAACTGGTGATCATGTTTATCAGAGTTAGTGCTCCTCACGGTCAATAATACTTGCCATACTTGTGCAATTTGTTGATCTCCAAAACTAGGCCTCAGATTACTTGGAGGAACACAGCAGGCCAGGCAGAATTAGAGGAGCAGGACTCTGATGCTGCCTGGTCTGCTGTGTTCCCCCAGCTCCACACTGTGTTATCTCTGACTCCAGCATTGGCAGTTCTTACTATCTCAGATTACTTGGTCTTTCCGCAAGTGTGCTAGTAGCCAACTGTCATTTATTCTGGTGGCTGGATGTCCCAAGTGTGTGTGTGTTTGTTGTAGGCAGGACTAGAGTTCTGCACAGAGACGGAGTGCACTGTTGAGCAGTGTGTCATGCAAATTATGTTAGCCCGTTTGACTCTTACACCCCAATGTCCACAAAGCAGCAAGTTGAATGGCAAATTGAACTTTCTGGAGCATTCACGATCCTTGCATTTTTTGGCATTTGTTACAATTGACTGAATGGAGAGTCATAGCAGGGTATGAGCAGAAGCTACAGCTCCATGAGAAAATAGCAATTGATAGCCTTAAGTATAATCCACAAATGTAGTATGTCAAATCAAGTAATGAAACTAAAATGCTTCATTACTAATCCTTTGCTGTTTTAAGAGTAATACAAACCTTATTATAAGACAGACTAAAGTCACAAATCAAGTCCAAGTTATTACTTGTACTTGTTCTCTAAACACTATTCATTTTGCTTTTGGATTTATCACAACTTTGACACATATTATAAGCCTAATCTTCTTTCTTTATGTAAGCCTATATTTCTAATACTGAATCTGACATTTATCATGCAGACGGACTAGCTGCACAATAGGCAGCCACGAGCATCACTACTTTACCAGTATTAGGTGACAGACGGTCACTGTCAAAAGCACCACATCTGCAATAACAGACACCTTACGCTTGTCATTAATACTATCACTGGTTTTGGTGTGAGGTACTCCATCACATGTTACGTCAGTATGTTCTGCAAAAACCATCATTTTTTGTCTGCCATCAATAATATAAGACTAAATAAATACGCTTAACCTTGCCATAGACTAGTTCAAGATTCACACCGCGAATTTGCATTATGACTTTTACTTAAATGTGCAGAGCTTTTTAAACAACAGAAATTCTGTAGAAGTTGAAGTAATCTCTAAAACACGGTATAATCTTCCCACTTTTTTCATAGAATTCACTGTAAACAAGCTTTTGTCGAAATAAAGCAAGGTCTAAATTACTTTTGGTGACTATTAGTATATGAATGCTTAATATGTTCCAACTAAATGATTTGGTGCAGGCTTTAACCAGTTTATTTTGAAATACATTAGTGTCTCCATTAAAATAGAGAGATAAATTTGGTTGAACGTGATAAGCAATCACTTTGTGGACATTAGTTTCTATCTTACAGCACACAATGGTGCGCTTCATGAAGTCCAAAACAGAGTACTAGTTATGTGTAGACCCAATGGGTAAGTTGGCGACTCAGCAATTTCAGAATATTAATTTCAGCATTGTGATTACAGTACATATAATGGTTACAAGTATTTTGATTGTATTAGCCAGGGAAGCCAGATTATTTCAACAATGGCTTACCAGAAGTAGATCAATGTATTTTTTTTTCTCCACAACACAAGAGTTACCTCAACTTTCACAAACTTTCACAATCCATTTCACTCTCTGTGCAATTTTCAAAATGGAAAGGAAAATGTTTCACAACATCACTCCTCAGGGTACAGTAACTCACTTTTGAATCTTTATTGCTGTTGCTTCAAACAAGTCAGGAGGAAGTACATACAATCAATGCTGGGCCATTAGCCAACTGTCAAAAACTGATCAATCAGGAAAAATGGTTGCCAGAATTCATTTTTTTTCAACATTAACTCCATAAAGCCCCTGCTTCATTAGATCTGGCAATTCCACAAATAAAGATGCATTAATAAAGCAATGTCGTCTCCTGCATTTTTATATCTGCTTCACTTAGCAGATGATCCTTCTTTTTTGAATGATACAAAATGTATGTGCATCATCTCTTCCAACAATGTAGCTCTTTAGGATAAACAGAAGTGAAAACAACATACAGTAAACACTAAATGTTGTGAGATCAGAACCCATGATACAAAATTTTGTCAGAAAATGTCCAGTGCTTTCTCTACATGAAAGTCACTGTTACGGTTTGATTCAATGATCAGCTATGTTGAAAACATGATTCTTCATTCAGGGAATATAAATTTATTATAATACGAGTTCATAAACATTCACTGAATAATGACCTATAACAATGGTGGGATACTCTTTACATACCTCTGTGGCAAACTGTTGTAATCCGCCTATGTTAATTGCTCCTTCTTCAGTTGCATGTAAATTGCACCCTCCCACACAGAGGTCAGAGGTTGGGCATACCATCCCACAAGTTAGACCAAGGGGGTTGTCAGACAGAATGGCTTTGGCAGCTCCATAGTAGTTCTATTAATTAAACAAAACACATGAAACAATTAAATTAGCTGATCATACACAAACGATCTGAGTAAACATACCAGTCTACTGTTCATTAATAATGTTTAAAACAAAGAAAAATATTTCAAACAACATCAGGAAAACAAGACTTGTTGTTGACAGAGCAAAGAATTGTTTTAAAAGCTGTAACAACTTAAAAATAGTGAAGCTGACCAGAATGAGAAGATTAAAATTTGCAACAGTCCTACAAGACCGTAAGACTGCTCTCGAGTTAGAGAGAGACAACAGGTGGTGGTTTAATGTGAGAGTCACCACGCCTCAGGCAAGGGAGAGAGGTTGAGAAGGAGAGTCCTTCATGATAATCTCAGCCAATACAGGAATCGAACGTGCGCTGTTGGCATCACTCTGCATCACAAATCAGCCAATCATTAAGATAATTTGATATGAACGTGGATGAAAACAAATTAAGAAGACAACCAGATAATGTTATATACCAAAACGCAACATAAACACAGATGTATATATCCTCAGATAACAAGCATGGGGCTGGATGAACACAGCAGGTCAAGCAGCATCATAGGAGCAGGAAAACTTGACGTTTCGGGCCTAAACCCTTCATCAGAAATGGGGGAGGGGAAGAGGGTTCTGAAATAAATAGGGAGAGAGGGGGCCCATATTCCTAATTCCTTCGCCTCCGCCGCATCTGCTCCCAGGATGAGACATTCCAATCCCGCACATCTCAAATGTCCTCATTCTTCAAGGACCGCAACTTCCCCCTCACAGTGGTCGAGAACGCCCTCGACCGTGTCTCCCGCATTTCCCGGAACACATCCCTCACGCCCTGTCCCCGCAACAATAACCAAAAAAGAATCCCCCTCATCCTCACATACCACCCCACCAACCTCCGGATCCAACGCATCATCCTCCGACACTTCCGCCATCTGCAATCAGACCCCACCACCAAAGACATTTTTCCCTCCCCACCCTTATCTGCCTTCCGGAGGGACCACTCCCTCCGCGACTCCCTTGTCCGCTCCACACTCCCCTCCAGCCCCACCACACCCGGCACTTTTCCTTGTAACCGCAGGAAGTGCTACACCTGCCCCCACACCTCCTCCCTCACCCCAATCCCAGGCCCCAAGAAGACTTTCCACATCAGGCAGAGGTTCACCTGCACATCTGCCAATGTAGTATACTGCATCCGCTGTATATTCTCCTCCCTGATGTAGTGAGAGTAATGATGACAAAATAAGTTGAAAATTAAAAGATCAGATCTTCAACAGAGAAAATTTTCCAGATTTTCCTCTCAAGCCATAAATTAGGACTTCACAGTCTCATTCTTGAGTGGCAACTTATTTCCATGCATTTGAAGCCCTTCAAAGCTTCAACTCGTCCTTTCTTTTTTGCATCCCACTTCTATACACGTCTCCTCCACTGAGAAGTTAAGGTGGTGGAAGTTTCCAACAGGTCAAACAGAGCAGGTAACCGAGCAGCTGCAGCTCAACAAATGCCTGTCACAGCCATGATGCTAACTGCTTCTTCTGCACAATGTCCCTCCATGGTCCATGGCCACCGCCCTCTTCAATCCTTCACCCATACAGGTCAGCATTAGCAAACCACCAACCTCACCACCTCATCGCAGCTGCTCTCTGACCAACTCAGCTACCACTTCGGCCCTTCAATACATTATGTTGGAGGTGAGGGACACGTACAGCTTGCACACAGGGACACGCAGGATGGCGCATACACACACATCCTTATTTTTCTTAGTGCTCGCTGACTTTACCTTGAGTTACATGCTGCCAGCCTCGGTGCGGGCTATATTGTTTCATTCTTTTGTTTTGGCTCATTTATGGGATGTGGGCATCACTGGCCGGGCCAGCATTTTGTCTAGTTGTCCTTGAGAAGGTGGTGGTGAGCTGCCTTCTTGAACTGCTGTAGTCCACCAGCTGTAGGTTGACCCTCAATGCCATTAGGGAGGGGATTCAAGGATTTTGACCCATCAACAGTGAAGGAAAAGCAATATATTTCCAAGTCAGGATGGTGAGTTGCTTGGAGGGGAATTTGAAGGTGGTGGTGTTCCCATATGTCTGCTGCCCTTGATGGAACTAATTATGGGTTTGGAAGGTGCTGTCTGAGGATCTTTGGTGAATCTCTGCAGTGCATCGTGTGGATGGTACACACTGCTGCTACTGAGCATCGGTGGTGGAGGGAGTGGATGCTTATGGATGTAGTGCCAATCAAGTGGGCTGCATTGTCCCAGATGGTGTCAAGCTTCTTGGGAGTTGTTGGGGCTGCACTCATCCAGGCAAATGGGAAGTATTCCATCATACTCCTGACTTGTGCTTTGTAGATGACGGACAGGCTTTGAGGAGTCAGGAGGTGAGTTAATCAGGCAGTATTCCTAGTCTCTGATCTGCTCTTGTAGCCACTGTGTTAATATAATGAGTCTAGTTGAGTTTCTGGTCAATGATAACACCCAGGATGTTGACATTTGGGGGATTCAGTGATGGTAACACTATTGATTGCCAAGGGGCAGTAGCTAGATTGTCTCTTATTGGTGATGGTCATAGTCTGGCATTTGCATGACATTAATGTTACTTGCCACTTGTCAGGCTATGCCTGAATATTATCCAGATCTTGTTGCATTTGAACAGAGACTGCTTCAGTATCTGAGGAGTTGCAAATGGTGTTGAACATTGTGCAATCATCCCCACTTCTGACCTTGTGATAGAGGGAAGGTCATTGATGAAGCAGCTGAAGATGGTTGGACCAAGGACTCTACACTGAGGAATTCCTGCAGAGATGTCCTGGAGCTGAGATGACTGACCTTCGACAACGACAACCATCTTCCTATCTGACAGGTATGACTCCAACCACCACAGAGTTTGACCGTGACACCCATTGATTCCAGTTTTGCTCGGGCTCCTTGATGCCACACACTCGAATGCAGCCTTGGTGTCAAGGGCTGTCACTCTCATCTTGCCTCTGGAATTCAGCTCGTTTGTCCATGTTTGAACCAGGGCTATAATGAGGTCAGAAGCTGAGTGGGCCTGACGGAACCCAAACTGGGCATCACTGAGCAGGTTATTGCTGAGCAAGTGCTGCTTGGTAGCACTGTTGCCGACACCTTCCATCACTCTACTGATGATCGAGAGGAGACTGATGGGGCGGTAATTGGCCGGGTTGGATTTGTCCTGCTTTTTGTGTACAGGACATACTTGGGCAATTTTTCACCTTGTCAGGTAGATACCAGCATTGTAACTGTACTGGAATGGCTTGGCTAGGGGAGCTGCAAGTTCTGGAGCGTAAGTCTTCAGTTCCAACGCCGGAATGTTGTCAGGGCCTGTAGCCTTTGCAGTATCCAGTGTCTCCAACCATTTCTTGATAGCACGTGGATTGAATTGAATTGGCTGAAGACTGGTATCTGTAATGCTGGAGACCACTGGAGGAGGCCAAGATGGATCATCCACTCGGCATTTCTGGCTGAAGGCTGCTGCGAAAGCTTCAGCCTTATCCTTTACACTGATGTGCTGGGCTCTTCCAGCTTTGTGGATGGGGATATCTGTGGTGCCTCCTCCTCCAGTGAGTTGTTTAATTGTCCGCCACCATTCATGACTGGATGTGGCAAGATTGCAGAGCTTAGATCTGATCTGTTGGTTGTGGGATTGCTTAGCTCTGTCTATCACTTTTTGTTTACATTGTTTGGAGTGAAAGTAGTCCTTAAGGGGGAGGGGGAGCAGCCCCAAGTTGTGGTCCACATAGGCACCAACGACATAGGTAGGAAAAGGAATGGGGATGTAAGGCAGAAATTCAAGGAGCTAGGGTGGAAGCTTAGAGCTAGAACAAACAGAGTTGTTATCTCTGGTTTGTTACCCATGCCACGTGCTAGCGAGGTGAGGAATACGGAGAGAGAGCAGTTGAACGCGTGGCGACAGGGATGGTGCAGAAGGGAGGGATTCAGATACCTGGATAATTGGGGCTCATTCTGGGGTAGGTGGGACCTCTATAAATGGGATGGTCTGCACCTGAACCAGAGGGGTACCAATATCCTGGGGGGAAAATTTTTTAATGCTCTTCGGGAGGGTTTAAACTAATTCAGCAGGGAGATGGGAACCTGAATTGTAGCTCCAGTGACCAGGAGGTTGATAGTAGCGAGGTCATGAATAAGGTTTCAAGGTCACAGGAGTGTACCGGCAGGCAGGAAGGTGGTTTGAAGTGTGTCTACTTCAACGCCAGGAGCATCCGGAATAAGATGGGTGAACTTGCAGCAGGGGTTGGTACCTGGGACTTTGATGTTGTGGCCATTTTGGAGACATGGATAGAGCAGGGACAGGAATGATTGCTGCAGGTTCCAGGGTTTAGATGTTTCAGTAAGATCAGGGAAGGTGGTAAAAGAGGGGGAGGTGTGGCATTGTTCGTCAAGGAAAGTATTACGGTGGTAGAAAGGACGTTTGATGAGGACTCGTCTACTGAGGTAGTATGGGCTGAGGTTAGAAACAGGAAAGGAGAGGTCACCCTGTTGGGAGTTTTCTATAGGCCTCCAAATAGTTCCAGAGATGTAGAGGAAAGGATAGCAAAGATGATTCTGGATGGGAGCGAAAGTAACAGGGTAGTTGTTATGGGGGACTTTAACTTTCCAAATATAGACTGGGAACGCTTTAGTTCGAGTGCTTTAGATGGGTCAGTTTTTGTCCAATGTTTACAGGAGGGTTTCCTGACACAGTATGTAGATAGGCCACCAAGAGGCAATGCCACATTGGATTTGGTACTGGATAATGAACCAGGCCAGGTGTTAGATTTGGAGGGTGGTGAGCACTTTGGTGATAGTGACCACAATTTGGTTACGTTTACTTTAGCGATGGGAAGGGATAGGCATATACCGCAGGGCAAGAGTTATAGCTGGGGGAAAGGCAATTATGAGGTGATTAGGCAAGACTGAGGATGCATAGGATGGGGAAGGAAACTGCAGGGGCTGGGCACAATTGAAATGTGGAGCTTGTTGAAGGAACAGTTACTGTGTGTCCTTGACAAGTATGTGCCTGTCAGGCAGGGAGGAAGCGGTCGAGCAAGGGAACTGTGGTTTACTAAAGAAGTTGAATCTCTTGTCAAGAGGAAGAAGGAGGCTTATGTAAAGATGAGGTGTTAAGGCTCAGTTAGGGCACTTAAGAGTTACAAGTTAGCCAGGAAGGACCTAAAGAGAGAGCTGAGAAGAGCCTGAAAGGGACATGAGAAGTCTTTGGCAAGTAGGATCAAGGAAAACCCTAAAGCTTTCTATAGGTATGTCAGGAATAAAGGAATGACTAGAGTAAGATTAGGGCTAGTCAAGGACAGTAGTGGGAAGTTGTGCGTGGAGTCCGAAGAGATAGGAGAGGTACTAAATAAATATTTTTCATCAGTATTCACAAAGGAAAAAGACAATGTTGTCCAGGAGAATACTGAGATACAGGCTATTAGACTAGCCGGGATTGAGGTTCATGAGGAGGAGGTGTTAGCAATTCTGGAAAGTGTGAAAATAGATAAGTCCCCTGGGCCGGATGGGATCTATCCTAGGATTATCTGGGAAGCTAGGGAGGAAATTGCAGAGCCTTTGGCTTTGATCTTTATGTTATCATTGTTGACAGGAATAGTGCCAGAAGACTGGAGGATAGCAAATGTTGTCCCCTTGTTCAAGAAGGGGAGTAGAGACAGTCCTGGTAATCATAGACCAGTGAGCCTTACTTCGGTTGTGGGTAAAGTGTTGGAAAGGATTATAAGAGATAGGATTTATAATCATCTGTAAAGGAATAATTTGATTAGGGATAGTCAACATGGTTTTGTGAAGGGTAAGTCATGCCTCACAAACCTTATTGAGTTCTTTGAGAAGGTGACTAAACAGGTGGATGATGGTAAAGTGGTTGATGTGGTGTATATGGATTTCAGTAAAGCGTTTGATAACGTTCCCCACGGTAGGCTATTGCAGAAAATTTGGAGGCATGGGATTGAGGGTGATTTAGCGGTTTGGATCAGAAATTGGCTAGCTGTAAGAAGACAGAGGATGGTGGTTGATGGGAAATGTTCATCCTGGAGTTTAGTTACTAGTGGTGTACCGCAAGGATCTGTTTTGGGGCCACTGCTGTTTGTCATTTTTATAAATGACCTGGATAACGGCATAGAAGGATGGGTTAGTAAATTTGCGGATGACACTAAAGTCGGTGGAGTTGTGGATAGTGCGGAAGGATGTTGCAGGTTACAGAGGGACATAGATAAGCTGCAGAGCTGGGCTGAGAAGTGGCAAATGGAGTTTAATGCGGAAAAGTGTGAGGTGATTCACTTTGGAAGGAGTAACAGGAATACAGAGTACTGGGCTAATGGTAAGATTCTTGGTTGTGTCGACGAGCAGAGAGATCTCGGTGTGCATGTGCATAGATCCCTGAAAGTTGCCACCCAGGATGATAGGGTTGTTAAGAAGGCGTACGGTGCGTTAGGTTTTATTGGTAGAGGGATTGAGTTTCGGAGCCGTGAGGTCATGTTGCAGCCGTACAAAACTCTGGTGCGGCCGCACTTGGAGTTTTGCGTGCAGTCCTGGTCACCGCATTATAGGAAGGATGTGGAAGCATTGGAAAGGGTGCAGAGGAGATTTACCAGGATGTTGCCTGGTATGGAGGGAAGGTGTTATGAGGAAAGGCTGAGGGACTTGAGGCTGTTTTTGTTAGAGAGAAGAAGGTTAAGAGGTGACTTAATAGAGACATACAAGATGATCAGACGATTAGATAGGGTAGACAGTGAGAGCCTGAATCCTCAGATGGTGATGGCTAGCATGAGGGGACATAGCTTTAAATTGAGGGGTGATAGATAAAGGACAGATGTCAGAGGTAGATTCTTTACTCAGAGAGTAGTAAGGGCGTGGAATGCCTTGCCTGCAGCAGTTGTAGACTCGTCAATTTTAAGGGCATTTAAGTGGTCATCGGATAAACATATGGATGATAACAGAATAGTGTAGGTTAGATGGGCTTCAGATTGGTTTCACAGGTCGGCGCAACATCGAGGGCCGAAGGGCCTGTACTGCGCTGTAATGTTCTATGTTCTATGTTTTATGTGCTATGTTTGGTGGCTTCACCAGGTTGACACCTCATCTTCAGGTACGCCTAGTGGTGCACCTGGCATATCCTCCTGCACTATCCATTGAGTCTGGGTTGATCCCCTGGCTTGATGATAACAGTCGAGTGGGGGATATGCCAGGCCATGAGGTTACAGATTATACTTGAGTACAATTCTGCTGTTGTTGATGGCTCACAGCTCCATATGGATGCCCAGTCTTGAGTTGCTAGATCTGTGCGAAATCTGTCCCATTTCGCAGAGTGATAGTGCCACACAACAAGATGGAGGTCATTCTCAATGTGATGGCGGGACTTTGTCTCCACAAGGACTGTGCGATGGTCTCTCTTACCGATACTGTTATGGACGGATGCAACTGCAGCTGGTAGATTGGTAAGGATGAGGTCAAGTATCTTTTTCCCTCTTGTTGGTTCCCTCACCTGTCGCAGACCCAGTCCAGCATCTATGTCCTGTAGGACCCGACTAGGTCGATCAGTAGTACTGCTGCTGAGCCACTCTTGTGAACATTGAAATCCCCCACCCAGAGTACATTTTGTGCCCTTGCCATCCTCAGTGCTTCTTCAAAGCGTTGTTTAACATGGTGGAGTACTGATTCATCAGCTGAGGCAGGACAGTATGTATACCACTGTGCCACCAGCCCAG
>JAHRHZ010000273.1:2199768-2297913 GCA_024137785.1 Ginglymostoma cirratum | reverse complement strand
TCCTCTGATGCTGCTTGGCCTGCTGTGTTCATCCAGCTCTACACCTTGTTATCTCAGAGTCTCCAGCATCTGCAGTTCCTACTATCTCTACCACATATGCCAGCTGCTTACATGCCAAACACATTAGATGTGTTTCAAGTAAATGGTGTATCAAAAAGTCAAGGAATTCTGAGTGAGGTGAAAATCAACTACAGTTGGTCAGGGGTGCCGCCACAGTCGGCTGAACCCATTACGTTGTTGCAGGGGGTTGGTGATAGTCAATGCCAGCAGAGTAGGGTTTACTGGTGGGTCCGGCGAGTTGTTGTGAAGACGTCAGTCTGGGGATGAGCTGGATTTTCCTACATTGAGGCAAAGGGAGGGACTGACTATGGCAGAAGTGAAACCAAGAGGAGTGAGTGGTGATGCATGAGCAGGAGAAGTGGTGAAGTGTGCTGCAAGACAACATGAAGTGCGGAGAGTAGGAAGGTGTAGTAGTTCAGGAGGACGAGATGGGTGCGATTGCTGGAGTGAACATGGCACATGCAATACCGAGAGCTGCAGTCCATGAGCCTCAGCAAGGTGCATGCACAGTGCCAAAAAAGTGAAGTGATCCTATCCTACACACAAACTCGGCCATGCAAATTCTCTCTGAAGGTTTTCCAAGCTGCATAACTTGATCCAAGCTGCCTACTTCGTATAATATTGTTGTTGTTGCACCCAGTGCATTTTCCTTAGAAAAATATCCTTTGTTTAAAAGTGCAGGATGTATCAGGATATATATTTCAGGATAAATAGGTTCACATAATAGAGTCATAAAGTCATTGAGTCATACCGCATGGAAGGAGATCCTTCGGTCCAACCAGTTAATGCCGAACATAATCCCAAACTAAACTATCCCTACCTGCCTGCTGCCGGCCCACATCCCTCCAAACCTTTCCTGTTCATGTACTTACTCAAATGTCTTTTAAGTGTTGTAATTGTGCCCACACACACCACTTCAAGAAGTTCATTCCAAATGCAAACCACTCTTTATGTAAAAAAATTGCCCCTCATGTCTTTTTTAAATCTCTCTCCCTAAAATTGTGCCCCCTAGTCTTGAAATCCCCCATCCTAGGGAATGGACACCTACTATTAACCCTGTCTATACCCCTCATGATTTTATAAACTTCTATAAGGTCATAATATTTTAATCACATCTTTTCATAAAAACTAAAATATTGTTACCTGAGTGTAGTATTCAACAATGAATTTGAATCATATTGTAAGACTTGTGAGTGATCTGCAACCATTTATTTATCGCCATAATTGACATCTATTCTTACAATCTGAAATATTTGGATCATAACAAGCATTCATTTTTTGTAAAGAAACAAACTTACAAGTACATCTCTTAGGGAAAACAAAATTAAATGCTAAGGATCATTGTTAGTTTTCCCTGGTAGGAAAAGGTCAGGTTCCACATTAAATTTCTAAAGGTAAAGCATATGCCTTTAGAAGAGCAAACAACATAAGACTATGATGGTAAAGTTTAGAAAATGAATTTTAATAGTAAGTATGGAAACATTAATATATCTGTAAATTGTACACCCCCAGTGAAATGAATCATGGAAAGAAATAAACAGCCATAATGCTTAATCTCAGAGTGTTAATTGGCTATGGAAGGTTTGAAGATGGCGAGATGAACCCCAAGATGTAAAAAGCAAAGTGTATGACAGCAGTATTCAATTGACACTTCTGAATAACACTGAACACAGGAAAGAACATAAGATAAGCTGGCTGCTTTGAAATGTATTGTGCAAGGGAAGTACTCGTGACCTGAGAGTGATTAACACTAAATTCTTTAAACTAAGATTCTGCACAGCAGTTATATCTCAAAGATTGAAATAAAATTGTGTATGTGGCATGGCTAAAGTTTGCTGCATTCTGAGGAAACTTGAATGGGTTTCATCTGGCAAAAATAGTACTGAAGCCCAAAACGAATATAGGGCTAATACAGAAAGACACAAAATGGAAAAGAGTCAAAATAGCTGGATAGCAATGGCAGAAATGTGTGATAATAATAGTAAACAGGCTTATTATATTTCACCGACAGATAGTTGTAACTATCTGAATTCCCAACACTTTATTCTTCAATTCTTTACATTCATAATGATGCTGAATATCTGTTTAATTGTTTCAACCACAGATCTATCAAAAGATCAACACTCCTTTAATAGAAAAAAAATAAAAGAAACATTTGGTTCATCATTGAAGTAAAGAAATAAGGCAAGTCTGAGATTTAATTCTTTTTTTATTTCCAAATCTCAGCTGGGATGTGCTTCAGGCAGTGTCATTGCCCTGAGCATCCCTGATTTACGATATCTCCATTGTTTCAGAAATATCATCTTTTAAAATTAAAAATATTAAATTTATTTTAATTCTTCAAAAAAATTAGCTAGTTATTTTTCTGACTTTGAATTTACTTTTAGCATTTAAATGACATTTTTTCTAGAAAACGTGGAAATCCATCAACATAGGGCCCTTATATTAATCAGATGTTAAAATTCTTGTTTGAATTGTGTTGAAAAGCATTGTCATCTTGTCTCACTTTGATCAACTACAGAAGTTATTTTGCTATAGCTAAAGTAAGTCACAGCAGGTAAGATAAGGATTTTAAACTTTAGGTTGAAAAGATAGCTTTCTAAATGTGAAAAAGAAATCAAATTTGCCAGAAACCAGAGTCAGAAACACTGTTAATGATCAATGGTTTGCTCATTAAAACGAAAAGAAATTATAACCAATTTAAAATTACACAGTTGTACGAAAATAGTACTGGATCATAAAATGAATTCCATTTAGCAAAGCAAAAACAGTTTCTAAGAAGCGATCAAAGATCTTACTTCTTTCAATTCATCAAAGCAATGGTTTCTTTATGACCTTTGTAACCTTACACATCCTATCTTTGATGGTTACATTCTCTTAACAATAGTCTTGTCCTCCTTAACTTGTTTAATCTCATCTACAGTCCTACACCTCTTCCACAAAATTTTCTCTAAGAAGCTGTGATAATTTTGCACTTTCAGAGTTTATTTTGTCTTTTTTGTTTTAAGGGTGGTTGTAAGACAGAGGTAATGAGCTATTAGTAAATAGCTTGGGAGGCCTTGTGTTTTTTTATAAACAGCCGGAATGGGTGTGGCCCGGTCTCCCAGATTATGATATCTGGTTTTCGGTTTTTCAGTTGCAGCAGAAGTTATTGGGGTCTCAATAGAGTTCAAAGCTTCAGTGAATATTTCCTGGTTGCTACTCTGTCTGAATTTTCGTTTGATTTCTTTTCCTCCTGGATGGGAGAACTGCATATGAGAATCGGCGTATGAAGTTTCCTTTTTTATCAGGGTTTGTTTATGGGATGTTACTATATTGGAGCAGTTGATAGTTACTGTATCTATTATTCTGTTAAGATTTCCAATAGAGGTAAGTTATTCTAAATTCCTCTTTCTTTGCTTGTATTTTTAACTACAGTACTCAAATAAATTTTGTTTTGCTTAATGTTGAGCGGTTTAACCAGTTGCGTGGCATCTCGAACAGACACTTTACAGTTGCCTTTAAACTAAGAAGAAGTTAGGGTCTAGGCTACATTCTTAAAATATTTTTAGGGGGTCTGGTCTGTTCCATAACAAAGCTCAGTTTTATCTTGCACTCTGGTACTTATTTTCCCTACACAGTCTTTAATGCCAAATTCTGTCCAAGGCTCATTGTTTTTTAAGTTCTTCCTTGGATCATGGGTGTCACTGACATGCCGCTATTATCTATTCTTCTTAGGGTGGCATAGTGGCTCAGTGGCTAGCACTGCTGCCTCACAGCGCTAGGGACTTGGGTTCGATTCCACCCTCAGGCCACTGTCTGTATGGAGTTTGCACGTTCTCCCAGTATCTGCATGGGTTTCCTCTGGGTGCTCTGGTTTCCTCCCACAGTCCAAAGATGTGCAGGTTAGGTGAATTGGCCATGCTAAATTGCCCACGGTGTTCAGGGATGTGTAGACTAGTTGGGTTAGCCATGGGAAATGCAGAGTTACAGGGATAGGGTGGAAGGTGAGTCTTGGTGGATGCTCTTCATTCTTCAGTTGGCTGAATGGCCTGATTCCACACTGTAGGGATTCTATGATTTTAAAGTACAGTGTAATGGTTTGAGAACTGAGTGGTATGATGGATCAAGTTATATGACACTTAAAAATCAATTGTACTTTAGGAGGCATGCAGCCACACTTAGCTGAGGATTCTTCCAATAAGATGGGTTTTCAACTTTCCAGTATCTTATAGTTGCTGTTACAAATACGAGTCTTCATTTTCAGATCATTTTTCAATTGCATTCAAATTCTCAAACTTCTCCAATGATATTTGAACTCACATTCCTTAAATTATTAGTTCAGTAAAATAATAATTTATATTTATTCAGCCATCACTGATGGTAAAATTAAAAAGCCAAACTACTTAATCAAAGCAATAATAGACATACTGGCCCAAACCTTCCACTCCCCAGATTGTCACAGACTTGAGGTGGGTTCAAATATGCACAACGAGACTCTCCATTTTGGAAGAACAAGATGGAAGGTTGGCCAAGTGAGCAAAAAGTTAATTGCCATTGATAAAGGGGCATGGGGCAAATTGAACTTATGAATGACTTTACCTTCCTAAGCCCAAGACAGTGAGGTATTGTTTGATTTATTCATTTCCCTGTCAACTTGCATCCCATCCTGAGGAACACTAAATAATGTTTCTCAAACTCTAGTTTACAGATACAACTGTTGAAAGAAATCTACAGCAAAATCCTTTAAGATGGAACAAAACATTCAAAATGTTCATTCACATATCACGCAAATAAGGTAGAAAGAAAGAGAAAGGGAAGGAAGGAAGTCACAACTTCTGAATTTCTTGGAATTAGTTTACATGACTCAGTGTCACATTTTTATGAGCACTTAGGTTTGAAAATTGTAGCATATGTTGTTCTATTTCTGTGAAAGAGATTGAAAATTAACAAGGTCACTCTTTCTAGAACCATTGTTTTAAAGCAGTATGTGTCAAAAAGCAGGGAAGTAAGTTTCCTAGATAACAAGCGTGGGGCTGGATGAACACAGCAGGTCAAGCAGCATCATAGGAGCAGGAAAGCTGAAACGTCAAGCTTTCCTGCTCCTATGATGCTGCTTGGCCTGCTGTGTTCGTCCAGCTCCAGCCTCCCCGCAGTAAGTTTCCTCGTGTGTTGATAAAAGTTTACTTACATAATGTGGGTTAGTGTCAAGAGAAAGAAAACATTAAGCTATTAATTTCACAAAATCTAGGATGAATGAGATCTTTAAAAATTTAGTTTGGAAGCTTTTGTACAGTTTGAGTGAGGCCAAGGGGATGGCTTCCAAACCAATGGGACCAGAACTGAGTAGAGGCAGTTAAGTCAAACGAACAAATTTGATAGAGAATCAATTTCTTTAGATCATAAGACTTAGGAGCAGAGGTGGGCTATTTGGTCATTTTAGTCCACTCCTCCACTCGATGAGATCATGGCTAATCTGATAATTGTCAACTCCACTTTCCTACTTTTTCCCTCATAACCTTTATCTATACATAACTCAGTCTGAAAGGTTTCAAAACACACAGCAAAGCAAATCGATCTCATCTCTATCTTAAATGGGTGATGACTCTTCACTCTGAGATTATGTCTTCTGATCCTTGACTGTCCCACAGGGTATACCACCTCTCCACATCTACCTTGTCAAGCACCCCAAGAATCTTGGATAATATTGTATCAGAGATAATAGGAAGTGCAGATGCTGGAGAATCCGAGATAACAAGGCATGGAGCTGGACGAACACAGCTGGCCAAGCAGCATCATAGGAGCAGGAAAGCTTGACGTTTCGGCTTTCCTGCTCCTATGATGCTGCTTGGCCTGCTGTGTTCATCCAGCTCCACACCTTGTGACCCTAAGAATCTTCTATGTTTCGACAAGGTCTCCTCTACTAAACTCCAATGAGTTAGTGAATTCTAACTAACTTTCAACTGATGGTGTTGAGAAGTAGATGGGATTCTGATTTGCTATCTGCATCTACGTATCTCCTTTAGAGATGCCAGGCTGCTGGATTGTTGTACTGCTGTGCCATTTACTGCAGACACAATGCCAGGAAGATTGTCATGGTGGTCAGCAATCCTTAATCAAGACAAAGGAAATAACCTTTGGTCAGGGTGTCCTAATACAGTAAGTCAAGGACAGCTGCTGATACTAGTACACAGGCTTGGACACATTCAGTCAGTTGCGTGCGCAGTCAGAGTCAGGATCCTCTTCTCAAAAGGAGTTATGATCCAAATGTCAGGCAGTCCACCACCTATCTTGACAGCTTCTGCCTTTTCAACTGCCATTCATCTGCAATCCAGTTCCAAGGAAAAGAATTGTTAAAGATCTGTTCTGAAGAAAAGTCACTGGACTTGAGATGTTGACTCTGCCTTCTCTCCATAGGTTCTGCCAGACCTGCTGAGTTTCTCCAGCTGCTTCTGTTTCTGTTTCAGATTTGCAGCTTCTGCAGTTCTTTGTGATTTTTTAATTTTGTTTAGTTTTGACTTAACTGCTTCTTTTCAATTTCAGACCAATGAGCTCTGAGGCTCTTGTCCTTTGGTGACTTACACAGCTGAGAGCTGCAACATTTTCAGTATTTTAATAATCTGCAAAGTTCTAACTAACGTTTTTGGTCTGGAAGTTTCACAAGCTACACACTTTGACTGAGGCAATTTATTTCCTTACCTACTCTGAACAAACTCTTTTTCTATGACAGAAACTTTACTTGCACCTGATCATTTTACTGGGAGAATTAGTCTAGTTTAGCAGGTGAAGTCAGGGACTCTTTCTGGAGATGAAACATTTGAGTGAGAAAGAGAGAGAAAGAGAGAGAGAGAGAAAGCGAGAGGGAGAGAATGAGCAAGTGAGCGAGAGAGAGAGAGAGAGCAAGAGAGAGCGAGAGAGGAAAATGGAGAACAAACATTTCAACATCTAAGGTCTGGAGCTGGACTTGTTGAGATATTTATACAACAATTGGTGTAAAGTTCCAGAATTGTACATTTAAGCAACTTAACAAGCACAGATTTCAGTCATGTGATAAAGACAGCAATTTCAGATGCTGAGGGTCTACTTTGGTAGGCTAACTGGAAGGGCACTGAGCTAGCAGTGCATCTTTCCCTCCCTGATTTGAGTTTCCACTCACAAATAATACAATGCTCCTTGATGTTTCTCCTTGTTCAGAGCTGACTGAAAGCAGACAGCTCATGTTCTTTGCATCAGCTTTAGCTAAAGCCACTGGAATTATGGTCATGTGATCAGCTTCAGCCATTTTACCGGGATGTCCAAGCTTGTCTAGTTTTGAAGGCAATAACGACATATAAATATAGTGGAGAATAGTATTCTCTGGGATGTCTCTACATGACCTCCGACCATGACACAAGACAGGAGGTGCAAAAAATGGATAAAGGTTCCAGAAGCAAATAGGTTGAGGCAAGGAAGCAGGTGAGAAATATTGTGTAGTGAGAAATGAAAGTGAAAATGGGGTTGCAGGTTCAACCTAAGAGACATATAGGACACTAATGCTGCAAATAGATTGGGCAAGCAGTGAAAGAGCCTGGCAGTGGAATGGATTTAGCGACTAGGAAACAATATTTGTCACAGGCGATGAAAAGATAATAAAAGATAAGGATAATTGTTCTCCGTCTTCCTCTCTCGCTTTCTCTTGTTCTCTCTCTCTCGCTCTCTTACTCACTCTTTCTCTGTCTCTTTCTTTCTCTTTCCTTTTCTCTCTCTCTCTTTCTTTCTCCATCCCATTCTCTCAGTTCCTCCGTCTCAGTCGCGTATGTTCAGATGAGGCCAACTTCGACAAGGGAGCCTCTGAAATGTCCACCTTCTTCCTCAACCAAGGATTCCCCAGCTCCATTGTCGACAGGGCTCTCAACCAGGTCCAACCCATCTCCAGCACTTCCACCCTCACCCCTTCTATTCCCTCCTGCAACAGCGACAGGGTTCTCCTTATCCTTACCTACCATCCCACCAACATCCACATCCAGAAGATCATCAGACGCCAGATGCCACCACCAGACACATATTCCCCTCCCCTCCCTTGTCCGCCTTCCGCAGAGACCATTCCCTCTAGGTCTCCCTGGTCCACACTCCCTTCACCCCCAACACCTCCCCACAGCCCTACGGCACCTTCCCCTGTAACCGGCGAAGGTGCAACACCTGCCCATTTACCTCCTCCCTCCCCAGTATCCAAGGCCCCAAACATACCTTCCAGGTGAAGCAACACTTCACCTGCACTTCCCAGAATCTAGTCTACTGCATTCGCTGCTCACAATATGGTCTCGTCTGCATTGGGGAAACGAAGCATAGACTTGGCGACCGCTTTGCAGAACATCTATGTCCTGCTCGCAAAAAAGACCCTGAACTACCCATTGCCTGCCACTTCAATGCACCACCCTGCTACCTGGCCAACATTGCTGTCTCTGGCTTGCTACAGTGTTCCAGTGAAGCCCAACGCAAGCTGGAGGAACAACACCTCATTTTCCACTTGGGGACACTACAATCCTCCGGAATCAATATTGAGTTCAATAATTTTGGGGCCTAAACTCTCCCATGTCCCAGCCCCCCACCCACACACTAGGCCTTGTTACCGCACACACCCCTTGCTGTTAGTCACTAACAGTCCCCATTAACAACTATTAACCCTCCCAGCCTGATCGTTAGCAATTTCTTTGTCTGTCCAACTGTCCTTCTCTCTCTTTGGGCTCTATCCTATCGTTTGCCCCCTACACCACCCACCTCCCTATTTTGCATATAAACTGACATTTTCCCAGCTACCATCAGTTCTGAGGAAGGGTCACCGGACCGGAAACGTAAACTCTGTTTCTTCCTTCACAGATGCTGCCAGACCTGCTGAGCTTTTCCAGCAATTTTGTTTTTGTTCCTGATTTACAGCATCCGCAGTTCTTTTGGTTCTTATTTAGAAGATAATGGCATTTGTCATCCCGATAGTTAATCAAAGGAGATTTTATTTTACAGTTTAAGTGTTGAAGAAGTAATCAGGTATCACACTGCCGGCAGTGGTAGTGGAGTCAGATACTTTAGAGACTTTTAAGCGACTCTTGGATAGGCACATGGAGAATACTAAAATGTGGGGTATGCAGGGTAGATTGATCTTAGTAGGATAATAGGTCAGCACAACATCATGGGCCGAAGGTCCTGTACTATGTTGTACTGTTCTATGTTCTATGTTCTATGTTCTGTGTTCTGTGTTCTGTGTTCTACAAAGGGGTTATGTTAGTGTTCTTGTGAAACCAGATGTCTAGGTAAAAAAAACTGTTCAAACTTGCAGAGGAGAGAGAAGTGACATTGACTGCAAGTCTTTATTAGATCATATTGACTTCCCTGGGCTGTCCAGGATTGTCTTTACTGTTGCCTAATGTTGAGGCACATAATCCTCAAAGGCTTAAGCTTTGTGGCCTGAAAGGGGAGATTTGGAGTGTGTAAGACTGTTTGGGAGATTTGACATATTTTAATTTAAATACTAGAAGTTTATTAAAAGATTTAAAAAACTACTTCCTTGCATTGTCAACTTGAACAACCAGCATCAAGAATTTTGTTTATCAGATGCTAGATTTCATGTTTAATCAGTTTGGATAAATAAAAATGAAGCAACATACAATCCGCACTTTTCATGTAAATGAAGGGATCACATCTGCTTTAGATTTTCATACAGAAGTAAATATTTTAACACCACAAGGTTTTATAAGTCCACGTGAACTCTGAACGTCATGAGAAAAATATTCAATCTTTGATACAAAAATGAAATAAATATGTTTGACCTGGAATGTACCATCGCAATACCGTCTTGTGGAAACTGCGCGCCAATCTCCGGAACTTGTTAATCTATTGCAGCTTTGCTTCAAGGCTGTAATTTTGGTTTAGCCCTTTTTCACATCATTTATTCTTTGTAGATAGACAAATGCACCTACCTTATTTGCAATGCTTGTGATAAATGACTTTATGTCCAGATTAGTCGGACAACTCTTCTGACAAGGAGCATCAGCACATTTGAGGCACCTGGAAAGTAAATTAATCTGGTCAAAAAGCATCAATTACAAAAATTGTTTAGACCAAGCTGAGATAAAACTACCCTTTCCATCAACTGAGCGAGACAAAGAAGTGAAAAATTGGAAAATTCCAACAAGCCACAAATTTGTACTATCTTAAGCTGAACTACTTCTGCAGCCATAAAAATTCACAGGTGCAAATCAAAGCAATATTTCTCATCTTTGCACACATATTGGAGACATCCATCAGGGGGAAAAGAAACTGTCAATAAATTGAATGACCAATATGTCAGGTTAAAGAATGCAGATTAAATAGATTGCAAATACTTTCCTCAGATAGTAAAGAAAGATTATTCAGGATTTTTTAAAATGGCATGACCAGAAGGTTGGGTCAAACATTATGGCCGGATTTCTAAAAATGTTAACCTTCAGCAAGTTACTACAACATTTCTGCAAAAGTGGTGTAATGTACGTGGATACAAGTGGGGCCATGAGGAAAACCAGATTTGGGTCATATTCCTTCAAGACCCTCCTTATGCATGAAAATTAAATTATCAAGATATCAAAATAGTATTGATTCACTCTGAGTGAAGAATGTTATGGAATAATGCAATCTCAGATATTTTTAAAAGTTTTCATGAGAATATCTCTGAAGCATTCCAAATTTTAAAAAAAAAGGACATTTTAGATCTCAACAAGGATTATAAAGAGTGGGAAAAAGAATCCCTGCAGTGTGGGCCACTCAGCCCATCAAGTCCACATCAACCCTCCAAAGAGCATCCCACCCAGACCCATCCCCCTTACCCTATCCCTGTAACCCTGAATTTCCCATGGCTGGCCCCACCTAACCTGCATGTCCCTAGACACTGCAGGCAATTTAGCATAGTCAATGCACCTAAACTGCACATCTTTGGACTGTGGGAGGAAACCAGAGCACCCGGAGGAAACCCACGCAGATACAGGGAGAAAGTGCCAACTCCAAACAGACTTTAATTCCTGTGGCACATAATATCTCATATGTAAATTTTCAGTTAGTTAAGATCTGATATAAATTCAGGAATTTTACTGAACCACTGCTTTGTATATGTGAGCAAGTATGTGATTAATTGCCAGGTTACAGCGCTAAGAATCTTGGCAGAGGTTCTGTATGTCTGATATAAAAGAAAGAGAAGATTCAGGTTGGAGTAAATAGAATTAAATTACTTATAGTTAAAAATTTACTTAATCGTTTGCCTTAAAAATAAGCTTTATGCCATACTTGTGTGGTTGGTTCATTATACATTTTCTCCTGTTACCAATTTCCAGTCTCCTCAATCTGGCTACATAAATTGTCAGCTATGTACTAAAATTTAATCAACTTGAGTTGTAACTGCTTTTTTAGATGTCAGTTTTGTACTTGCAAAAAAGCTGTTTCTGTGTTTATAATTTCACAAGGATAATGTTATTCTATCCCTCCTTTTTCTACAGGCTTACATGTAGTTTGAAATTAACTAATTAAGTAGAAAATTTATAGTGTGATTGGATGATGCGAGAGCAAGTGACCTATGTGGTGCAGTGGTGGTGTCCCTATCTCTGGGCCAGAAAGCCTGAGTTCAAGTCCCACCTGCTCCAGAAGTGTGTCATGAAGGGTTGATTATAGGGCCCTTGTGATGCAGTGATGCTATCTCTGGGGTTGGCAGCATTTCTGGACAGTTTGGTTAGGAAAATATCTAAAACCAAGGGTGCGCCTAACACCATCAGTTTCCCAAGTGGTTGGGTTAGGTTAAAATTGCCTCCAATTTTCCACTAAATGACAAGCAAAATACTGCAGATGCTGGAGATCTGAAATAAAAAGAGAACATTCTGCAAAAACTCAGCACATCTGTCAGCTTTTGTGGAAAGATAAATAGAATGAATGTTTCATGTCCAATGACTCTTCTTCAGAACTGAAAACAGGTGGAAAATTCAATGATTTTGTGCTGTTGAAAAGTTGGGCATGAGGACAAGTGAAACAGAAGGGCAAGACAGGGAAAGGTGTAAGATTAAGGTTGTGAAATAATTAATATCGATGCTGCATTAAGTTCCATGCAATCTGATGACATCACAGAGTTGGAGAAAAAGCAGACAAGCATAAGATCACAACAGAGACATTTGCATCAGCTCTGCCTTCTAGTGGCTTTTGTAATTTTGCCTAATGAGTCAATATAGCTTGTATCTATTGCTAGCATGCAATGTTGGATCTGGTCTTTAAGATAAGTTCGTCTTCTCATTAGACTCCACAAGACTCCTCTCCCAATGCTTATTAGACTCAGCATAGAAAGGGGGATTGCTTGGAGAGGGAGCGAGTGATGTCTGATGGCATAATTCAGGCTTTCCGCGGGCAGTGAATAGGGAATACAGTGTGTTCTCACCCCCAAGAATAATAGCTGATATCTTATAAGTTACCTCAGTGATTTTTGACCTTTGTTACAAAGCTTTTTAGGTGCTGCTGATCCTATTTTCTGTTTAATTTGGTTAATTGATTTTGGTTAAAAGTAGTAGAAGCAGGATTGGTGGTAGCAGTCCGCCCAAACCATAAGCCTCCAGTGGTTGACACCACAACATACGACAGACAATGAATTTCCAAAGGTTCCAAATGAAAGAATGAGGATAAAAATATAATCAACGGGTATATTCCAAAAAAAGGTGTGTCAAAATGATTATGTGACAAATATGTCTCTCTGCACATGACTTCTGTAATCAGCTTTATCTTCTGTTGAAAGGTGGGATAGATTCAAGATAGCCGTCATAAAGTATTTCCATTCCTTAGGGACATTTTACAGTAGTCAAGTTAGTCATAACATTTTATTTGAACCTAACTGAATCAGTCACAGTTCTACTCTAATGTTACAGGGATAGTTTATTAAAGACTTATAATCTGGATGAATTTGGCACAATCTTTTGGAGCAACCTCAAAATTGTAACATTTCAAACATTTAAACTGTAAATTATCAATTGAATGTAAGCAAGTCATTAACCTCCAATGTGTTATATTATGTTTAAATTAAGATGAAAAATGTGAATGCTTAAGTTAGAAGACTCATTTTCTGATTTTTAAATATTGTTAACACAACAATAACACAGAGAGTCCAGGAAGTCTTGCTGATGATTTCAGAGTTTCATAACAAAAGTTATGGTGTGATTGTGAAAAGGAGTTATTCTTGTGTTCAATGGATTGATATGCTTGGAGAACACAAGTGCAAGTAGCATTTGGGTACAGAATTATTTTGAAGAATTCCTTCATGACTAGGAAAACATAAAGGCTATACTTGCTGCCCAAAAATACAAAACTACTGACTAATAGCACTCTAGAAATATAAATCTTTTTCTTAATGGACGAAATTCATTCACTGGCCCAAGTCTAGCAGAATAGTCCATGTTTATTATTGTTTATTGGATACAAAATTTCAACTGTGTTTTAATATTACATGCTTATTTATTGTGTAACTTTTGAAGTCAAGTGAGGTAAAATTAATTCTAACTTAGTTGAATGTATCCAGCAGGAAATGTATCTGCATATAGCAAAATAAGTTGTACCGTTACTTGACCATGAGGCTTCAATTGCAAGTCAATCTTACGACAACAGATTGAACGTCTTCAGAATGCCGTACCAGATTTGAAATAAAGGGCTTTTCCGAAGCTATAATAGCACTGCGGATTGAAAGTTAAAACCTCAGATTTGAGGAGTATTATATTCATTTCACATCACGTCCAGATCCCTATAGTGAGTTCCACCGCTGGGTATAACGTAACCACAGGTAATGCATGGGAGGGAAAGATTGTTAGTTGGAAGGTGAACAAAGAGCTTTGACTGGCATGCTTGCTTTTCCAGAATAAGCCACAAGGTATTGTGGTTTATTCATGCCAGATGGTAAAATGTGACATCTGTGCAGCCCAGTAGTATATTTTTAAGTAATAGAGTGATTTAAGGTCTCTCCGTTCATGGGGGAATTCATTCCCTGAAAATGTCACCACAGGTTGCTTGGTTTAACACAGGGACAATGGAAGGCTGGTTAAAGAGGAAGAAAAGTCAAGTCTCTGGCAGAGGTGGTGTCCAGGCTCCCAGCACATCCGTGCTCTCTCACGTGACTGACCACATCGCTTTTAAAAATATTATTGTTCTTCATTTGACTTTTGAATCAAATTTATTTTTTCTTCTTTCTGCTGCTGCGCTGGTGGAGAGCTGTTGAACGGTTCGTCCAGTCCTTTCCTTGCGGCTGTGGCGATCATAGCTGTTCCAATGTCGATGGGTTGGAATCCTTTGTTTTCCCTTTGGTTTTTCGGTGGCATCTGCAAAGGCAGCAGAGTGAATGATCCCTTGATCTTTGGGCGTTAATTTGGACGGTCTGTCAGTCCTCGGAAGATGAGATGAGCCCTGGTCCTCGAGAGTTGGAACAGCCTCCTGGCTGTGGCAGTGGCTTGCGGCTGGCGATGAAGCAGCTTTGGTAGAAGTGGTATTCTGGGTCCATTCAGTGGCGATGGGGGCTGCTTCAATGTGCTTTCTCCTTGAGGTTGCAGCCTCGGGGACAGCTATAGTAGCTGTGGAGGACGGTAAATCTCGTAGCCGCTTATGAAATCAAGAAGCCATAGTTGGAACAAAAATTGAAATTCATCTTAACTTTGCATGCATTATTTCTTCTTTTATAATTTATGTAATTAAAATAGTGCCAGAATAATTATGGTGATGAATACACATTTTACTGCATTTTGCACATGTGACAAATGTAACAATAAATTACTATTCTATACTGTGAAAACCCAATTTTACATTAAGCACATTCCTCCCTCTCTCTTTCCACAGAATAGTAAGGACAGATCCTTTCCTGCTGCACGAACAATCTCCAGTTTCTAAGCAACATTAAGAACATGCAGTCTATTATTACTGAGATGGTCCAGTGATGCAGTTTCTTTGTAGGTCCTGGAGCAGCTGTATTGGACCCATCGGGACTTGCGACTTTAAACATGTTCAAGGTTCACAAGAGACCAGAAATTGATGCTGTGGGTTTAGGGGTGGAAATATCCCAGTTTAGTGGATACCTTTTGTTCAACAACTCAGATACATCTTGCACACCTCCCTCAAAAGGCACTTTCTCCCACCAATGTTAGTAGGGAGACAGTGGGCTAAATTTTATCAAGTGCCTCTTTTTCCTCAACCCTCATAGACCAAAGTGGTGGGGAGGGGGGAGTAAACTTGGCCACACTTGGATCTTAAGAGTTCTGTGCCTTCAAAAGCAATGAGAGGTAAAACCCAAACCACTCTGGAAGCTCTGTATTTGTGATATTGGGCTGAATTTTCAGAGACACTCCATTGACCTTTATAACTAGCAACCGGAACTGAATACAGGATTCAGTGCTCACAGTTTTCACTCGCGCAAGATTATGTTGTGTGCTAGTGCAAGTGTACATGTCTGCCAGGTTACTGTGGGCAGATGGGTTTCCCTAACCACCACAGTTTTGATGTGGTCACACTATTATTTTCACAGACTCCTGGTTTAAGACTCCTTGGAAGTGATATGAACCATGGAGCTGGATTTCCATCATAGAAGTGAATGGCAGAAGGTGGACAATTTCCTTGCTTGATGTGCCCACCTTGGGAGGAATTGGCTGCCGTGGTGGAATTTTCATTCTGAGGGGTGAGGGTGGGGGAAGGAGCTAGGTGTATAATGTGCCCACCTGGGTGACCTGACACTTTGTCCCAGTGACAATAAAATCAACAAAAATGAAAGAAAAGCCCTCACCGTTCACACACTACACACCATCCATTTCAAATCTTGCTACCTCATTCCACTCTGCCAACACATTACGGCCCTTGTATCCTCCATACAAATTTGTGGGTGAAATTATAATTTAACGCTCACATTCGACAAAATAAGATAGTACTTCATTGAACATAAGAATTACTTTTTTTCTCAATTTTCATTCAGTTGCCTGAATCAATAATAGGAACAGCTAGAGCGAGTGATGCAAAAGAAGATTTTAATTTGACCTGGAGTAAAATCCCTCTAAATTCAGTCACTCCTTAGAAGATTACTTGGAAGCAGAGGGAGGATTATAATTTTTTTTTGTATATAAAGGGCAAGAAATTTATTGCCAAATACTTCCAACATCATGAAGAAAAAGGATGATGATGATTTGGAAGTGACCAACACAAATGAGCACCATCTACGTTTAGAGACTATTTCAGCTTGAAATGGTATTAAAATCACAAATTGGTTTGGGGGATAGCGTGATATGACGAACAGTTCTCTGATGTACAGGGAAAAAAATATGCTGTAAGAAATATCCTCTGGTTCCAAATTAGAGATGACAACCGTCCAGTTTCCCACTGTTGGAGCTCAAGGTTCAGTCATGAATTCAAAAATTAGATGTGATTAGAGGAACCACTAGCAATTGTTTCCTGTTGAGTTTAATAGTACAGAAACTGTATTTTTAGATTTTTTTTTAACCGAAAAATGATGAGAAAGCAGAATACAAGAAAACCAGAAAAGAGAGAGAGTCTCTTGGGGTAAATTTCAGCTTTGCTGAGCGTCATCAAAGTCTACTAACAGAACCTCCCACAAATAAGTCTATCTCCTGGGGCAGCTGGTTTCCAGACTTTTGGGACCAGAGTAATAGATTTGTAATTGTCCCACTGAGTACTGTCGGTGCTAGACGATTGATTGGTGCAGCAAACTCTTCAACACTTAGTCCTCTATCATCACATAGGCAACAGTTATTTCCTCAGTTTAATGCAAGTAATCAATGCTTCCTGTTTCCAAGAGGTACGTTCAAAACACTCCTTAGTTATTTTATTTATTATTCATTATTAGCCTGAATTGAGTACATTTGCTTTCTCAAAATGTTAAAGGATTAAGCTTCATATATTTTAAGTGAAATTTTAGGCTGATCAGTGTCCTTACTTTGATGTTATGAGCCAGAATGTGTCCATGGGACACACACTATTTTGTGGTTGAAACCATATCGGTGAGAGTTCTTGTGAATGATGAGTGGCTGGTGGAAGTATACAGAGCAGAAAGAGTATGATTTCAATCAGTATGTCACACAGATTTGATCCCAGTGACGTCATTTTGGCATTCAATGTCACGGTTAGTGGCCTCAAATAGTTGAACAGCAGTATTCAAAGTAGACATTTTCAAATCAGCCTGTTCAGACATGTTATTATACACCTCTGGAGCAGGTGGGACTTGAACCAAGGCCTACAGGCTCAGAAGTGGGGACATTACCACTGCTTCACCACAGTCCTGTGTTATTTATTGAATCAACTTGTTCAGAGATGTTATGACACACCTTTGGAGCAGCTGGGATTTGAATCTCGGCCATTTGAGCCAAGAATCCATTTTCTAAGGTTATAATCAAATGCCTTCTGTTGGTTTGCTAATTAATTTCGTCTAGTCATCATTTTGATTCTTCTAGGAATTAGATTTTTCCATAGTTTTTTAACATTACCTGGACTGGTGTGGCAGGTGCTGAAGCTTTCACTAACATCAAGGCTTCTGCATAAACTATCTCCAAGACAAGGCTGCATGAGTGGGCATTCCCCTTGGACTGCAACACTACTTGGAACAGAAACAAAGACTGTTCAGAGCAAGGGAAGAACAGGAGAAGCAAGGAAGGAGGGCTCTTTGGAAGCCATATCTGTTAAAGAAATCACCTCAGCAATGAACAATGTGTGAGACAACAGGATGCCTCTACAGAGGCATGAAACCTGCTTGCAGACACAGTAGCAACCTTGTGGCATGATAAGAAGTGCTGTGCCAATAGCTGAGAAAGTGATCACTATAAATTTTTAGAGATAGCAAGAACTGCAGATGCTGGAGAATCTGAGATAACAAGGTACAGAGCTGGATGAACACAGCAGGCCAAGCAGCATCAGAGGAGCAGGAAGGCTGACGTTTCGGACCTAGGCCCTTCTGAAGAACTACAACTATTTAGCTAGAGACAAACAGATGGAGCAAACATGCAATTTCAGTAGGATTGCAGGCTTCTCCATGGTGACTCTTGCCACTGACTACATGTATGTTGCTTTTTGTAAACAGCGTCTCAACTCTGCCTTATTCTGGGTGGCATTGTGGATCAGTGGTTAGCACTGCTGCCTCACAGCACCTGGGACCCAGATTTGATTCCACCCTCAGATGAGGGTTTGTGTGGAGTTTGCATATTCTTCCCATGTCTGCACGGGTTTCCATCAGGCATTGTGCTTTCCTCGCACAGTCCAAAGACATGCAAGGTTTGGTGGATTGGCCATGGGAAGTGCAGGGTTACAAGGATAGGGTGGGGGTGCTGGGTCTGGGTCGGGTGCTTTACAGAGATCGGTGCAGACCAGATAGGCTAAATAGCCTCTTTCCACACTGTAGGGATACTATGAAAACGGATTCTGCTCATTCAACATTCAACTCTGTGTGACAATAAGGAGCGAATTATCCTCATCAACGATCAAGATCCTGGCAGCAGTCCCAATGTCTTCATGAAATGCAACTCCTTGCAATAGCTGCATTTAACTCACCACAACAACCCATTGAGTAACAAACTAATCTGCTGATGACTTGCCCTAAAATTCAAGCTCACACTCCATGTGCATCAGTGCACAATGAGAACCATGCTGTCCTACCAAATGTGATCAAGCAGATCATTAACATGCTGAAATAACCTTTTGTCCGCTGGCATCTATCTGGAGGAATCCTGCAGCAGACGTCAGGGTGGGTGTCAAGATCCGTAGTGGTTTGCAGCATCTGCCAAACTCATCATCATGGGAGGAAAGCCCTTGCAACTGTCTGTACAATGGGCAGATATAGCAGAAGGAGTATGAGGAACAGTTGGAGGCGGGAGCGCGGTTGCGGTGAAGAGGAATGAAGGATAATCCTATTCTGCCTGTGTTCTCTGTAAAGAACAAATATAATTGCAATATTGGAGACTGTAACCCAATTATAAACAGTTCCACATTGTAGCTTGATGTGGACTTCACAAGCTTCAAAATCTCCCCTCCCCTGACCGCATCCCAAAACCAGCCCAGCTCGTACCCGCATCCCTAACCTGTCCTCCCACCTATCCATTCCTCCCACTTCAAGCCCCACCCCTATCTCCTACTTACTAACCTCATCCTGCCTCCTTGACCTGTCCGTCCTCCCTGGACCGACCTATCCCCTCCCTAACTCCCCAACTACACTCACCTTTACGGGCTCCAACCCCGCCTCCTTGACCTGTCTGTCTCCCCTCCACCTATCTTCTCCTTTATCCATCTTCTATCCGCCTCCACTTTTCTCCCTATTTATTTCAGAATTCCCTTCACCTCCCCCATTTCTGAAGAAGGGTCTAGACCCGAAACATCAGCTTTCCTGCTCATCTGATGCTGCTTGGCCTGCTGTGTTTAACCAGCTCTACACATTGTAGCTTCCCTCTTTCACTCAAGTCACAGTTGCCACTTGTTATGGACCAGAGCAAACCCCCTCAAAATATATTACGACGATAGCGTAGACCTTTTATTTTAAAGGCATGTTCTACGTTTTGCATTCTGGATGCAATTTGATTAGTCAGACTACCAGTCTTGAAGCAAAACACACTTTATTCATACACTGTAGTTAAAATACAACAAAAGAAAGAAGAAATTGGAATAACAACACTTCTGGGAAACTTCACCAAATATTAGATTATTTAACTATTAAACAATGTTCCAATTCAGTAACATCCCACAAACACGCCCTTGGCAATGACAAATTCAGTAAAATAGATGGTGTCACAGGTAATTTTCCAGTCTAGGAGGAAAAACATCAAGAAAAACTCTGAGAGAGAGAGTAACAGGGAGAGATGTACTGCAGCTTCCAAACCCAGCTTCAACATACAGCTGCAGCTGCTCCTGAAAAACTATATCTGAAAATCCTGGTTCTGTGGGAGCTTGGCCCCACCTATTCAGCCTGTTTCTATTTTTTCAACTTTTGAAAAAAACCCAAAGTCTCACAAGCTGTTGACTTTATCGGATTCAAATAAACACCTCTTCACTTCAATCTTAAAACCTTGCTGCAAAAAAGAACAGGACAAAATGCACCTCTTAAAGCCATACTATCATTACACACTCTGCCAAAATGAAAATTTAGAAGCCACCACAAAAACATTCCAAATGAAATTTATAAATACAATCATGTCATACTGCATTCAAAGCTCTTGGAGCTCAACCAAGTATTCATAATAAAGTCTTCTTACAGCTGTTATCAAAAGTAGCAATGAAGCAGATGTTTGGATATGTGATTTTTCTAGACGGGCTCAATATAAATACTGCGCTAAGGTACAAGAGTGATGACTGCATTTCTTATAGGATATAATATTGGACAAATCTGCAGACAACAGAATATGCTTTGCTTGACTGAGATCTCAATATAATTAAAACATTTTTTAACGTTGTTTTTCAATGCCTGTATGCTTATTTCCATTGGAGTAAGAGGAAAGAATGAATGAAAGGTTCTGATATTAATACTACGAATAGCAGCAATGGTTTTATATTTTTAAAACCTTGTAAGCTGAGTAGTTTTTTTTTTGCAAAGGATCTTTTCAAAACCTCTCTGTGCCTCACAATTTTCAGGATTATTTCAAAGACTTGTCAGAATCACCCTTAACTCATTGATTCTGCATATGATGGATCCGAGAAAAAGAGAAGAATCAAGTATGCATGGGAGAATGGAAGACAATAAGGGGAACTGAGGGTGGGTAGGATTTGAGGTAGTGGTCAGGGCCAAAAGCCATGATTAAAACTAGGCCAACGTACCTGCTAATAGAAAGCAGACTTCTAGCTTGTTAGTCTCACCATCTAACAAACTTCACTGCCTCCTCAGGGCTGCCACCATGGAATGAAAATACATTGGTGTGTGCCTCTTTAACAGAGATGAGATTATTCCTGCCTCTGAGCCAGCAGGCCTGGGTTCAGGTTCCACCTGCTCCGGAGGTGTGTCATGACATATCTGAACAGGATGACAGAAAATATCTGGAGTTGATTGCAATTGGACAGAACTGATACTTTTTTTTTGATGAACAGTAGCTTGGGGAATATCTGTCAATTCAAGGGCTCTTGTGGTGCAGCAGTAATGTTCCTCCCTCTGGACCAGGAGGCCTCAGCTGTAGTTCCAAATGCTCCAGAGGTGTACAATGATGTCTCTGAACAGGGTGATTAAAATATCTAGAAAAACTAACTAATCCTAAGCAATGAATGGGGCCATTACAAATTGGAATGGTTACATCTGCGCAAGATCAGGATTGATGTCTTTGGAGGGGTATTTGCTGGAGTAATCAGGGAGGTTTTAAACTAAAATGGCAAAGGAATGGCAACCTGTGCAGGAATCAGAGGAAAAGCAATCAAGAATGAGAGAAAAGACAAAAAGGAGAATAAGGAAAGTGATAGGCAGAGAAATCAGGAGCCAGGGTCAAACAGGGACAGTGAAAAATAATGGGAATGGGCCAAGTAATGTTAAAAAGAAACACAGCTGCAGGGAGGCCGGTGACTTAAAACTCAGGGATATTCAGTATTTAGGAAGGACAGACAAAAAGGAAAAGATGGTGGAGTTGCATTCGGGTTTAAAAGGAAATGAACACGATAGTAAGGGTGGCTCGGTGGCTCAGTAGTTAGCATTGCTGCCTCACAGAGCCTGGGTTCAATTCCAACTTCAGGCAACTGTCTGTGTAGAGTTTACGCATTCTCCCTGTGTCTGTGTGGGTTTCCTCTGGGCGTGCCAGTTTCCTCCCAAATTCCAAAGATGTGCAGGTTAGGCAGATTGGCCATGCGAAATTGCCAATAATGTTCAAGGACAAATAGATTAGGTGGGTTGTAGGGGGATGGGTCTGGGTTGGATGCTCTGAAGGTTGGTATGGACTTGTTGGGCCGAAGGTCCTGTTTCCACACTGTGGGGAATCTATTACATCATCACTGATGATGTGAAATCTGTACGGGTAGAGCTGAAAAACACTAAGAAAACAGTGGCATGGACTTACTTTAGTGGGTGTTATGTATAGACCCCCAAACTGTACAGTTGATGCTAGGAATGGCATTAAACAAAGAATTAGAGATGCATTCAATAAAGAAATATCTTAAATTATGGATGACTTTAATCTGTACATTAGGCAAATCAAATTAGTAACAATGCCATAGGTGTGGAATTCCTGGAGTGTATTTGGGATGGTTTTCTGGGCCAATACATTGAGGAACAAACTGGAGAAGAGGCCATCCTAGACTGGGTATTATGTAATAGGAAAGGAATAATTAGCAAACTCATTGTGTGAGGCCCCTGAGAATGGGCAAGCAGAATATGAAAGACTGTCTCATCAAGATGGAAAGTGACATAATGGACTCCATGACGAGGCTCTTGAATCTACACAGAGGAAATGAAGATGTTATGGGTCAAGTGCAACAATTGTTAATTCCTGTCTGGTCCAAAAGTAAAATGCGTAAAGTAGCCAAAGCATGATTTATGAGGGAAATTGACGATAATATAAGATTCAAGGAATAAGCATACAAATTGGCCAGAAAGGACAACAGATCTGAGGAGTGGGAGCAGTTTAGAATTCAGTAAAGAGGACAAGGGGATTGGTTAAGAAAGGAAAAATAGAGTACGAAAGTAAACCTAAGGGGAACATAAGAACTGGTTGTAAAAGTTTTTTTTTATCAGAATGTGAAGACAAATGTTGATCTCTCACAGTTAGAAATGGGGGGATTTATAATCAAGAACCAAGAAATGGTTGATCAACTAAATACTTATTTTGTTTCTGTGTTCACAAGACACAGAGAGCGCATGAGAAATGTTGGGGAAAATAGGGAGGTACTGAAGAAAATCAATATTAGTTGGGAAATGGAGCTGGGGAAATTAGTGGGATTGAAGGCTGATAATCTATGATTAAGAATAGATAAGGAATTGGCCCTAGAAATATTTGATGCATTGACCATCATTTTCCTAGATTCTATAGACTCTGGGCTAGTTCGTACAGATTGGAATGTAACCAATGTAACCCATCTATTTAAGGAAGGATGCAGAGAGGAAGCTGGGAATTGTACAAAAGTCAGCCCAGCATTGGTAGTGGGGAAAATGCTAGAGTCCATTAGTGGATGAGGGTGAATGAAGGAAGGATGTTCCTGAGGCAGGGAAATCCGGAACCTAAGGTCACAGTCTAAGGATATGGGGTGAACCACTTAGGACAGGTACAAAGAGAAATTCTCTCAGCCAGGGATTGGTGAGCCTGTGGAATTCAATACCATGGACCAGCTGAGGCCAAAACGTATGGTTCCAAGAAGGAATTGAATATAGCACTTCAGGTTAAAGAGATCAAAGGATATGGGGAAAAAAAGCAGAAATAGGCTTTTGAATTGTATGATCAGCCACAATTTTATTGAATGGCAGAGCATGCTGAAAGGACTGAATGACCTATTCCTGCTCTTAGTTCATGTTTCTATGTTAAATGTTGAAGCTTAGGGCTCTTGTAGTACAGTGGTAGTGTCACCACCTCTAAGCCAAGAGGCGTGAGTTTAAGTCCCACATGCTCAATAACTGTTTAATAACTTCTTTGAACGGGCCGATTAGAAAATATCTAAATGTTGACACTTTATCTGCCAGTCCAAACAATTACTGGCTGCCCTACAGCAGCAAGAAATGTTTTAATTTCTGCAGCATGCTACAGCACACCTGGATTGCATGAACCGATCCAATAAGGACATAATCGGGAAAAGGAATTGAATGAGAAAAAGGTTGTGATTACTTATCGGGTTATCTCCATTTATGCTAGACAATGGATGTTAATTAAGTTCTTTTGACATGTTAAGGTGAGTCTGAAAGCCAGAAAAGGATGATATTTAACCAACGTTTTCTAAAAAGAAAATTCATTATATTCCCTTCTTAATTTGATTGTCTCTCTTTTAACCTCTTTTTCTTGAATTCTGTTCTATTTTGAATCACACCTGTTGACCCAAATTTTTCTTCAAAATAGGGAAGCACAACGCTAGAACTAACACATGCTAAATCCAAACTCACATGGGTTTAATTTATGAAACACATTACCACTTAGCGACATTAATTCCTATTAATTTAAAGCAGACAATCCCGAGTTAACATTCAGTCAAAGAATACAGATTTAATGCAAAGGTCATTAAAAATGGTCAATGCAGGTTCTCATGGAGATTTGATGAAGTGAAGTGAGTGCTTTGAATTGTATTTTCTTTTTCCTACGTTATGTATAAAGTTAATTTATTTTCATTTAATCTACATGACTAAGGTTTAAATATCGTGAAACAAAAATATACTAGAACAAAATCTGCCTTCTGAAGAAGGGTCACTGGAACCAAAATGTTGACTTTGCTTTCTCTCCATAGATGCTGCCAGACCTGCTGAGTTTCTCCGACAACTTCTGTTTTTGTTTCAGATTTCAGATTTGAAGTTCTTAGTTTTAATACATAAGCATGTGTGATGTATCATCTCTTCATTGCAATTGTTTGCAATAAAGAATTGCTAAATCATGAGATTATTTTATACAATAACAATACTTCAACACATTTCCATGCCATATTTTTTCATGGAAAATGAATAATTTACTATCTATTGCATATATTTAATAAAATCAATACATATTAATTGGCAAATTCTATTATGCTTCTAAGCCTTTGACTTAAATTTTGCATGTTTCTTCAAGATAATATGTATAACATTTTCTTTTTTACTCATTACTACTATGTCGCTTAGACACATATATCATTACTTGTGGGAAAGGTATTATGCAATTGGTAGTAGAATTGGAGCTCCCCAAATATTATAGTCTCTCTTAATAGCATGATCAAATATGTAAATCGCAATACAAGGTTAGTCATAACACTAAAATATAGATTTTGAATCAAGAAATAATCCAAACTTGAAGCTTACATTTAAAAAAAAAACTAAGTAAAACTACTTAAATATGTAAAAATCAGTTAGAAGTTTTATTTCTAATTTACAGTCTTTTTTTACAAAAGATATTTTTTCAAACTTGAAATTCTTTTGCTGAAGTCTGAATTAAAATAAGAAAAATTTACCTTGCGTTAGACTGCTTTTATTTTTGAGAAAGGGTCTAAAAGCTCCAGCTTATTAGAGATTTAACAGTCAAGACATTTCACATTGTAAAGGCATCGTCAGCAGTACATAATAAAACAGCAATGACCATGCATTATTTTAAGTGACATGCTGTATGAATATTGAATAGTGAGTGGGCTTCCTTTTGTAGCTCTTGCAGTTCTCTGGAAAAGATCTGTTTTAATGAGCAATCAAACGATTGCAGTATATTTTTGAAAAATACTTCATTTGGGAATTGGTAACTGACAACTGGATATGCATATGTACCTGTTAATATGCTAATGAAATAGTGGATGCGTTCTTATTTTCCTTCAGTCAATTAACCCAATCATTCAAAGTCCACCTGAAATTCTCTACATGAACATAATTGGCATCAAGTCTCGAAAAGGGGATAAAGACTATTAATCTATAATTTTCAATCAGGTGAAAAGTAATAGGCTCCAGATAATTGATCAATTAAAACAGCAATCAGTAGGATTAATTAAAACAGCAATATCTTTTAACTTGTACATTACGTTAGAGGAGCATCTCCATGAAAAGGTATCTGGCCCTGACATATGTCACCAACAAGTAGTTGCATCAGTTTACACTCTGCCGTTAGAACCAAAATAAAACATGGCTCTTATATTTACGAGAGATAAAAGGTACTGCAGATGCTGGAGAATCCGAGAATCAGAGATTTCTGATGAAGGGTCTAGGCCCGAAACGTCAAGTTTTCCTGCTCCTATGATGCTGCTTGGCCTGCTGTGTTCATCCAGCCCCACGCCTTGTTATCTCTTATATTTATGCATTTGCACACAAGTAATCTGCCTTCAAAAATGGAAACTGAACTGTCGATTCTCCAAAAATGAATCAAAACCGGAAACTGCCGCAGAAACTAAGCAGATATGGTAGCATCTGTGGAGAGAAAGCAGAGTTAACATTTTAGGTCTAGTGAGACCTCTTCAGAACAGATTGTAGCTGGGAAAAGGTTAGTGTATATATGCTGTAGGTGGGATGAGGGAAGCGGGGAGGAGTCAACATTAAGTGCCCAACTCCTGTTCTCTCTCTTTGGGCTTCATCTCCACCTATTATTTACTCCTTCCTCACCTCACTTTCAGCATATATTGCAATTTTTTTCCCAGCTACAATCAATCCTGAGGAAGGGTCACTGAACCCAAAATGTTAGTTCTGCCTTCTCATCACAGATGCTGCCAGACCTGCTGAGTTTCTCCAGCAATTCCTGGCTCTATTTCCGATTTTCAGTATCCATTGTCTTTGGTTTCTCCAAAAGAAAATGTTGGGATCGCTTTAGGGAATTAACCCTTTGCAATGATAACAAAGAAAGCGGTATGCCATCTTTGACCTCCCTGATTGTTTTCATAACTCCATTGTCCAGCCAGTTTTAATCATACTTTTCATTGAGCAGAATCATTAACAGGACACCAATGCTCAGAGTGTCTGACTCTGATTAAAGCTGGTCAGTACCGTTTAAAGGAAATAAAATAAAGACTGCAACAGATTCTGATAGTCATGCAGGAGATTATGCTGAACTGTGAAATATTGAAAAATGGCACATGTATGGCAGTGAACTCCAAGACCTTTGGATCAGGTAGGCCTTGGCAAAGAAGCTATAAAAGGACAAGACAAGTCCTGTATCTGAGGGAAGTCAGGAGATCATCCAAATAAATGCTCAAAAGACAATCAGCTATAGAAGTGAATGTGAAGATTCAATCTCCAAGTACATGGATTCAATGAGACAAGAAGTTCAATAGCTTCACACAAGAGGTCGGTGTCGGTGACTGCATCTTTGAATTCCAAGTCTCACCAACTGTACCAATAGTGCTCAATCACCACACTTACCCTCACTTTGCACCAATTTCTATCCAATGATCAATTTCAGTCTCTGTAAATCAGGATCAACCTGGGATCAAGCTCAAGTGGTTGACTGGCCTTCTCTTATACCTCTGTTGTTATGACCAACTTCCAAACTTCATGTGCTTCATTGCACCCTAAAACATTTTTAGGTTTTGGATTTAGGAGTACAGGTGTACAGTGAAAAGTATATAATGTCACCACACAGTGCCATCTTAGGTACAAAGGTACCTAGCTTCAAAGGCGTTGCCATTTAGCCTTGCCACAGGTCTCACACCTGCATCTCACAGCTTGCACACACTGTCAGTTATTCAACCACCATATTTGCATTTACCCAATTGATCGCAAAACACTTATGAACACATTTCCCTCCCTTTTGCAGCAAACACGCAACTAGAGGTAGCAATGCAATAATCTTTACCTTTAGTGGAATAAAATTCCAAAAGCACATCACAAAGGGATTAAAAAGTAAAATATGACAACAAGCCATGTAAGGAGATTATAGGAAAGGTGACCAAAAAGCTTGGCCAAAGAGAGAGATTGTAAAGAGTACGTTAAAACAATGTTGAAGAGGAAAGGATTTAGCTTGCAAGTTCCAGAGCTTAGGGCCTCGGCAACTAAAGTTTTATCTATCAATACTGAAACAATTACAGAAATTGCTCAAGAGGTCAAAATTAGATCTCCCTTTTACCAACTTGTCCTTATCTTTGTGATCTCTATTCTGCAAATCATGCCGCATTCCAAGAGGAGTGCCTATGGGGAAGGATCTGGGCTCAATTATCTTATGCAGAACCTTGAGACCAGCAAAAAGTCCTTTGGAAGCCATCACATCATTCCCTTTTAACATTTGCAACTTTAACCAATTTTAGAAAGTACCAAACTTGCAGAAACAAAATAATGACCAGAAGAAATCACACAGAATCTAACATTTGAGTGGTTGGTCATGGTGTTAAATTGTGCTGTTCGTGGACAAATACTTCCTATCACTGAATGTGTGTGCAACTATGTCGGCTTATAAGGAGTGTTAGCTAGAATGTTAACCCCTAAAACAGCACCTCTGCCATCAAAATGGTGTTGCATGCTCATTTACTCCCCCTGCATATTTCCAGTTGCTATTCACTATGTATGTGTTCACATTCTCACCAGTATGACCACATGCAATACCATATTCACTACTTTGGAGCCAAAAGAGCCGCAGTATTGAAAAGAAAATGAATGTTAATGAGACGAATTTCTTACCACAATCACATAGAGATTGATCCTACACACAGCAAATGGAAGGAAAATAAGCCACTTGTGATTTGTTTCTCTACTGGTGTTAGCTGAAGGAGATTGTTGGACTGGACAAGTAGACATCTCCTGGAGCTGTCTGAATGGTGCCATGTCCACCTGAACAGGCATCAAGGCCTCAGTTTAAGATGATTTCTTCATCACCACACTGAAATTTCATCTAGATTATCTACTTCGATCCTGGAGTAATACACGAACCCACAACTATCTCACACAAACATAAATGTGTGATCAACAGAACTATTCTAATACTTGTCACAAACTGTATTAACTTTGAAGTGATTGTGTATTACAGGCTGATGTAATTGATTGATGAAGTTACTAAATTTACAAATACAGTGAGATTGGTCTATTCATCAATCCCAAAATTGTCAAAATCACAAATAACTGCCTGTGACTACAGACCTTGTTTGTAACTCCAATTTGAATAAAAAGACTTGTAATAATTTAAAAGTAGATCAAATGTACAATATTTATCATGTATCCAATCACCTTGTGTATAATGCTGTATTTTCCAATACTATACAGAAATCTCTGAAGCACAATGTCAAAACATCAACTCGATATTGATTATGGTTTTGACTCAATGAATTAAGTCTTTAAAGTATACATAGAAGCTGATAATGTGTTAATATTGTCACATTAGCTACAACCTTACAACACATTTCAGTAAATGACTATGAGACGGTGTATCAAAATAAGGCCGGTGCTTGCCATACTGCACATGAATCATTCATTAAGATATAGAAGGAATTCAAACAATAAGCTCATTGATTTTTTTAAAAAAATCAATATAGTTATAAATAAGGTGAAAGTAAGGATGTTGATGGAATGTTACATCATTACGAGGAATACAAGACAAATCGACCAATGCAAACAGTTTTCATGTATTCATAGAATTCAATTAGTAGGTCAGTCAACTTATGCTAGTTTTTTTGGAAGATATATCCACTCTCCAAATTCTTCTGCCAAGCAATTATAAATTCTAACATTACATCTATTTTGCATGATATTATGGACTCGGTTTTACCAGCCCTGTGGGAAAGGACTGGGAAAGCGGGTGTTCATTTGTAAGGTTAGTTTTGCTTTTTTAAGTATATGGCATTTGATGATGCATTCATTTATCTTGGCCACTGGTGTGTGGCCATTAAACTTCTTTCTGTAGGTAAAGATCCTCAAGCTACGCTGACTGCATTGGCTGCAGTTCTCACTGTTTTGTTAAAGTAGTAAAGAAACTTCAAACATTTTATCGAGCCCTACACACTTTTCTTGCAAGTGACACACGCTCTATCAGTCACTTTTTGTTCTGGCTGCTGCCAGAATGCACCTTCCTCTAAGCAGGACAGTCTGGATTTAAGTATTGCAGTTCTTAGTAGCTTCGCAGTAACCTGAACATCCTGCTGAGGTGTGCAACCACTCAACAGGACATTTCGTACTGTCTGCATGCTACAAGCATTTAAATTAGCAGACAACATGAAGTTTACGTGCTGCCCACATCATGACAAATGAACGAGGGTAATTTGCTTATGGTGATCCCTGTGCCTGTTTTCAAGTCTTATCCAACTTTTCCTTTATCCCGTTTCCAGAAACCTGGAATGGCAGCATATATAGGTAATTATATTTTACGATCAAGATGGAATTAATTTTCATTTTAAAACCAATTAGAAACTATTAAATGAAATGAGAACAGCAAGAATGTACTAGTAAAACAGACACTAAAATGAAATATGCAGAAGCGCAAAATTAGAGTTGACAATTTGATGATTTCAATAATTTTGTCCTTTCCTGAAAATCATTCAGCTATTGTAATCCAGTTGTTTTTCCTGTAAGTACTTTTATACATTTGTCAACTGCTAACCTCACCCTCTGTGTATGTTATCTGTGGGTCAAGTTTGTAACTAATATCCTTAATATAGCTAGGTACACAGCAACGTTTTTTTAAGACTCCAAACTCAGTCATGAGGCATAAAAGTTAAGTATTACTGAAAAAAATGAGAAAAGGAAATGTTGAAAATTACATCCAAGCCTCCAAAGAGTAAAACATATATTTCGCTCAGACCACTGTGGAGGGTAAGACTGGCAACCTTTCGAAAATCTCAAATGGAGACATCTGGTGGGATACTGCATGTGGCTTCTGGGCTATGTTCTCCAGGGGCTTGTGACAGCTGTGAATGTTGTCATGGTGACAAATTCTTCCAGCAGTTTTGAGTTACACACAGGTCATTGTTGTTTGGCTTTGACTCAGAATCCATCAGCAGGAGGGCAGCCTCTGTTAGGGGAGAACAAAAGTAGTCGCCACAGGAAAAGTCAGGACATCTGATGTCTCACTTGAGACAGCATAGAAAGGAAAATTTCATGAAATAAATAAGGCAACTAAACACCGAGCAAGGCCTCGGGCAACCCAACATTTTTCACTGTTTTCTATTTAAAAGAAGAAATTTGGACAGCATAGTATGTTCACTATTGAAGTGTCTATGTTGCAATTCGAAATTCTCCTTCCAGTAATATCTTATAAAACAGTTGGCCGTGCAGTACCAGGAATTACTAGATAAAAAATTTCTTACAATACATGGCATTATTAATTTTGTGTGAAGTTTAGAGAGCTAAATCCTGAAGGCTGGGATTTTAAGCGGACGAGCTGACTACCCGCCAGATGGAAAGGTGGGGACAGGCCCCTGAAGTCAACATCGGATTTTCCAGTGAATTGCCTGAGATCATGGATTCTGTCCCCATGAGGCAGGGTGTCCCATTTCTGGGAGTTGATTGCCAATGAGATGAGAGCAGCTTTTCTGTCCCGGGGTTCCAATGGGAGTGGTAGCCAGTGCTGGGTCAATAACAGACAAGGCATAACAGTGGAGGCTGGAGAATCCAAAAATTGGAAGTGTAAAGGACAGTAAAGAAGGTTACCTCAGAGTACAATGGGATCTTGATCATATGGGCCCATAGGCCAAGGAGTGGTAGATGAAGTTTAATTTAGATAAATGTGAAGTGCTGCCTTTTGGAAAGGCAAATCAGGACAGGACTTATACCCTTAATGGTAATGTCCTGGGGAGTGTTGCTGAACAAAGAGACCTTGGAGTGCAGGTTCATAGTTCCTTGAAAGTAGAGTCTCAAGTAGACAGGATAGTGAAGATGGCGTTTTGTATGCTTGCCTTTTTTGGTCAATGTATTGAGTTCAGGAGTTAGGAGGTCATGTTGCTTCTTTACAGGATATTGGTTTGGTGACTTTTGGAATGCTGTGTTCAAATCTGGTCTCCCTGCTATAGGAAGGAAGTTGTGAAATTTGAAAGGGTTCGGAAAAGATTTACAAGGATGTTGAGAAGGTTGGAGAGTTTGAGATAAAGGGAGATGCTGAAAAGGCTGGGGTTATTTTCCCTGGAGTGTTGGAAGCTACGGGGTGATCTTATAGAGGTTTATAAAATCATGAGGGGCATGGATAGGGTAAATAGACAAGGTCTTTTTCCCAGGGTAGGGGAGTCCAAAACTAGAGGGCATTGGTTTAAGGTGAGGGGGAAAAGATTGAAAAGGGACCTAAGGGGTAACATTTTCACGCAGAGGGTGGTGTGTGTATGGAATGAGCTGCTAGAGGAAGAGATAGAGGCTGGTACAAGTACAACATTTAAAAAACATCTGGATGGTATATGAATAGAAAGAGTTTAGAGGGATATGAGCCAAAAGCTGGCAAATGGGACTAGATTTATTTAGGATATATCGTCGGAAGGGTTGAGTTGGACTGAATGGTCTGTTTCTGTGCTGTACATCTCTATAACTCTCTGACTCTAATCAGGTAAGTGTGGTGTATTCGCCAGGGCCAGTCAGTCAGTCCCCAGTGAGGTAGGGTAGTTCAAATTGGAATTGGAAGGGCAGAGTGGTAATGAAGTGGAGGGTGGTTCCCTGTGAGAAACAAGGTGCCCTACAGGAAGGACACCTCTTCCGTCCGAGCCTGCAGCCAAGGCAACACAGACTTGGCAAGAGGTATGGAACCACTCTGCCAATACTGAAATGCCAGATGCATTGGGATAAAGCCCTTTAGTGACCAATAATTGCTCAGTATGGGCCTCCTTTGGCCCAAAGACAGGAAAACTATCCATCACCCCCAGACGGAAGTTACATAGGCCTCTCCTCCCCTGCTATTCCGCCAAACTACACACAGTCCCACAACCACCTCCAAACAGGATGAGGGATGGGACATAAAATCCCAGCCGAAGAATATCAAAACTGCACTGAAATTGGAGCTCTTTCTCAATGACAAAAGAAACTCGATTACAGGTTAATTTCTCATGACGTTACACACAAAGAGTAGTATGTAGTATTAAGTATCAACCGTAGTATTAAGGTAAAGCAGTGTTTGAAGCTTGGCAAAATTGAACTAGAGTACACAAATGTTTGCAGCGCACATTTTAAAAATGAACATTCTGCTTTTACTTCTATGTTATACTGAGATTTTGCATTACTATAAAGCCTTCCGCTCAATAGTCAGTGCTTCCTTACTGACACATTTTGTCCGCTATAGCCAACTACTAGTATAATGGGACAACACTGAATTATGGACGAATAAAACTCAAACTCTCTATTTACCAAAGAGCAGATTGTCTGAAGTCTGTGGTTCATAAGCAGTAATATTAGGATTTTAGACTCTTTTCAGTCTCATTGGATTTATGATATGACACTACTTTAGTCCAAATAAAGTGCCGTTGGTGTATGTCACCACAAAGGTACTAGGCCCTGCTAAGATGAAAGAAAACATAAACACATCACCCTTCTATTTTATACTTTTGTAATGTTTGGTACGGTGTCCTTCCATTTATTTCCAGAGGCATATTTACAAAGCGTACAGGTCATCTTGAGAATTTCATAAGTATCTGTTTATATGTTCCCATCAGGAAAGATGAGCCCTTTTTGACATTTTACTCATGAGAAAGAAATTTCCTAACTAAGATATAACTGAAGCATAAACTCCCTACTTTTGGATGCAATTCCACTCATAATCAATGGTACATTCTATTAGTTTTCCCAAGTATTTGCTGTAACTACATATTAATCTTTTTGCAATTCATACACCAGAATCCTGCTGTTTTCCAGAGCCCTGCAATCTCTCACTATTTAGATAACATAGAACATAGAACATAGAACATTACAGCGCAGTACAGGCCCTTCGGCCCTCGATGTTGCGCTGACCTGTGAAACCAATCTGAAGCCCATCTAACCTACACTATTCCATTTTCATCCATATGTTTATCCAACGACCATTTAAATGCCCTTAAAGTTGGCGAGTCTACAACTGCTGCAGGCAAGGCATTCCACGCCCTTACTACTCTCTGAGTAAAGAATCTACCTCTGACATCTGTCCTATATCTATCACCCCTCAATTTAAAGCTATGACCCCTCGTGCTAGCCATCACCATCCGAGGAAAAAGGCTCTCACTGTCCACCCTTTCTAATCTCCTGATCATCTTGTATGTCTCTACTAAGTCACCTCTTAACCTTCTTCTCTCTAACGAAAACAGCCTCAAGTCCCTCAGCCTTTCCTCATAACACCTTCCCTCCATACCAGGCAACATCCTGGTAAATCTCCTCTGCACCCTTTCCAATGCTTCCACATCCTTCCTATAATGCGGTGACCAGGACTGCACGCAATACTCCAAGTGCGGCCGCACCAGAGTTTTGTACGGCTGCAACATGACCTCACGGCTCCGAAACTCAATCCCTCTACCAATAAAACCTAACGCACCGTACGCCTTCTTAACAACCCTATCATCCTGGGTGGCAACTTTCAGGGATCTATGCACATGCACACCGAGATCTCTCTGCTCGTCGACACAACCAAGAATCTTACCATTAGCCCAGTACTCTGTATTCCTGTTACTCCTTCCAAAGTGAATCACCTCACACTTTTCCGCATTAAACTCCATTTGCCACCTCTCAGCCCAGCTCTGCAGCTTATCTATGTCCCTCTGTAACCTGCAACATCCTTCCGCACTATCCACAACTCCACCGACTTTCGTGTCATCCGCAAATTTACTAACCCATCCTTCTATGCCGTTATCCAGGTCATTTATAAAAATGACAAACAGCAGTGGCCCCAAAACAGATCCTTGCGGTACACCACTAGTAACTGAACTCCAGGATGAACATTTCCCATCAACCACCATCCTCTGTCTTCTTACAGCTAGCCAATTTCTGATCCAAACCGCTAAATCACCCTGAATCCCATGCCTCCAAATTTTCTGCAATAGCCTACCGTGGGGAACCTTATCAAACACTTTACTGAAATCCATATACACCACATCAACCACTTTACCCTCATCCACCTGTTTAGTCACCTTCTCAAAGAACTCAATAAGGTTTGTGAGGCACGACCTACCCTTCACAAAACCGTGTTGACTATCCCTAATCAAATTATTCCTTTCTAGATGATTATAAAGCCTATCTCTTATAATCCTTTCCAACACTTTACCCACAACCAAAGATGACACTCATTGGTCTATCATTACCAGGATTGTCTCTACTCCCCTTCTTGAACAAGGGGACAACATTTGCTATCCTCCAGTCTTCTGGCACTATTCCTGTAGACAATGACGACAAAAAGATCAAAGCCAAAGGCTCTGCAATCTCCTCCCTAGCTTCCCAGAGAAACCTAGGATAGATCCCATCCGGCCCAGGGGACTTATTTATTTTCACACTTTCCAGGATTGCTAACACCTCCTCCTTATGAACCTCAATCCCTTCTAGTCTAATAGCCTTTATCTCAGTATTCTCCTCGACAACATTGTCTTTTCCATGTGTGAAAACAGGAGCTGAATTTTACCAGCAATTGAACATGTGTCAGTTTGATGATGATCATAGAGAATTTCTCTCCATGAACCCCAATGGTTTTTCTTTTGCCATTTTATCTGCTTACCTCATGATGTGTGCACCAAGTCTCTATGTCAGCGGCTCATGCTTTTGTTCATTCCCTAGCAGTGAGTACTCACCACTGTCAGGACCTTCTGGGATCTCTGCTGTTAGCACCATATTTAACCCACATCTTTCGGTCAAGTGCTGTCAGTCCAGAGCTCTTCTTCACCATTGTACTGTTGGCAGAATTGCCCTAGCTATGGCCAACAGAGAACAGTTGGCACTTCAATTTACTGAAAGGAACCTGGAGTTCCTGATCAAGGGGCCTAGGAGTGGAGGGCCATTTTTTTTTCTCAGGACTGCCAGAGGGGACCCAGCAATGGACCCTGCCAGCTTGGTCTGAATTTGCCAGCAAAGCCAGTGTGGTCTCCACAGTCCAGAGGAATGCCCAGCAGTGCAGGAAGGAGGTTAATGACCTTCTGCACTCTGTCAGGGTGAGTACCACCATCTTCTATCTGCTCCCTTGCACTCACCCTAACTCTGTTGCAACACCAACATCTCTCCATGTCTCACAATCTACCATGCAGCATCTTCCCTCTCTTACTCTTACCCACCCCAACATCCCACCAGACAATTAAACACCTCTTCCCTTCTGAACCATCTACTCTCTCACCTGAGACACCTCACCACCTTTCGCCCTCCTTGCTCTTGCTCTAATTTTTCAATACTTAATCTTTTAGTCGACCTTTCCTGTTTTTATTTCCTGTCCACACTTTTAACCTTCAACCCGTCTTTGAACAATCATACATCTTTTCTTTTACTGTCTTCAATCTTTCTTGTTAATTGCAGATGATGAGTCCATCCCTTGGAAATTTTTATACCCGTTACAATGTGCACTCTCAAATATGACCTAAAATGTCTGACAATGCACCTCAGCTGACTAATCCTTTAACCAACCTTGCCAAGTCACATTAGACATCTGCATGTAAGCAACAACTTGCTTTACATATAGACATTTTAAATGATCGAGACTGTATTTATAATCAAATAGTAAAATTACAAAATTGTGAAAAGCAGAAATATTTGGATCATAGGAGTTTAGTTAGTACACAGGAGCTGATACATGTGAACCATGCGCATTTCCCAGTCTAGCTGCCAAAGATCAGGCAATAGCTATCAGAGGGGAAGGAAGAGTTAAAAATGACGACAAGAAAAGGCAAGCTTTCATTTGAAAGGCCCAAACACCAGAGATAGTGGTTTTGCTCTTCATTGAAATAATGGTCATAGGATCATTTACACCCTCTCAGGCCTCAGTCAAATGTATCATGAAAAACAGCACCTCCAGTACTGGACCACTCACATAGTACTGCAGTAGAATATTAGCGTTGATTTTAGTGACTTGAACATCCCCAATTTTTTCATTCAGGTGAGCTTGCTGCCAACTAAGCCACAACTGATGGCATTAGCAGGAGTGAGGAATTGAATGCATTGTGATTAATGACTGACACATACCCTGAGCCTGACTCAGAAAAGTACAGGTTATTTCACAGCATTTAAGAACAATGACTCTGACTTGTTCATTTAGCAATGTGTCATATTATCTATGGACAAAATGTCCATGTTAGGTTTAATTTGATTGGCAAGTCTATACTGAATCCATAGTAAAATACAGAAAGTTTCATTAAGAAGTCACTTGTATGCATTGGGCTGCATTGAATCTTAACTACATTTCATTATTGGTTGCAAACTATCTTCAGTGCACAATATGGACCGTAACATAATAATGTCAGTGAAGGAAAAATCAAAAGGCTTTATTTATTCTTTAATTGATGTTGAAGACTTTTAAAGTTCCTTGCACAAATTCTACTCTCAAGAAACCTGTTCAGTGATTGGGTTCTTTGCTGTTTCGGATTCATCCACGTCCAGGCGCTGATGGTTTAAATGGCTGTGGTGATCACAGTAATTCACCAAGCTCAATCTTGCCATTCATTTTAATGAAATTATGATCATCTGCAGTTCAGCTTCTTCAATAATGGTCTCTGTGGAAGAGCACAGAAGTACCAACAAATCGTGAACGTGACATGTGATGACAGAAGCATCAAGATAATCACGTCTGCCGCAGATGTGCTATTACCACAGTCTTATCAGACGTGGCACGAGACTGTGATAACTACTCACATAATCTTCATTATGTAATCCTTTAGAAAAGGGGAATGGACAACCCCATTTTCCTCTTTAGGATGCACAGAGGGGTGGAAATTCCACTTCATTCACAACTCAATCTGATTATGGAAGTTTCTTCTTTGCTGTGAACTATGAACTAAGAATGAAGGGAGGCAATGGCCTAATGGCATTAGCAATGGCCTGTTAATCCAGAGTCTGGGTAACATTCTGGAGACCTGGGTTCAAATCTACCACTTGAGGTGAATTCAAAATAAAATGTGGAATTAAGAGTCCATTGCTGATTGTCAGGAAAAACCTTTCTGGTTAAATTATGTCCATTAGGAAAGCAAACTGCCACCCCTACCTAGTCTGGCCTACATGTGAATCTAAACATACAACAATATCATTGACCCTTAACTGCCCTTTGGCCAATTAGGGATGAGCAACAAACATTGGCCTGACCAGAAACATCCTCATCCCATGAACAAATTTTTTTAAAAAGTCCATATAAAACCCATAATACAGCCAAAGCTATAAATGTGAACTAGAAACAGCTTTAAGTTTTCAGTGGGATAGGCAATAACTTTGCTTCTCTGACAACTATTGATACTTCACATCAGCACCTAATGTGTTATTTGTTTGGAGAAAGTCTGACTACATTTTTCCTTCAATGACCCTTGTGAACTACTTGGGTCTTACTCAACAATATTGTCTCTCTACTTTTCTTCATCTTCCCTTGACCATTTTAGCCCATGTTGCGAGTAACCCTGCATTAATATATTCTTACGGTCACTTTCCTCTGAGACCCTGGCTTGTGAGCGATGGTGGATTGTTTGACAAGCAGGGAGAGGTCAGAGTGGAAAAGAAAACAAAATGATCTCGATCGTAACAGATTTCTCTGATCAGGCATTAAAAGGTGGGAGCATGCCATTTCCAGCAGAAAGGCTTGCACACGCTTCAGTGGTTGCTGCTACAGTACTGTTGTGGATGTTTCAGTAATATAAATTCACACTGAAATTCAATTTTATTCATTTTGACTACTAATTTGTATCTTTTGTCAGCAAGCAACAAATATTCTAATAACATATGTGGAAGGTGTAGTGTCTCTGACTTCTACTCACCTTTCAAATTGCCACAGTGATTGGCAGGATAAACTTGTCAACAAAATGCTTCGTATGAAGTGCTGAATAGCTAAATGCTTTTTCAAATCATGCAGAAGTGAAATGAAAAACATTGCAATTTCCAACACTTGGCCAAAAAATCAAAATACTGTATTATTAAATTTACATGTTCTAGACATTGTAGCTTTATTCAACTAGTCATCGACCCAGCCGCTATTAACAATGTGTTCAGTGCTTATGTATATTTGATTTAGCTATTCAGCTGCTTTTGCAAAATACTAGTGACATTGTTGCGATAAGTATGTGGAAATGTAAGTTTGTTTTTATAATTTAGCTAGTATCTGGAAAGCATAATTGCAATATGTGCCTTTAGCGAAAGATTAACACTGCTCTATAAAAGGTTGAATTACTAATTAGGGCCTGAAAATTACTGAGACCATCTCCTGGGACAGAATAATACATTGACTTGTCCCAGGAAGCATTTCTGGACCTGCGCAAAATCCAGAGGTCAGGAAAATTTGCACGTTTCAGGAGTGTGTGCACCAGATTTAGCATCACAGTGTCGTCACAGCATCAACAAGTGCCAGTGGTGAGAGAGATGAAGTACATTGTTGCTGCCTTTTGCTCATCCAAATTGTTAGAAACGTAGAAAATAGGAGCAGAAGTAGACCATTCAGTTCATCAAGGCTGCTTCGCTACTCATCAGGATCATGGCTGATCATCCAAATCAATAGCCTGTCCTCCTTTCCATAACGGACCAAAGATTTTTGCAGAAAGTTGTAAAGGTCTAATTCCTTACCACAATCAAATATCATGGAAAAGCCATCTTTACCTACTATTCCACCAGCATCCACATCCAGACGATCACAAAATGCCATTTCCGCCACCTCCAGCAAGATGCCACCATGCCATTACCAGATTATATTCTCCTCCCCTCCCTTGTCTGCCTTCTGCAGGGACCATTCCCTCTGGGATACCCTGGTCCACACTTTCTTCACTCCCAACACCTCCCCACAGCTCTACGGCACCTTCCCCGTAACCGACGAAGGTGCAACACCTGCCCATTTACCTCCTCCCTCCCCAGTATCCAAGGGCCCAAACAAACCTTCCAGGTGAAGCAACACTTCACCTGCACTTCCCAGAACCTAGACTACTGCATTCGCTGCTCACAATGTGATTTCCTCCACATTGGGGAAATGAAGCGCAGACTGGGTCACAGCTTTGCAGAACGTCTATGTTCTGCTCGCAAAAAAGACCCTGAGCTTCCAGTTGTCTGCCAATTTAACACACCACCCTGTTCCCTGGCTAACATCTCTGTCTCTGGGTTGCTGCAGTGTTCCAGCAAAGCTCAGCACAAGCTGGGAGAACAACACCTCATTTTCTGTTTGGGGACCCTGCAGCCCTCTGGACTCAATATTGAGTTCAATAATTTTGGGGCCTAAACTCTCACATGTCCGGGACCCCTACCGCACACACCAGGCCTTGTTACCACATAGCCTGCCATTACACATCCCCTGTTGTTACTCACTAACAGTCCCCATTAACAACTATTCACCTTCCCAGCCTGATCATTATCAACCCATGCGGAGGCATGGGATTGAGGGAGATTTAGCAGTTTGGATTAGAAACTGGCTTTCTGAAAGAAGGCAAAGAGTGGTGGTTGATGGAAAATATTCAGCCTGGAGTCTGGTTACTAGTGGTGTGCCACAAGGATCTGTTTTGGAACCACTGCTGTTTGTCATTTTTATAAATGACTCGGACGCAGACATAGGTGGATGGGTTAGTAAGTTTGCAGATGACACTAAAGTCGGTGGAGTGGTGGACAGTGTGGAAGAATGTTGCAGGTTGCAGGGAGACTTGGATAAACTGCAGAATTGGGCTGAAAGGTGGCAAATGGAGTTCAATGCAGACAAATGTGAGGTGATGCACTTTGGGAAGAATAATAGGAAGGCAGAATACTGGGTCAATGGAAAGATTCTTGGTAGTGTGGATGTGCAAAGGGATCTTGGTGTCCAGGTACATAGATCCCTGAAAGTTGCCACCCAGGATGATAGTGCTGTTAAGAAGGCATACGGTGTGTTAGGTTTCATTGGTAGAGGGATTGAGTTCCGGAGCCGTGATGTCATGCTGCAACTGTACAAAACGCTAGTGCGGCCTCAGTTGGAATATTGCGTACAGTTCTGGTCGCCCCATTACAGGAAGGATGTGGAAGCATTGGAAAAGGTGCAGAGGAGATTTACCAGGATGTTGCCTGGTCTGGAGCGAAGGTCTTATGAGGAAAGGCTGAGGGACTTGGGTCTGTTCTCATTGGAGAGAAGAAGGCTAAGAGGGGATTTAATAGAGACATACAAAATGATTAGAGGATTAGATAGGGTGGACAGTGAGAGTCTTTTTCCCAGGATGATGACGTCGGCTCGTATGAGGGGGCATAGCTGCAAATTGAGGGGTGATAGATTTAAGGCAGATGTCAGAGGCAGGTTCTTTACTCAGAAAGTGGTAAGGGCGTGGAATGCCCTGCCTGCCAATGTAGTTAACTCAGCCACATTAGGGGCATTTAAACAGTCCTTGGATAAGCATATGGATGATGATGGGATAATGTAGGGGGTAGGCTTAGATTAGTTCACAGGTCGGCGCAACATCGAGGGCCGAAGGGCCTGTTCGGTGCTGTATTGTTCTATGTTCTATGTTCTAACTCTTTGTCTGTCCAACTGTTCTTCTCTCTTCTCTCCCTTTGGGTTCTATCCTGTCATTTACTCTCTCCCCCACACCCTCCCTATTTTCTGCATATAAACTGATGTTTTCCCAGCTACCATCAGTTCTGAGGAAGGGTCACCAGACCCAAAACGTTAACTCGGGTTTTTCTTCACAGATGCTGCCAGACCTGCTGAGCTTTTCCAGAAACTTCTGTTTTTGTTCCAGCTTTGAGAAAGCCCTGTTTGTGACATCATTCATCCCTGCGTTAAGCTAAGAGCTCTTCTTTGTGTTGGTTTAGGTGAATAGTGAGAAGCACGTTGTTGACAAGTTTTCCAGCAGTTTATGTCATCCTGATAACCTATCACTGCTGCGCTGTGCCCACAAAGAGGAAATTAAGTACCCTCTACTGCTAAAGCCATTTGGAACAAGCTAAAGAAAGAATCTTACTTAGCTTGGTCCTGTCACAATTTGGATCCAGAAACTAATTGCTTTATATCATGGGGACCCAGGAATTTCAGGGCTGATATTTGCTCTGCTTGATGATTTGTATAATGCATACGTTCCTGGTCAAACTCTCTTTGACCCATTGTACTCAACCAGTAATGAGCAAATAGGCTACAAAAGCTATCTGGTTTGACTTTCCTTTGGCTTCCTTTCTTTCCAATGCAGTTCAGTAATTTCACAGATTCAGGTCACTAACTTTATTGTGGCCACAGACAGTTTTGGAAAGTTATGTTTTCAGGGGTTGAGTCGACAGTCTCTCTTAACATTGAGATATGCTCATAAAGCTCAGAAATAGAAAATTCAAGCCAAATGGTCTATCCTAGTGTTTATACATTACATGACCATGCACTCACTCTTCTTTATCTAATCCCATCAGCATGACCATCTTCACTTTTCTCCCACAGATAATTATCTCGCTTTTCCTTAACTGCATATATTCACCCCAACTATTTCTTATGATAGTGAGCCTAACATTGTAACCATTAACTGGATAAGAATGTTTCTCCTGAATTCTGTAATGGTTTTCTTAGTGACAGACTTATATTGATGGTGCTAAGGTTTGCTGTCCGTCACAAGTAGAAATCGCTTCTGCAAAGAGGTATAAAAACAAGGAAGGAGTGATGACCATCATAAATCAGACTGGGAGAGCAGAGTATGACAGTCAATGATCTTTGTTTAAATTCCTTTTCCTGAGTCACAATGTTGAAAATGATCTTTTAGATCCTCAGCGTGACACCACAACTGATATTTGCAGGGGCCTGGGAGCTGGAGACTGCGGACTGGGAGCTACGGACTGGGAACATGAGGCTACGATGGCACTGGCGAGGATGGAGAAATCAAGGGCATGGTCCTCTGGCTCCCAGTGCTTTGCACTATGCTATCCTGATGCCAAGTGTGTTGTTCTTTTTAATGTATTGGAATATCAAGTAATTATTTCAGTTGTCAGAATTTACAATTGGACTTGGTTAAACAGGTATTTTAAGTGCATCATAATAAGATGCAGACAATAGCAGCAGACTAGCAAAAGTCTTTACCAATTTGGTTTACCTTTATTATTGAACTGGTTCACAAATAAACAGCTGTTGGAAATGTCAAATGTTAATAAGGCAGGGCAATGCTATAGTAAATTGCAGCCATTTCTCCACTGCTGCGATTACCTTGGTACAGACAAGCAACTATAATAATAATCCCATCTTGCAATTCTCTAACCACTCTGCAGACTAAAGTGCATCAGCCTGGCATTAATCCCACTTATCATACTGACAGCTAGGTAATTACACTCATGCTATACCTATGTAGCCCTAGTAAAATATCAGCTGCTGTTAAGGAATGCACGATGGGTTGGTTTTAAGCTCTTGTGGTTGATGATCATCAAGTGACGCTCACACTGACCTATTTCTTTTCTTTATTTGGCAATAAATTATCCTCTGACCAAAATGTAATGCAAATTCTAACGTGTAATTATAAAATAATGAAGGTGTTTAGAATTTCAGGAAATGCATGCATGTCAAACTATGAAGAAAACAGACAATGTATCATGGCGAGTGAAAAGAAAGAATATTTAACAGTCTAATTTTCATTCTCAGAAATGTTCCTTCTACATAAACGTTTAGAGTGTGCAAAGTTACAAACTGTTATAAATTGACTTTTCAGCACCAAACAGTTTGGTTTTTGGAAAGCAGTGGCCCATGAAGCAACTTAAGAATAAAGTGAAGATTCATTCTATTGCAGGTTGAGCAGGTGCCTCTCAAAATTGACTTTGATGACTGCCAATGAGGCAAAATTCATCCAGAAATTGTGTTGAGGTGACCCATGGAGAAAATCGGAATATCTACATCCCAAAGCGTGCTTGACATCAGGATTAACTATGATGTCTGTAGGTGAGGCATTCCCTTCCCTGTTGGTAACGAGTGAGATGGTAAGAAAGGGAAATGGCCGGTAAGTTCAGTCACAACTCTTCTTGCCACCTTACTCAGTACACTCTGTGTAAGATTGTCCATAGGCTTCCTTCTCAACCCACTGCCGAATCAGACTCAGAAGTGGTCATTACTGGGCTCTAAAGGGTTTCAATTCACCTCTTCTTCAGTCGTGTCTCTCCAGCAGGTAAGAATAGTGGTTAATTTCCTAATTGGGAAACCATGATGATCTGTCAGCTGGCTTTATGGGAGAATCTCCAACTGCCTTAATCTGGGGGCTTTTGGAGTCACGGAGTAAGGTGCACCCTCCAAATGCTACCCACCCTGCCTTTGCCTCCAATACCCTCTGACCTTCCTCTCCCCAAAATCCCAAATCCATGACAAGAAGATATGAAAGACTTGCCCTCAAGTACAAGGCCAGGACTGGTAGACTTTAGGATTAAGAAGCTGGCAGTGTCTGATTGGCTGGCAGCTTCTGGCTACATGAACACTAGTGTTGAGGCCTGTGATTTGTGGAGAAATACACCCAACGTTGCCTGTTAACTCTTACTGAGCTGATTGGCAGGTGATCGGATGAGTGTTCCTGCCGTTGGGAGTGAAATGTTCATCACCACTTAACATGCTTGCCTCACATTTAACCAAAAAAAAAGGAAAAATTCCACCCTGTGGCTCTCTTTTTCTCCAGTAAGAGCAACATGCCAGATGTAATGCTTCTTTGAAAATGTATATTAATTCTTTCTTCTCACTCCAGTTCAAAGGGGCTTGTTTCTTCAGCTGGTAATTTGTACTGTTGAACTCGATACATGATGGAGAAAAGCACTATGTAGTTAGCTTAAGTGAATATCTTGCCATTCGATGCCCACTTACACCTCATTCACGCAGAAGTTTAATGCAATAGTCACTGTGGGGACTAGAACTTGGTCAGCCAGTTGGATCCCGTAGACTGGGAGTTCTCTGATTGGGATTGTTAACCTAGTCCAATCAAAGAGTCCTGGCTGATAGATATGACAGCAGTGTCAGAAGTTTCTGCTCACTCTAGGAGCTAGCTGGGTCAATGTCATGTGCTATGCATGGGTAAATAAAGGATGATTTGGTGACAGGATATTGGCCTTTATGGAATTATTTCAGTCACCTCCAATTTCACACAGATTGTTGCGGGACTTTGGATAAAGATCTGGTCCCAGTGATTGAAAGGGATTAATGGTTGGGGGTTGAATTTGGCAGTTTCTTAATGGGTGAAGGATGTGGTGCAGGTCGATCTCGATCCTGCCATCTCAACATGGCCAAACAAGTCTTGGGCAGACAATTTGTGGCTCATTGGTGGGAAACCAGCCAACCAGCAATGGATAATGGTGCTCTGCACTAAATAAGGCATACAGAGAGGGAGAAAAATAGAAATTGCTGGAAAAGCTCAGCAGGTCCGGCAGCACCTGTGGAAAGAAATCAGAGTTAACTTTTCGGGCTGAGTAACCCTTCCTCAGAACAAGAACCAAAACGTTAACTCTGATTTCTCTCCACAAATGCTGCCAGACCTGCTGAGGTTTTCCAGCAATTTCTGTTTTTGTTTCTGATTTACAGCTTCCACAGTTTTTTAAGTTTTTATCTAGAGTGGGACGTCAAGTGAAAGAGGGGTTAGGCTGTGAACTAGAGTAGATTATGGCCATCAATTTGAAAGCTCCTGGCACTCTCATTTTCTCCTTCTTTGTTACACAAAAGCGCTGAAGAAATAAAGTCTACCACCAGCCAAAGGCTGCTATGCTCACCAGCAAACTCTCTTGCTGCACGAAACCATGTCTTATTTGCAGTCATTTCTCCTCACCCTCATGTCACCTCCTTTTATCTGGTATAAATCAATTCTCAATTTTTCCATGCGACCACCGAAAATTGGAATGGACAATGTAAAATTGCAGCCAATTGCCTCTTTAACAAGTTCAATGAGCAAGTTCATTTTTTTTCACAATATTACTGATTGGGCATCTGATTTTGGCACCATCTTGCCTTCAGTAATATCAGACTGGCAGCAACAGATTGCCAACCTGATGCCACGGTGTTGTATTCTACATAAGTGAGGGAGGGAGCCTGGTTTACGGCTGTTAAATCCAATGCTGTATCTCATGTCAACTGTAGCCTCAGCACGCCCCTTTCCAAGCAAAGTTGACTAACAAGTCTCTCAATGCAGCAGTCACAAAACTGTGACTGGAAATATTTTCCAATGACCAGATAATCATTTCTGTGGCATAGCTGGGAGTTGAGCATTGGGACCCTGAGGAATTCCTGACATGGCAGACACCAAAGGAATTGACTTGGAAATTGAAGATTTCACTGAGCAATTCTCTTGAATCTGAAACTCTCTGAAAATACTCATCCAAATAGGAGAATTTGGAGAGTTCTGCTGCAGTTGATTTGGTAGTTTCTCAGGAAAAGGTAAATTATTAAATGCCCAGTGTAACTCCTGAGTGACTATTAAACTGATCCTCCCCAAAAATTATTACAAGGCCCAAACTATGCTAACCCCAGATCCATGACCAGACTGTACATGTAGGACCTGAAAGTCCTCACCATTGGCCTCCAACACCCCTCTCTTCTCCAGGACCTAACATGCTGACTCCTACCAGCGGACCCGACATGGCCCAGCCTCTATACCCAACAATACACCTCCTCCCAAGAACCTGACACCACCCACTTCCCAGGATCCACTAAAAGCCCAAATGACCTCCACCGCTGGACCTGACACATCCCTCTGGGGCATGACTCCCTCTCCCATGGGACCTAATGTCTACCCACCCGGCCTGACCTCCCTAACCACTCCCATTCTTACTTGGTCCCCTTCCCACCTTGTGATCTGGTGCCCTACCTACCTGGTGCCCTGTCCAGTTGGCTTTCTACTCTCCCAGCAACCCAACCTCACACCTTCACTGTTTATACCATTTTACAGGAGCTGACAATGTAGAAGTCTATGATGACTGACAACTAAATCACCCAGAATGGTAGATGACTGCTGTGAAAAAGGTGGGGCTGGTGTGGCGGGGGGGATGTGGAGTGGGCATGTGTTTTGACTTACCCAGGCTATCCTGCTAGCTATGAAGACCCTGACAGATTTAAAGTATGGCCGTACATTTTTGAAGGACCCCTGATCAGAATCACCTGTCAGAAGTGTGGAGTTCTTTCATAACATTAAAAAAAAGGGGAAATCTGAATGTTGTTGCCATCTCTTCGAAAATTTGGCCCAGTGGTTAGAAATAGGAGCATAGGTAATCCATCTTCAGCCTACTCCACCATTCAGTAAGATCATGGTGAAATATATGTGTCTTGACTTCATTTTCTTGCTTCATCCCCATTCCCCATGACTGTTTTTAGAGCCATTCCTAAATTATTTCTTTTCCCGTTCGCTTCTTCAACCCTGCTAGTTTCCTCTGTCTCCTTTATGACTCTGTCAATTATGTAAATTTAATGTGTGGACGTGAATCCAGTACCTCAAATAAAGTTCAGTATTTCCCATTAATTGCAGCTTAAATATTCTATGAACAAAAAAAAATCAATGTCAGAGATGTGTATTGGATTTGGTTACCCCAAGGAGCAATTTGTGGAGCACAGGCAAAGTAGCATTCAGTCCATAAATGTGAAAGCAGAAGATGATTACAACTTAAATGCAACATGGTGTATGTATTAGCTCCAACATAACTGAGGACTATAACACACCCACACAACAAATAGAGACCAATGCAAACTATTAGGAACTTGAAATTTCGGCTAAGTTACAACTGTTTTAGAAAATGTAATTTAATTCCCAAAATCATAGATAACACTAGAATGTGCAGTGGTATAACACTGCTTCTGGTGTTTGAAATTTGGCCATATCTTTTTTATTACACGAGAATTAGGATTTTCCAATGTCAGCTCAAAACATGTATTAGCATACATGTTTTCGATTAGAAATAACACTGGAGGTGGTTTGTGGTGCCGTTTCATTCTGAGAGCTTATTTATCTCTTGGTTCAACCTTGCAAGTGCTTAGCAAATGTCAACAGAAGAATATGCAGACACAAAAGGAGACAAATTTGTTCAAAAAATTTGCAGTAAGTCACTGCAATTTATAATGACACACAGAACAATACTTACCAATAACATTTTATACTAGGTGCATGATGTTTATGCTAATGCTACCTCCAAAGATTTTGTCATTGAGAAAAAAAATTGTGCAAATTGCTCCTTTTTTAAAAGTCAGCATTGTTTGAACATATCACCTCATTGTTCTATTTGACCACATCACTTGTTCTTTTCAATAACTGAGATTTGGAAAGCAACAAATATACTTACACAATTAACTCTTAACTGTGTTAATATGTAACATAAAACGTCGGTTCAAGCAGTACGTCATTTGTGTTCCCCTTCTTTATCAGCTACGGTCTTAACTTCACAGTACATCCAGTAGGACTTCCCTCTGCCTCATTTTCTTACCTCTAATATTCACCTTGTTTCTAAACAAGAGTTAAAAATGAGCACACAAATTACACGCTGGCAATCCAGCAGTTCTTCTAGCGGGCCTGGGAGCAGGAAGGCAACTAAATCAGAAGTGATATCCTGGAAACCCACACCTTCCCACCTCCACTCAAATAAAGTCCTGGGTTGAAAGGGCCGGGTCCCACACACTTGCTGCCACTAACCATTTAAAGATTTTTTTTTGCTATTTCCACTTCTTTTTCTATTTCTACCTGGACTGCAACCAGGTGTCGGCTGGAGAAAATAGGACTCCATTGATACTTTCGTCCTCACAATCTTGGTTGCCTCGAATGGCTGACAGCTCTCTCTGGGCAGGACTTATGTCACTGAGGATTGAATTTTAGAGGAAGTTCAACTACAGCCCTCTAAAAGATGTGGTTGGAGGAAGTCTTGTGCCTAGGGGTCAGGTCAAGTGTTTTTCCATCTGTTAAATAAGTGAGTAAGACACAAACCCGAACAGAAGATACCAATGTCTGAATGCAAACCATTCCTTTTAATGCTGGCCATGTGCTTAATATGTGGAGCTTTAATGTTCATCGGCATTTAATACACATCTCTGCACTTAAGGAAAGCCTAAGAGCCAAACTGCTTCCTGTCCAACTGGTGCCTCTTCACCACATAAAAGGAGTCATAGAGCTGTAGAGCTGTACAGCTTGAAAACAGACACTTCGGTTCATCTCATTCAAAATTAATCTAGTCCCATTTGCCAGCATTTGGCCTATATCCTTTATAAACCCTTCCTACTCATATACCATCCAGATGCCTCTTAAAAAGTTGTAATTGTACTAGCCTCCACAACTTCCTCTGGCAGTTCATTCCATACATGCACCACTCTCTGTGCGAAAAATGTGCCCCTTAGGTCAGCTACCTTTCCCCTCTCACCTTAAACCAATGCCCTCTAGTTGGACGCCCCCACCCTGGGGAAAAGACCTTGTCTATTCACCCTATCCATGCTTGCCATGATTTTATAAACCTGTATTAGGTCACCCCTTAGCCTCCGATGCTCCAAGGAAAATAACCCCAGCCCTACACAGCCTCTCCTTGTCGCTCAAACCCTCCAACCCTAGCAACATCCTTGTAAATATTTTCTGAACCCTTTCAAGTTTCACAACATCCTTCCTATAGCAGGAAGACCAGAACTGAATGCAGTATTCCAAAAGTAGCCTAATCAACGTCCCATATAGTCACAACATGATCTCCCAACTCCTATACTCAATGCACAGACCACTAAAGGCAAGTATATCAAATGCCTTCTTCACTGTCCTGTCTACCTGTGACTCCACTTTCAAGGAACTATGCAAAGTCTCTTTTTTCAGCAACACTCTCCAGGACCCTACCATTAAGTATTTAAGTCCTGCCCTGATTTGCCTTTCCAAAATGCAGCACCTCACATTTATCTTGAGTGACATTTTGTTCATTGAAATCATGCTTGATTGATACATGAATTGCACTTTGGACTGCTTCCTTGGGTAGCTGCAAAGATTCAAGTTGCATTGAAATTAACACTCAGTGCTCTGAGAAGAGTGATTGGATATTTGTATCGTTGGATAAGAGATGGCAGAATTTTATTGCCATATCTCTTATGAATTGGAGGCTGCGAAAAAAAAAGATCCTCAGTGCATTCAGGGCCAGAAATAGTGTCAACTGTGGTTAATCCTCCGTTAAGGTCTGTTTGAATTTACGTTTGTTGGCTTTCCTTCCTCTCTCTCTTGTCAGTTATGGAATTGTGAATTAGAAGCTTGGAATTAATTCTGAGTCTCACCACATTAATGGTTCCCTTTTAAAACCAACAGAAAATAAAACTAACAAAGTAACAGAACAAAAACAGGAGTAGCTGGAAAACCTCAGCAGGTCTAACAGCATCTGTGAACAAAAATCAGAGTTAATGCTTGGGGTCCGGAGACTCTTCCTCAGAACCCTTCCAATGAAGGAACATGCTGATAGGTAAGTTTACACAAAAATGTGATGAAATAACCAATGTATATCTGCAAGGACATAGAAATGAACACTGACTTTGATCAGTTAATAAGATCAGTCGGAAAGGCCCTATCGGTAAAGTCTCATCATACCCATTTCTTATAACGGAAGTGCACTCTGCGAACAGAATCTCAAAGTTCAAAAGTTCATCTTGGAATCCCAATTGCATCATTTTAATGACTAACAAAGGGCTGGGCATGTAAGAGGAGGAGGCTTACTTTCTCCGTGAAAAAGAAGGTTTTTGAAAAATAATTTGCAGAAAGAATATAACAGGTTGTTCAGAAGCTAATTTTCTAACTTACCCATGCTGCAAATGAAACCTGTTTCTCTCACCTAAAAAATTTACCTGGTAAATATATGTGTATTTTTGTTCCATCTGACACTTTTTGATCACGTTTTCTTTTTCGAACAGTCACCATTTTGTGGTTTAACAGATCATCAGTGAATTTGAGCTGGAAGACATTAGCACTTTCAAATTTTTAACACAAACTGAAACGTCTGTATATTTGCAAATCATTTCTTAGTTATCGCAATGTATATATTCTACCTTGTGTATTAACTCAAATCTCTCAACCACACAAAAGGTCTTCTTTTAGTTGCAACATACTCATGAATTATCCAACATAAACCGCACAATATTGCAGGTTTCCGCATGAGGACCAGCAACAGCTCCTTGACCCTAATGGCATGATCTCCTTGTAGCCATCCAGTCGATGTCTAATTGAACCTGTCTGCTCTGTTAAAGGTTATTATTAAATTTATCCTGAGAATTCATTTCATCCAAAAAGGTACTCTGGGGAAGCAGAACATACAAGACTGTGAAAGTAATCAAGTGAGATGATTGACTTGCTGGGGCAAAATGAGTCATCATTACTTTTCACTTTCAATGGTGCCTAAAGCCCTTATTCCATCTGCCGACCCCAGCAGTTGTGGTCTAACCACACCATGCCAACAATACTCTGGGAGGTTTCTTTTTTCAGGTTCATTATGTTACTTACCACAACTGCAGCTTTCTATCAAACATGAGACAGCTGTTATATGTTGTTTGATATTATTCAATCCCTGTAGACCCCACAGACATGATTCACAAGGGCCTTCTAAGCACAAAATAATCTGGTTACATTGTTCACAGTTTTCATTTATTGCTCTTTAAATTATAGACTTTTGACTCTCCATGATACATTATTTACACAATGCCCTGTTAACTTAACTATATCTGGCGTTTTTATTTCTATACATGATAGAAATTTCATTTAACTCATACCATAAGTGTAAGGTTTATAAAAGACAAGTTCCATGATTCCATAGAGAATAATTAGGTTTCTGAAAATATACAAGAATTTCTAAGCAATAGTAAAGAGTACCTTAAAACGCACATATCAGAATATATTAATGTAAAGCAAATGATTTGCACCATGTGATTATTACATCTACGTGTAATCTAAATTATGAATTATGTGTTTATATCCATCAATTAGCAACATAACTGACTTACAGACTTTCATCTGGTACCAGAGGCAGTACACAATGCAGAAATGAGCAAGCTCAAAGTAAAGATAACTACAATCCAAGTTTAACCAATCTGAGGGGCTCATGGAGCGTAGCTTTAAACACAGCAGAATCCAACTAATATGCAAATAGTGGCCAGGCTTTAACAGGGATGAGATGGCCCCACTCATTGACTGAATTACTGCGGGCAACTCTACCTGCACTGGTCCCGGAAGGAAGTTTGAATTATAAGTTGTTTTGACAATCAGTTAACTGAAATTGTGGCTACTGTTGTCCCCAAGACAGGATGGTCCATCTACAAAGAGTTGCTAACCAATCAGAGCAGCAGCCTTGGGAGGGTTGACCGATGTTGGACTAAAGTTTGCTGTGCAGAATTAAGGTGAGCTCATGTGGACCAATCAGGCAACTCCTGGCAAGGTGGTTGAGAGGAGATGGAGGCAAGTGAGAGGTAGGGGATGCCTCTAAAGGGTGAAACACTGACTCTTGGGTCAGCCTTTCTGTGGTTCATGGGATGCATTAAAGGGAGGGACTCCAACACTATCTTGATCCCAAATGCTACATACCTGCCACATTGAACCAACAGGCAGAGAATATGCTGGTTGCTTTGCTAAATGGCACGGGCACATCCTACTCAGTCCATTTCTCCCTCCAGCCAAGGGATGGTAGGAAATAGTCCTTAAGGACCTCAGTTGTCCTAAGGATGGGCAGTCTGCCTGATTTCTATTACCCAAAAGCCTTCCCTCTCTGGATGTAACTGGGGGGGAAGGGAGATGCAGGGTGAAGCAAACCCCAGCCAGCACTCTCCTGTTTGGTCAAACACAAACATCCCCAACCCAACCTCAAAACCCACCTGGGAGGAAGGGCCAGTAATTCCATCATGGAAGGTTTCCCCATGCTTTGTGTGAAGATGAATTTCCTGATAGCCATCCTAAAGTTACCTTCCAGTATTTTGAATCCATCTCCTTATTCAAATCAAAGTTAATGCAAAGTTATATTCCATATTAACTTTTACTACTATCTCATAAGTCATTTCCTTATGTCTGGCAGAACTTCCCTAAACTATTTTTTCACATTGCCTCATTTCTAATTTTTTTGTTAGTCCTTTTAGAGTCATACAGTCATACAGCATGGAAACAGGCCCCTCAGCTGAACCCATTCATGATATCCAGATTTCCTAAACTGAAGTAGTCCCATTTGTCTGCATTTGGCCCATATTCTTCTAAACTATTCCTATCCATGTACCTGTCCAAATGTCTTTTAAATGTTGTAATTGTACCCATCTCTAAACCTTCCTCTGGCAGTTCATTCAATTTATGCACCACCCTCTGTGTGAAAAAGTTACTCTTCAAGTCCCTTTTAAATCTTTCCCCTCTCACCCTAAACCTATGCTCTCTAGTTTTGCATTCCCCTACCCTGGGGAAAAGACCTTGGCTTATGACCTTATCTAAAGGCCTTACCTACGCCCCTCATGATTTTATAAACATCATGAAGGTCACTCCTCAGTCTCCCAAACTCTAAGGAAAGAAGTCCCAGCCTATCCAGCACTTCCTTTTTAACTCAAACCTTCCAGTCTCGGTAACATCCTTGTAGCTCTTTTTACACCCTTTCCAATTCAATGCTCTGACCAATAAAGGCAAGCGTGCCAATGCTTTCTTCACTATCCTGCCTACCAGTGACAACACTTTCAAGGAATTATGTACCTATACTCCTCAGGCTCTTTACTTGACAAAACTCCCCAGGGCCCTACCATTAACTGTGTAAGTCCTGCTCTGGCTGGTCTTACTAAAATGCAACACCATGAATTTATCTGCATTGAACTCCATCTGCCATTCTTCGGCTCACTGGCCCAGTTGAATAAGATTCCATTGTACTCTCAGATAACCTTCTTCATTTTCCACCATACCATTAAATATGGTGTTATTCACAAGCTTACTAACCATGCCTCCTATATTCTCATCCAAATTGTTTATATAAATGACAAACAACAGTAGAACCAGCACTGATCCTTGTGGTACACTTCTGGTCTCAGATCTCTAGTCTGAACAACAACCCTTGACTAGCACCCTCTGTCTCCTTATGTCAAGCTAATTTTGTATCCAATTGGCAGACAAGTGTGAGGTGATGCATTTTGGGAGGGCAAATGCAGGAGCAATGTACATAGTAAATGGCAGGGCCCTTAGGATCACTAATATTTACACAGGAATCTTGGGGTGTGTATTCATAGCTCCCTGAAAGGGGCAACACAAGTGGATAAGGTGGTAAAGAAGGCAAACAGCATGTTTGCATTCATCAGTCAAGGTACTGAGTTAAAAAAATTGGCAAGTTACGTTGCAACTGGATGAGGTTGGTTGAACTACATTTGGAGTATAATGTACAGTTCTGGTAGTCACCCTCTAGGGAGGATGTGGAAGCTTTGGAGAGGGTGCAAAAGAGGCTTACCAGGATGTTGTGTGGATTGCAGTGTATTAGCTATAAGGAAAGGTTGGACAAACTTGGAATGCTTTTGCTAAAGCATCAGATGTTGAGGGGTGACCTGATAGCAGTATACAAAATTATGAGAGGCATGGATAGGGTGGAATATTTTTCCCCAGGGTGGAAATATCAAATATTAAGGGGCATAGGTTTAATATGGGATAGGATAAGTTTATAGGAGATGTGAGAGGCAAGCATTTTACACAGAGGGTGGTAGATGCCTGGAATGTGTTGCCAGGCAAGGCATTGAAGCAAACACAATATCAACATTTAAATAGATACATAGAATAGAATCCCCTACAGTGTGGAAACAGGCCCTTTGACCCAACAAGTCCACACCAAACCTCACAGCATTCCACCCAGACCCACCTAACCTACACCTCCCTGAACACTATGGGCAATTTAGCATGGCCAATCCACCTAACCTACACATATTTGGACTGTGGGAGGAAACCCATGCAGACACAGGGAGAATGTGCAAACTCAACACAGACAAACGCCTGAGGCTGGAATCGAACCTGGGTCTGTGGCGCTGTGAGGCAGCAGTGCTAACCACTGAGCCACCATGCCACCCCAAAGCAGGCAGGGAATAGAGAGATATGAACCAGAGAATTTGGGGTACAGGTTCATAGTTCCCTGAAAGTGAAGTCACGGGTAGACAGGATGGTGAAGAAGGTGTTTGGTTTGCTTGCCTTTATTGGCCAGTGCATTGAGTATAGGAGTTGGGAGGTCATGTTGCAGCTGTAGACGACATTGGTTAGGCCAGTTTTGGAATACTGCATACAATTCTGGTCTCTCTGTTAAAGGAATAAACTTGAAAGGATTCAGAAAAGATTTTCAATGATGTTGCCAGGGTTGGAGGGTTTCAGCTATTAAAAGAGGCTGAATAGGCTGAGGCTATTTTCCCTGGAATGTCAGGAGCTGAGGGGTGGCCTTCTACAGGTTTATAAAATCATGAGGGGCATAGATAGGGTGAATAGACAAAGTCTTTTCCCCATGGTAGGGGAGTCCAAAGCAAGAGGACATAGGTTTATGGTGAGAGGGGAAAGGCATAAAAGGGACTTAAGCAGCAACTTTTTCACGTAGAGGGTGATGTGTGTATGGAATAAGCTGCCATAGGAAGTGGTGGAGGCTGGTATAATTACAAATTTAAAAGGCAGCTGTTTGGGTACATGAATAGGAAGGGTTCAGAGGGATATGGGCCAAATGCTGGCAAATGGGGCTAAATTTATTTAGAATATCTGGTCGTCATGAATGAGTTGGACTGAAGGGTCTGTTTCTGTGCTGTACAGCTCCATGACCATATGACTTTATGTGCAGGCAGATGGAATCAGTAAATAATGGCAAAATGGTCGGCTCAGACATCATGGGTCAAAAAGCCTGTTCCCATGCTGTACTGATTTATGTTCAATGTTCAACAACATTCAAAAGTTTGATGCCATTCAGGACAAAGTAGATCACTTGGTTGGCACCTCATTCATGACACTGAACATTCAATTGCCCCACCACTCACAAACAGTGGCAGCAAAGTGTACCAGCTCCAAGATACACTGCAGTAACTCATCAAGGCTACTTCATGAGCACTTTTTTCAAAAAATAACATTCATTCATTGGACAGGGTTTCACTAACTCAACCAACACTTATTGACCATCCCACTTGTCCAGAAGGCAGTTCAGAGTCAACCATATTTCTGGAGTCATATGTAAGCCAGACCAGGTGAGGATAGTAGATTTCCTTCACAGAACAAGGTTAGTGAACAAGATGAGGTTTTCTGCCCATGGTTTCATGGTCATCAGATATTGAATTTAAACTCCACCATCTGCCGTGATGGGATTTGAACCCAGGTCCCCAGAACATGACATGAGCCTCTGAATTAATAGTCTGGTGTTCATACTGCCAGGCTATTGTTTCTCCTTTCCAAGCCCACAATCTCTCCCACATAGAATGTGAAAGCTAGCAGATGCATGTGGACACCACAACCCGAAAGTTCACCTCCAAATCATACATCATCCTAACTTGGAATTATATTTACCACAGTCACTGAGTCAAAATCCAGCATCTCCCTTCCTAAAAGCATATTGGATGTACCTAATTCCCTTGGACTGAAACTGTTCAAGAAGGTGACTTATCACCAACTTCTCTAGGGAGAAGACAATGGGATTGGGTATTAAATGCTGGTTTAGCCAGCAATGCCTATCTCCATTGAACAAATAAACAAAACCTTCCAAATCACAGAACCACCATAAAACCAAGAGATTTTCTCACTTACATCAGGTTCTACACCTCTATTGTATTCATTTGGCCATTTCAAACTTTGAGATAGTCTTTGGTTATGAAATATGTTACTAAAGAAGAATTGTTTCCTTATTCATATACAGTGTCTCATTGTGGAACATGCATACAAGTCTTAATGATGGCGTATCTTTGCAGTATGAAAATGCTGTACTGATGGTGGCTCAAGTGTACAAGTTTAAACATGTGTTATCACTCTATATTAATTTCACAGTGAAACTTGCCAGAGTTTTGTCATTTGTAATGATACCTCCAATTTCCTAATTTGAAGAATGTTGTTGCTGAAGAGTAGACTGGAGTTGCCGATCAGAACCATGCAGAAATCCCAAACCTGTTAACTCCATTGAAGTCGCCCAGTAAACTGAAACTTTTGATGGGTAATTATCCAGTGCCTGGAACTTTCTGACAAGTTCCCCCAACAAGTTGGAGTTGGTAACTTTGGAAGCTTCTGATGACGTTGTTTAATAGCTACCCAGGAAATTTCAAGGGGCGTAAAAATCTGCCCTACTTCCTGGAAAACTACTGATCAGACCCTAATTCACTATTGACACACCCATATCCCGACTAGACCCCTAAATCCACCACAACATCTAGACCACCACCACAATCCTGATCTCCAACATCATCCCTTCTCCACCTACTCAATCTGACACCCACAATCCTTACATATTCCCACCAGTCCATCTGGCCTCGATCCTTACAAACATGAGGTCCATCCTTCTCATGGACCTGACCTATCCTTATTCCCAAAATCCCGTCTCAACCTGACCTGACTCTACAACCTCTAACCTGAGCCATGACCCTCTGCTCTCTCTCCACAATGCTACACTCCCCTGGTCCCAACTGAACACACCCAATAACTTCCAATGACTCAATCACAACCCCTAACCCACCATAAGCCCTCACTTATTTGCCTACACCCCCGCTGTCTAGCACTTTAACTCTCCACCCACCCTATACCAGTAATCCCTCAACCACTTGGCACCTTACTCTTTTTACTTATCTTCTCCCAGTAGCTCATAAAGTTATTTCGGGGCCTTTAGATTAGGGAGTTCAACAGGAAGTGCCATAAAAGAGGGATGAGATTTTAGCACTACCACTCTGCAGGTGCCTGGGTGGTTTTCTGGACTGTTTTAGTTAAGAAATATCCTTCTTGTAAGTTCAGCTAGAAAAGTCCTGTAAAGGTAGGCTGACAATTTTTTGTCTGATCTAGGTCAGAAATAGGGATTGGAAGATTTGGCCCAACATTTTTTTTACACCAACTTGGAATAACACAGAAAATAACGTGTGTGTGAGGTCTTCAGTGTATTTTTGGTACATCTGGGTGACGTGCTTCTGGTTTTTCACCACATAATGGCTTTGACTGTGCTATGCAGCAGAGGTCAACGCCCCGCCAAAAACTAAAACCAAAACATCCAGAGACACTTGCCTCTCCTCACCCTGTAATCTGCTAAAACAATTGTCAACAGTGGTATAACCTACCTATCGCCTCCAATCTTTTGGGAGCAGTTAAATGAAACAAACTCCTGACAGTCAGTAAAAATTTATTTTTCTAACTCTGACAGTGAACAAGTTAACTGAGCTATTAATAAACCAAACAATTAAAGAACTTAGTCTGTTGAAATTACAGCCAGGTTACATCTTCTGGAAAGTTCTGTGTCTTCTCCATTGATCTTCTGTCAAGGATGCCTTCTCTGTCGACTACCTTTGTCAGGAGTATTAACTAAGAGTGGCACAGTACCTTTACTTAAATGATGCCTTCTCTAAGAGCTGAGAGAGCTGATCTCTCAGCAGATGGCAGTTACTCCACTGCCAATTTTGCAACTGTCCCCATCTTTTATACCCTTGAGAACCTATCAATTTCTTACAACAGGGTTGGTTGTATGGTGTCAAAACCATCAGATTTAAATTTAATTGGTTTTTAGTATCTAAGTGCCTTGTTTAAATTAATTGGCTAAATTCAAACTTGTTGTCTTGATAGTAAAACAAAACTGCGGCTTAGACTGCTAACCATCCAGCCTTTGACACAAATGTTACAATTCAGACGCTCAATGCACCTGTAAATCGACAACCTGCCCACAGACAATTCCCTCCAAGCCTAGAAAAAACACATCATCTTTTAAAGGGACTACAGACTGCTTTCCGCCCCATTATTTTACAAACATCAATATTTATAAACACCAGATTTTAACGTACCCTGCTTTCCAATCCACAAGTAGTCTACCCAACTTTGCAACAATTGCTTGTGGTGAATAATGCATACTGTTCAGTCAAGATGTATTCATGCCAAAGGCTCTTTTTTTTTTCCATCAGAAGCATTGAAATCTCTCCTTGAAAGGTAAACCCCATATAAAGGAATTGCTGCTCTTTACCTTACCTCTAAGTAAAGAATACTAATCTACAAATCCACAAATTGGAACAGAATATTGAAGTAACTTAAAGGTGATCAAGAGCAGACTGTAGATCTATGAGGTGGCACATTTTGAAACACCCATTTGCACCTTCTAAATTTGCATGCCTCCCTCATAACTGGCATTCTTTGCCCAGGAGTGATGTGTTTCCAAGCAGGATTTGGATTCAAATATACAGTTTGTATCCAAATTTAAATTAATTGGCAAAATTCAAACTTGTTGTCTTGATAGTAAAACAAAACTGCGGCTTAGACTGCTAACCATCCAGCCTTTGACACAAATGTTACAACTCAGATGCTCAGTGCACCTGCAAATCCACAACCTGCCCACAGACAAGGTAATGCAAATTCAATTTTGGATTGGTTGCAGCCTGCTTTGGTTCTTGGTGAGAGCAGACAAGCTTCTAATACCATTGTTAAGCATCCTAAACCTCACCCTCACCCGCCTTCCCATGCCCTTTGATACACCTCATGAAGCCTCCATGCTCCCAATTTCCCCTCCACAGTCATTCACACAATATCTAAAATGTACAGTCCACAGATGCCATGCAATTTGTGCTGCTGTAAAAGTAACTATGTAACAATCTAATGAAATTTATTCAAAAATTCATCTTTAATTTTGCAAAGAAAACAATACTGATGTCACAGAAAAAACAAGTTGATCCCTTAAGTGACCACTAAATTATGTAAACAAACAACCATTTCTTAGGGAGATAGTAGGAACTGCCGATGCTAGAGAATCTGAGATAACATGGTGTAGAGCTGGATGAACACAGCAGGCCAAGCAGCATCAGAGGAGCAGGAAAGCTGACGTTTTGGGTCAAGACTCTTCTTCAGAAATGGATTTCTGAAGAAGGGTCTTGACCCGAAACGTCAGCTTTCCTGCTCCAACCATTTCTTAGGAATCACATTGAAAGCAGATTATTTTATTCCACCATCTTAAAGCTGTCAATTATTCCCCTGAGCAGATACATCAACAAAGCTGAGTACTCCACATATTTTGGAACTCAGCAAGCTTTCACAATAATAACTCATATTAAAATATTCGTTTCAAACTTCAGGAAGCATGGTGTGTTTTCCATTTCCAAGCCTATCAAATCAACGGAGTAGGGGAGATGGTTAGATTTTTTTGTCACAATTCAACTACAAGGCAATCTATTTCGCTGTAAAGGATATTTCAGTATTTAAATCTTAGCCCTAAACATGGCAGGAAAATTTTCTAGCATAGCTCTCTGTAGCTTTGGATATGTTACTGTGTTTTCTCCACGAAAAGTGTTATGTAATGCATCCCAACGTTTGCACAATGCTGACCAATGCAATGGCCAGCATACCTTTGCAGGAAAGGAACCTGTGATCAATCACAACATCAGAAGCATGCCTACACAACAGTACAGTATCTAATGTTGAGATCTGAAGGTGATAAAACATTTAAGACCTTCTTCTCGGAATGTTCCTGGCACATCAGCAGGTTTCCCCCAGAGACTACAAAACTCTGAGGAGGTGATTTTTTTCTGCAAAACACACACCAGCGTACAAAGTTAATACGGTGACCAAAATTCAGGTATCATATCATCTTCACAACAGTGATGCCAGTGTCAAAAAAGGTCTGAGTGGATTGCAGATTCATGAAAAGGCTACAAAAAAAAAGTGGCTTGTAATTTTGAACGCAGAGGAAACCTATTTCTCCAGAAAAGCAAAACTGAAGTTCAAACCTTTTTCATCTGATTCCCAGCTCCAGCGAGAAATAAAAATCCCACCCATGGTCTGTAATCTTGATAAAATTCATGGATGTTTTATAAGCAATTATAAGAGAGAGTGGAAACCAAAGAGGAACCAACTTTTCATCAAGAAAAGACATTGCTTTTCCTGCCAGGATAATCCTTGAATAACAGGAAAATCTAATATTTTTTAAAAAATGCAACTATAGAATTTAGTTTGATTAATGTGACAAACAATGAGTAACTAAACCAAGCTTACAGTTCTTGGTATTGTTGATTGGATAGTTGGAGAGCTATACTACAGGGTCCAAGCTTCCAGAGTTAGTCAAGAATTGAACAAAAATGTCCATATAGTACTTAATAGACAGCAATTAGAGAGGAATTATGCAATTTAGCAGACCCATTGTTCCAAATTCAAACCTATTCGATGACATTAAGGGAAGACAGCTGCTGGTCATGGCACAGAAGAGAAAGCAAAATGGCAACTTAGCGACAGTAATGTAATTGGCAGTTCTGGGCCATCTCTCAGTCCAGCACAAGAGGCTACAGGTATTGTACCAGAAAATAATGAGTCCAAAGCAAGCGCAGTAGATGGCATTGAGTGTAAATGCATCAAAGTTAAAGCTGGGCACAGGTATCAGGCTTTCTGAATCAGAGACCACTGACTAGTTTGCTCAGTAATCACACAACACTGCTTAACAAGGCAATCATTTATGAACAGCTGACATATGCAAAGGAAGTGTAAGAATCACAGCAAGTTAACACCAAGAACACAGAAGGTTTATACCATAAGCACTCAGTAAATGAAATTGTCACTTCGAATACATTCGCTCATCTATCATTTTATTTGCAAAATACTTTTCAAAAGTGCAGTTCCTAGTTAAAATAAATAGGTAACACAAGTAACATTTTTAGTATTGTAAGTATCCAATACAAATATCTAGCTAAGTGCAGAACTCACCAGAAGCATTGGGGAATAATAGCCTCCTTACACTGTTATTACCTGCATTGACACATCTGGTAGCTCCACTATCCTTCTGGCCTTTCTCCAAGTTCATGGGAAATATTGTGCATTTCTTGCCCGCCACCTACTTTGGAACGTATGACAAGCTCCCTTCTTCCCATCTCTGATACAAAACAATTCCTGACCCTTTAATTGTTTTCTCAGTGAGGTTGCTGGTTCTATCATATATTGCGAATGATCTCTGCAAATGAATATTTGTATTGTGCAGGTATAAGCAGTCACAATCAAGTCCCTATTTCCAAGGTGCTCACTATTATGTTTTCTTTTTCTTTAAAAAACATCATATCTGGATATCTCAGAATATAATTACTTCTTGTACCTGTACCTTATCTAGTGCTAGAGGTGCCCAAAATGTACTGAACAGGTAGCCGTAGAACTGTGCTGCTTTGTTTAACACAACTTCACACCAGGGTGAGGAGGGTATTGCCAGTGATCATCAAGATCAGAGTGACTTTCAACCCCATGCAACTGGATTTTTCCAGGTTGATTAAACAATGGACATGTTTATGTTTAACTAGCACATTTACATGAGCCCAAGATTTCAATGAAGTACTTTTGACGTGAAGTCACTAAAAATGTAGCAAATAGAGGAGATCATTTCACACAGCTGGCCCCACAAACTGCAATGAGGCAATGCCCAGATAATGGGTTCTCATGCTGTCGCTTGGCGGATACATAGCGTCCAGGACAACATCCAATTCTTTTTCACAATAATTTGATGGGATATTATATGCCTAAAATGGCAGATTTAAGTTTCAGTGTGTCCATTCAAGAAAATGCTTTGCAGAAGTTTCAGTGAAAATTAAAATCAAATAAGGTAGTGGTTTGAAAAGAGAAAAGCAATAGATGTCAACAACATAAGGGAATGTAGAGTAAGCAAGTTGTACAATTAGGATTTGTCTGCAATAGAATTTAGAAAATGTCTCCAAAAACTCAGGGCTCCCACCTAACAGCAGGAGTAGGAATTTTCTACAGGTTCACCACAACAAAATTGTGGGTTGAGTTTTCAGGGCCTACCACAGGCAGCATCTGAGTGTGTTTAGACAGCAGTAAGTAACCCTGCTGGCTCCATTCCACTTTTTGGAAGCGGTGGGATTGATAGCAGACATTGAGAACCACTTAAAGCTAATTCAGGTTCCTGTTGGTGTTGGGGGCCAGGTATCGGTGCCTGGAAGGGGCCTACCCACAGTAGGCTGCAGAGTCGGTGTTCTGAACAGGCCTGTAGATCCTCCCTGCCTGCCTGGTGCAGGAGCAGTCATAGGTTGCATATATTAATTCCTTTTAGCCCCATTATGACTTGGCTTTTAATCCATTTCTAAATTCTTACTTAAGTTTCAATAAACAGTCAGTATGGTGCCATATGAAAGGTTGATATCCAAGTTCCCGAATCATAGAGTTGGGGGTAGTATTTTTGCATTGATAGACATTTGTTGGATGCACTATAGTCAAAGTAGGTAAGTGAGGCATTTTCAAGTTGGCAGTCTTTCACTTGCGGAATGCCACAAAGATCAGAGCTGGGGCTTCAGCTATTTACAATCTGTCTTAATGATGTTGATTGAGTAATGTATCTAGGTTCACAGATGAAACAAAATTATTTGTAAATGTGAACTGAGAGGAGGACACAAACCAGCTGCAAAGTAAGGTAGCCAGATTAAGTGAGTGGGCAGCAAGATCGCAGATGGAATATCACACATTTAAGTGTGAGGATATTTATTTTGGTTGTAACAGAATTTTTTTGAAAGCTGTAAAATGTCTACACACTCAGAAAAAATTGAGGTGTAAGGAACACAAAATATTGCCATGTATCTTATAGCATGCAAGTGAAGTTGAATGGCATGTTGACCATTACTGCAAAGGGATTGCAGTACAAGAGTAAAGATGTCTTAGAATGACTGTACAGGGGTCTGTTGAGATCACACCTTGAGTATTATGTACAGTTTTGGTCTTAGCATCTAAAAAAGGGCGTGCTGCATGAAGGCAGTACAGCAAAGGTTCATTAAATTGCCTGCAACATCTTCTCCACCTGCTGTCATCCATTCCAAACCCTGAATCCACTAACCCTGCATGCCCTCGGTGCTGCCTGCTCACTGACTTGGGGCATCTACCCACCTCCATCAAAAACAGCAGCTATGCCACACACTTTCCTCTTCTGTTATACCTGCTTCTCTCACATTCTAGGAGGAAAACAGCCCACAGTTGGACAGAAAGAGTCAGGATGGGTGGTGTGTTGTCTGTCATTCAGCTCCTCACTCCTCATGAGGAGAGGATCCTGACTCAGAATGTCCGGAGCAGGGCCTGGACTGCTAGTGGTTGCTGTCCTTGATTTAGTCTGCTGGGAATCCCTGAGCAAAGGCTTGGTGAAGCCTGGTAACAACTACAACAAATCCTCCTTTTTATGTCTGTGCAAAATAGCAAGGTAAGATGGCAGTGATATGAGCCTGGTATCTCTCGATGAGGGAACAAAATGAAAGGCAAGGCAGTGCATGGATGCTGTAAGCGTCCACTTAAACTCAGAGTAAGTCAGAGTAAAGACAGCAAACAAAGAGCTTGGAGATGCAACCTGCTCCAGTCCATGAGCCAAGTCCACATCCCTGAGTGCCCAGCATCCTTGCTGCAGCATTACAATGTTAATGGCCAGTACAGCGTGAACTGTGGGGATGAACTGTGGGTGAATCAGAGATGGGCCATGTGGTTTGTTACATGTTGGCACATGTCGGATACTAACATCTGTGAATGTGGGGTATTGTTAGCTAGTATCCATGGACCTTGCCCTGAGATTTTAGTGCGTGGTTTCCAACAAGAAGATCTTTCAGGTCAAGCAGTGAGTTCAATCAGCGAGATTAGACTATTAGACTATGATTGCTCTTGTCACGTTGTTGATAGAAGGATGAATATTAATGAGGTTAGTTAGAGTCATAGAATTGTGGAATTAAACCCTTCAGACCAACTCACCCATACCCTAAATTAATCTAGTCCCATTTGACAACATTTGGCCTATATCCCTCTAAACCCTTCCTATTCGTTTACTCATCCAGATGCCTTTCAAATGTTGTAATTGTACCAGGCTCCACCACTTCCTCTGGCAGCTCATTCCATACATGCACCACCCTCTGATTGAAAACATTGCTCCTTAGGTCCTTTCTAGATATTTCCCCTCTCACGTTAAACCTATGCACTCTAGTTCAGAACTTCCCTACCCCGGGAAAAATACTTTGGCTATTCACCCTATCTATACCCCTCATGATTTTATAAACTTCTATCAGGTCACCCCTCAGGATCCAATGCTCCAGGGAAAATAGCTCCAGCCTATTTGTCTCTGCCTATAGCTCAAAAGCTCCAACCTTGGAAACATCCTACTAAATCTTTTCTGCACACTTCCAAGTTTAACAACATCTTTCATAAAGCAAGGAGGCCAGAACTGCATGCAATATTCCAAAAGTAGCCTCACAAATGTCCTGTACAGCTACAACATGGCATCCCAACTCCTGTACTCAATGCACTGATCAATGAAGGCAAGTTGAGGTGTTAATGCATTATTAACAAGTAACAATGACTGCCAGTTTAAGTCTCACTGCTGCCTACTGAGTATCTCGCCATGCTGCTTGAGAAAATTATAAAAGATAGAGAGAGATGATCTCGATGTCAATATGGGCTTCACTGTCCTTGTTTCCCAATTCACGCCATTGCCCACATCCCTCTGGCTTCTATAATATTCTGCTTTTTGTCTACTTTAAAAAAAGACTGCATATTGGTTCCCATCCAGATCATAACAGGGTCTAGTCTTGAAGGCCTCAACTCAATGATCAATCCAGTCTGTCATTCTATCATTCTCCTCAGTCAAGGCAAAATAATTTAGCTCATCAGATATTCTCTGAGAGTCTAGAGACATCTGAAAGTCAGTAGGACATACCTACAGATCATCTCAGGTCCCAGTGTTGTTCTTTTTGAATATCATTCTGCTTCTAGACAGACTGTTTGGAGGAATCAGGCTTGAATGATTATTTTTCAATAGAATTTTGCTTTAGCTAGCTGATCATGTCTCTACATGTAGTACAAAGTATCACTGTATCTGTTAAAGTTGCAAAAAATTAGTTTGTTTTTATGTCTTCATCTTGAAGTAAAAGCCAAAATGATTAGTTCCTTATCAAGGGATTTTATTCTTACATTAATGTGACAAAGAATTCGGCTCAGAAATTTGACTCTTTGCTACTTAATGTTTTGCTGCTGTGGAATACCATTTTGCATCCAATGCTGCATCTGTGCACATTTGCTTCCAGCAGCATGGGATACTGCTTTTAGTGTATTGTTCATTTGATGTCACTGCTGACATTTTGGAGATCAATGTTCCAGCTAACTTCTTCAAGCTGCACACATATTTGGCAACAGAACAGATCACTGGCCAGTAGTGTTTACAGACAGCAGCAACTACCTTCAGCCTAGTTACTGATTGGGTTCTATTGGCTCCTCTGTAATTGCTTGGCAGATTTCAGTGAAGATCTCCTCAGTGAAGTCAGACCTGCCACCTGAATTGATAGAAGATGAGAGATAACAAGGTGTGGGGCTGGATGAACACAGCAGGCCAAGCAGCATCATAGGAGCAGGAAAGCTTGATGTTTCGGGCCTAGACCCTTCATCAGAAATCCAGCATCTGCAGTACCTCTTATCTCTGAATTGATAGAAGATTGGCTGGCTGGAAGAAAACGGAGAGTATACAAAAACAGATCATTGTAAGAATGGCAGGATATAACAATTGGAATCCCACAGGGGTTTGTCTCAGGACTCAACTTTTTACAAGTTCTGTAAATGGAATCAGGTGAGAGGAGCAAAGGCATGGTCACTAAATTTACAGATGACACAACAATAGGTAGGACAGTATATTGTGAGGCAGATAGGAAGTACAAGTAGGCAAAAAATCTGGCCGATGGAGTTCAATGTGAGAAAATGTGAAGTTCTCAACCGGAAACAAGTCCTGCCAAAGTGGAGTTTACAGGAGTGAGGTGTGACTTTATTGTATTTGCAACTGCAGCCTCAAAGCAGGATGAGTGTAGCACAGCAAATTACTTTATACATGATCATGGAAATGGCTTTTATTTATCTTGATCATTCCAGGCTATAGGTGATAATATTTTAATTCCTCCCAACTTGCCAACGACTGAGGCACCAGGCAGTGTACATTCCAGGAGAGTAGAATGCATTTCATTCTGTCTCACCAGAAATAAGCTGATCGAGTAAGGAAATAAGTTCAAGGAAGAGTTATTGGGTTCCATAAAGCCATAAGATATAGGAGCAGAATTCTGCCCATAGAGTCAACTCCACCATTTTATCATGGCTGAAATGTTTTTCAACCTCATTCTCCTGCCTTCCCCTCAGAACCTTTGATCCCTTTACTAATCAAGAACCTATTTATTTCTGTCTTAAATGCTCTCAATGAATTGGCCTGCACAGCGTTCTGTGGCAATGTGTTCTACAGATTCATCACTCTTTGGTGAAAGAAATTCTTCTTCATCTCAGTTCTAATCATTGCAGCTTCAATCTGAAGCAATGCTCTCGGCTCCTAGTCTCTCCCACTAGCAGAAACATCTACCTCATGTCCATTCTATCCAGGCATCTCAGTATTATCTAAGTTTAAATGAGATCCCCACTCATCCTTTGAAACTCCATTGAGTACAAACTCAGAGTCCTTAACCACTCCTTACAACCACAAATCTTTCATCCCAGAATCATTCTTGTGGAACCCCTCCAAGGACCCACTCCAAGGCCAGCACATCCGTCCTGAGATAGGTGGCCCAAAACTCTGGTTGCTTGGCAGGTTTCAGTGAGGACCTCATTATCCAACAAGGGATTTGAAGCATAAACTCTGCTTCTTTCTCCACAGATGCTACCAGGCCTTTCAACTTTTTCCAGGGATTTCTGGTTTTATATCAGATCTCCAACAGCCAAAGTACATTGCTTTTATGATAGACATAGTTACCACATGCCTTTGTAAAATTTGCAACATTCTCAATGGTACCACTGATTGCAGACATAGACTTTGCGGTCATTTCATGTCAACTTTAAGATATACCATAAGCAGAAGTGATTTTGTTCATTTTGTGGCCAGGTCATTTGTGACCATGCTGAGGGGATCATGAAGAGGATCAGTACTCCAACATTAAAGATACTTTCATTGGGCAGCAGTTTACTGTGACATCTGTATTTCAACAAGCAAGATAAACTTGGAGGTGACCAAAACAAGATTAAGAGCCATCTTTTAGGGACATGGCTAATGAATCAGGGGCACAAACAACGCATGTGAACAGTGTGTATATGATGAAAGCCCTATGGGCAATTTAGCATGGCCAATCCACCTAACCTGCACATCTTTGGACTATGGCAGGAAACCCGAGCACCCGGACGAAACACATGCAGACATGGGGAGAATGTGCAAAGTCCTCACAGACAGTTGCTTGAGGGTGGAATCAAACCCGGGCTCCTGGCGCTGTGAGGCAGCAGTGCTAACCTCTGAGCCACCATGCTGCCCTTTCAGACTGAGCTACTTAAGATTGACTTATATTTATTAAGTTTGAGTGAGATACCAGTAAAAACAGTCCCAACCCTTCATTCATCAACAGTCCTACACTTCACATTCTCTCTGTAACTGATGATCATAATATCCACTTAGGCCCAATGTAAATCTAAAAGTCCCAACAAAACAAACATTCCAAGCCAAGTTTGTAAATTAAACCATGCCATACTACATACTGACATCTATTAATCATCCTTCTGCTTTTCCTTAGTGTCTGTTTTTCATGTTCATTTGCTTGACTTTTGCTCTTTCGGAGTGGCTGCAGCAAGGCTGGTGAACAGATGTTGTGGGGAAGATGCAGATAGCCTTGCAGGGTGACCTCAGGAGGGTTCAGCCTGAATTTGCTCAGCATTGAACTGCTATATCACATATGGGCTGGTTGGCTTTCTCGTATCAGCAAGGACATTGGTGGAGAGGAAAAATGCTGTCATCCTGAAAGAAGGCAACAGGTTTGTATGGCTACTGTCTCAGGCCAGTGCCTCCTTAATGCTAGCAATGTGCTGGAGCACAGATTGCTAAACTGCTGTGATCCTGCAAACCCTATTAATAAAGGTGGTTTGACTTAGCATAAACTAGCTTTAAATCGTGCTAATTTGTCACGATTTTGCATGCCCTATCACCCGCCATCCCCCCACCCCAGATGGGCAGCCACTCAACAGCATGCTTAGTGCTTGTTTCATGTTGTCATCTTTTAAAATAACAGGAAGCACAAAGTTTGCATAGCGCCTGCTTTGGAAGCAACAAGCACAGGATAATCCCACAGCATGATCAGTGGCTGTTTAGGGGATTAGTGGATTTTGTAGCCTGCCTCTATCTTAAAAAGTTGAGAAGCAAAGAATGACTGACACTTCACAATGAATCAGTTGCTCAGAAGGTGGTCTTACACATTTATTTATGGGCATGTTTTTGGTAATTCTCACTCTGGGCTCTTATTTCCTCACAGCACATGCATAGAAAAATGTGCATCTTGTACCAGATAATTTATTAGCATAGTTTTCAAAAATGCCATTTACATTTATGCAAACTACTGATGTAAAAAAACCAATATCACTTTTACATCTAGTTTCTAAAATTATGTATTGATTACTAATCTTTACAAATGTTTGTGATTGCAGCATTGTTATTTTGAATTAAATCCAACAGTATCAGAAGCTGTATCACAAATTTGTTGGCAAGTATTTTTCATAGAGGGGAGTTCTTCAACTCCACCTCAGATGGGCTCCAATAGCACCCTTATTTTGGTGTTAAAATCATACTGTGTGCTATGCAATATCAGTAATGAATATGTTAAAAGCAGTTAGATAACATGTCTTTGCTAGTTTAACAAGGATCTTAACCTCATCAAAATAAAGTAATTAGTCATTATTAAAACATTGGACAAAGGAATTTCATACAAGCATGATTAAGCATTCATTGCAACTTGTGTGGTAAAAAGGACATGCAAAAGCGTAACAATTTCTGAAGTTCTCTGTTCTTTTAATTATTGCGTTAATTGTTAATTTTCTACTAGGGCAATACTGCTTAGCACATGTTATTCCTTACATTTCTAATAGATTTACTGTCTAAGAAATGATTCTCCATCAAGTGCCAAGAGAGCACAATTAATATTAAGCATTGCAGCTTGCAAATTTTAAAGAAACAGAAGATTATATTAAAAAAAATGAAAGTTCAGTGGGGGTCATCAGTCTCACAATGAACGGATAACACAGATAGGTAGAAATTTTCAGAAACATTACATTGATATAGCATTCCACTGTGTCCTTGACACATTTCGAACCACTTCACAACCGATGAACAAAAGTCACTGCATGATTTGACAAAGTCAGAAGTCAATTTCTGAACAGCAAGTATTCCAAACAACTATTCATTTATGATTTGGTAATGTGCTTCTGAAATATTAGTTGTGGGGAGGACATTAGCCACCAGGGCATTAGAAGAATTTTCTTTTATTGGTGCCATGTGGTTTCTTTACATGCACTCAGGTTCGTTGGCACTCTCTCCAATTAATGCCCCAGATGAAGGAAGACATCTTCAAATGTACAGCACATCCTTTGTGTTGCATTAAAGTGTCAGCAAAGATTATGTGCTTTGGTGCATAGGGATTCAAGCCTCGGCTTTCCAAGACCCAAAGACAAGCGATATATTAATTGAGTCAAGCTGAAATTAATCCTTGCCCAAGCAGCCACTGGATAAGCGCAAATCAATATCATTAATATTAGCAAATATTCAGGTGTACAAGGTCTTGTATAATTCTGTCCTTGCCTGACTTAAAAAGAATGTTTCAATGTTATTAAGCAACTGCATTTGAATCAACAGTTGACCACAATATATAAAGCGACCAGTTAAGAAAAGAATTTCAGCATTTCATGCACTCTATCACCATCACTTTTCCAGGGTTAATTTACATTGTAAGAGATAGTTGTGATTCATTTTACAGCCATAGTTCTTGATTGCAAGAGTCCTCTGCGTTTGGAATGCTGTCCTGTAGTGGGAGCTAGAAATACTACTGGCACTAGACTGAACAGCCTTATTTGACAGAAGGCTAATGTGGTTGTTACACTAAGCTAATTGTAACAGTCTCAACAATATTTTCAACAGAAATTTAAGCAAATAGCCATAAATCCACTGCTCTTGTACAGTGCTACAGACTGGATGATGGTAAACCTTTAAGCATGTGTTCTCAAATACATGCATTAATATTTGTTCATGCCCTTTAAAGCCCCTGAGATTCTCAATGATTGAGGAGAGCTGACACACACTCAGTACTGATCAATTATTATAAATAAAATTATGGTACAGCAAGTTCCTTTGAACAGATATTTCCCAACAGCTGTAGATAAATGCAAGAAAGGAACACATTGATAGTTCAAAATTGCTTCTTCCAGGTGGTTTCACTACAAGTGCCAAAACTCCCACATTGCTGTGAAATCACCGGCATTATTCCTGCCATATACATTTGGTGTTGAGACAGACCAAAAGCAATCTGATGTTTCAACACTGAAGGTGCAGCGAATTGGGGATAAAATCTATTTATCACAAAAATAATGACTGCACAAAAAGATGGCTCTTAAAATGAGGATTAAAAACTAAGCAGATATGTCTGAAAGATCAAATAGCCTTGCGTCATATTCTCCCTCATGGGAGAAGTGCTCAGACTATACAGGCTTTAAAACTGCTTTTTGTTTTAAATGAATGTGTGTTTACATTAAGTGCACTTGAAAAGTGCAGAACAGATGTGACCATGAATAGAAAGTAAAGGTTTATATTTTGTCATGGAGAATGTTCATCTTATTCAAAACACTTTTCATGTTTCCTATCATACAAAGAGATGAAGAGTTTCTCAAAGCACATTGTGTTCTTCTGCAGTTGTGCATGGAAATATGAATTTGTTGTAGTCAGACAAAATATGGCCATGCCCATCATGCATAAAACATTATGGCAGCAAAAAAAAATCAGTTTACCATCACAAAGCAGCCAGGAACTTTTTCTCTTTTAAAATGATTGATCGTGAAAAACAAATCAGACACATAAACTAAGAGTTTTCACTACTTCGTAAATGACGTCATCCTTGGCGACATACAATGCCTTGTGCATATGTCTTCAGTCATTCAATGATACCCATCAATCATCAATGCCCCTTGCTGCATGCTCTTTTCTAACATTTCTCGAGTCAAGTCAATTGATCTGTATAAAAGAAGCTTGAATATGCAATATCTGCTTGTCACAATGATGACATGCAGCAGCATTCATTAGTGAGCCTCTGCTGCTGCTAACAGCAAATTGTTGACATATTCTAGAGGCTAGTGCTGTTAGACTACCATCACAGTTACCCATTTTGTCCTGTAATGCTGAGGTTAGGTATTGTCTGAAGCCATTAATAGAACATTTCCATCTTATTTATTCTACATATTGAACGAATCACCAAGCTTCTGGAATACTACGACATTTTTCATTCAAACCACGTGAAAGAATTTCCATTAAGTTGCAGCGATATATGACAAATATTTCATATTTGTCAAACGTTACAAATAGGCCACCTAGGTTTTGGGTTTTTTTCTTCTGTTGAAATCTGCTAAATGAAATTAGAATGATGCATGCCAGAATAACAATCACAATAGAAACCAGGAAGGGTATCGCAAATGCAGGAGACAGGTTACGGCTTGAGTAAGGAAAGCTCAGAGGAAGCATGAGGAAAGGATGGCAGGCTGCGCTAAAACAAATAGTTAAATATTCTTCTAACATATTAAGAGTAAAAAGATTAGGGAAAGATAGAGGGGGCCCATAAGAAACGAGCAGGATAAGCTGCACACTGAAGCAAATAATATGGCAGAGGTACAATATGAATATTGTGCTTCTGTCTTTACCAAATTAGAAGATAGTGACAATGACCAAGGTGAAAATGTGGGTGTTGAGCAATTGAACAGTATAGTGATGGATCAAGAAGAGGTGCTAATCAGGTTGGCAGCACTCTAGGTAGAGAAGTCACCAGGACTGGATGGGATACATCCGAGATTGCTGAGAGAAGGAAGGCAGTAGAACCTTAGACAGAAATTTTTCAGGCCTTGCCGAACACAGGATTCTCATTGGGGCACTGGAGGATTGTAAATGTAATGCCACTTTTTAAGAAAGGGGCAAAGGGCAACTTAGGAAACAACTGACCTCTCAACTTGTCTGCATAGGCTCCTGAGAAAGCTATCCAGCTGGTCCCACTCCCGGCCCCTATCTCCGTAGCCGTCTAACTTCATCACTTTGAAATATATATCTAGCTCTCTTTTGAAGCGTCCTATGGAATCTGCCTTCACTACTCTTCCAAACAGTGTATTCCAAATCCTAATTATTGTCTGAGCAAAGAGTTTTCTTCTAATATCACTCAGAGCTCTCTTGCTGACAATCTTGAAATTGTGACCCAATGTTACTGAAACACCAACTTTTGGAAACAGAATATCTTTCTTACTCTGTTAAAAGTGTTCATAATTTTGAACACCTCAATATGATCACCTCTTAATCTTCTCTGCTCCAAGAAGAATAATCTCAATTTCTCCATGACATCACCAAATTTAGTGTCATCTGCAAACTTACTAACCATGCCTCTTATATTCACATCCAAATAATTTACATAAATGGTGAAAAGCAGTGGACCTAGCAATGATCCTTGCAGCACACCGCTGGTCGCAGGTCTCCAGTCTGAAAAACAACTGTCCACTACTACCCTCTGTCTCCTACCTTCAAGCCAATTTTGTATACAATTGGTTAACTCTCCCTTGATTCCGCACAATCTAACCTTGCTAACCAGTCTACCATACAGAACTTTTTCAAACACCTTGCTGAAGTCCACATAGACAAAGTTTTCCATTCTGCCTTCATCAATCTTCTTTGGCACTTCTCCAAAAAAACTCAGCCGAGTTAGTGAGACATGATTTCTCAGGCACAAAGCCATGTTGACTCTCCCCAATCAGTCCTTGCCTTTCCAATTGCATATAAATCCTGTCCTCAGATCCCTTCCAATAACTTACGCACCACTGATATCAGACTTACCAGTGTATAGTTTCCTGGCTTTTCCTTAAGACCTTTCTTAAATAAGGGCACCCCATTAGCCAACCTCCAGTCTTCTGGCACATCACCCATGCTATCGATGGTGCCAAGGTTTCAGCGAGGGGCCCAGCAATTTCTTCCCTAGCTTACCACAGGCTTCTGGGATATACCTCAGGTCCTGAGGGTTTATCCACTTTTCTGAAGAAGTGTCCCTACCCGAAACATCAACTTTCCTACTCCTCTGATGCTGCCTAGCCTGCTGTGTTCCTCCAGCTCCACACTGTGTTATCTCTGACTCCAGCATCTGCAGTTCTTGCTATCTCTTATCCAGTTTCATGCTTTTTAAGATATCCAGCGCCTCCTCTTGGACACTTTTCAAGATATCACTATTTGTTTCCCCAAATTCTGTTCCCCAAATTCCATATCTTTCTCCATAGTAACTGCTGGCACAAACTACTTGTTTGGTATCTCACTCATCTCCTGTGGTGCCATACATAGACAGTCTTGATCTTTAAAGGGTTCTATTCTCTCCCTAGTTACTCTTTTTCCCTTAATGTATTTGTAGAATCTCTTTGGATTCTCCTTAACCCTATTTGCCAAAGACATCTCATGTCCCCTTTTTGCCTTCCTGATTTCCCTCTTAAGTAAACGCCTACTGCCCTTATAGTCCTCTGGGGATTCACTTGATCCCAGCTGTTGATACTTGATGCATGGCTCCTTCTGTTTCTCGAACAGAGCTTCAATTTCTCTAGTCTTCCAGAACTCCCTACGCCTACTAGGCTTGTTCTTCACACTAACAGGAACATGCTGTCTCTGAACACTTGTTATCTTATTTTTAAAGGGCTCCCATTTCCCGAACATTCCCTTACTTGCAAATAGCCTCTCCTAATCACCTTTTGAAATTTCTTGCCAAAAGCGTCACAATTAGCCTTATTCCAATTCAGAACTTTAACTTTTAGACCAGGTCTATCCTCTTCCATAGCTATTTTAAAACTAATAGAATTATGATCCTGAACCAAAGTGTTCCTCCACTGACACCTCAGCCAATTACCCTGCCCTTTTTTCCCAAGAAAAGGTCAAGTTTTGCTCCTTATCTAGTTGGTACATCCACATATTGAATAAGAAAATTTTCTTGTACATACCTCCTCTCCATCCAAGCCCTCAACACTATGGCATTCCCAGTCTATGTTTGGAAAGTTAAAACCCCCTACCACTACCACCTTATTATTCTTATAGATATCTGAGAACTCCTTACATATTTGCTTCTCAATTTTCTGCTGGCTTTTGGAGGGGCCTGTAGTACAATTCTGATAAGGTGATCATTCCTTTCCTATTTCTCAGTTCCATCGATATAACTTCACTGGGCATTCTCCCAGGAACGTGGTCCCTTAGTGCAGCCATAATGTTATCCTTAGCCAAAAATGCCACCCCCCTCCTCTCCTGCCCCGCTTTCTATCCTTCCTATAGTCCTAGACCCTGCATAGTCTGTCTAGTCTGGGGTCGTCATGGTATAGCTCATTAGACACATTCTCAGTAGATATTCTTAGAGTAAGGACTTGGTTAACCCTTTACTCTGTTAATGCACTTTATTCAGATCCATCCTCAGGGATGGCGGCAAGTGTCTAAAAGCAGCAAGATTCTATCAATATAAATACCTACAATATTTCTCTCTCATCACTGTCAATAATTTGATAGGCAGCCTCCCCAGTATTCAATAATTCTGGACAATGTGAATTATAAATCATTGAACGATAATTTCTTCCAGCGAATAATTGTTTATACTGGCACGGTCACTGAGCCAATCAATCACAAGCCACACTTAAATGTTTCAGATAAAGTTTTGCTCCCGAAATGGCCAACATTACAATTTAAACACTATAAATCATGGGTATAAATGCCAGTAGAAATAAAAGATATTTTTCCTCACCCGGTGTGGTATAAATGGAACCCAGGAGACCAGAAAGGCTCCATTGGAATACACACTAAAACTCCAGACTGCTATCAGACACATCACCCCCTTTCACTGTGATGTCAACATCCATTTCACCAGAGTTAGCATAGGCCCCTCAGCTACTAGTCTTAACTTTTTCATTTTTCAGTGACTGCTTCACTAACTTTGGTTATATTCCTGATAGAGGGAACAAACCAGAGTCAGTCTTACTTGGGATAAATTTCTTCTCAGATTGAAAGATTACGAGTATATATTTCCTGAATTCACTCAACTAGTGCGTCAGCTAAGTGTCCCTCTTATACTTAAACAAAGATATTTCCAATCAACCTGTTCAGAAATGTTATTGCATGCTTCTGGAGCAGGTGCGAACTTGAACCCAGATCTCCTGGCTCAGAGATAGGAGCATTATCACTGCTCCACAAGGACCCTTTATATTTGCGTAAACAACTATCCAATTAATGACCTCCACCTACATTTAACCTCAATTGACAAAATTAACACTCGGTGCCAGACTGTTTCCTACAGAAAACAAAAAATGCTGGAGATCACAGCATGAGATAGTAGGAACTGCAGATGCTGGAGAATCTAAGATAACAAGGTGTGGAGCTGGATGAACACAGCAGGCCAAGCAGCATCGGAGGAGCAGAAAAGCTGATGTTTCGGGCCTAGACCCTTCTTCAGAAATGGGGGAGGGGAAGGGGATTCTGAAATAAATAGGGAGGGAGGGGGAGGCGCATAGAAGACGTATAAAGGATAAGACAGGTAGGCCTATCTTCTCCTGTATCCATCTTCTATCCGCCTCCCCCTCTCTCCCTATTTATTTCAGAATCCCCTTCCCCTCCCCCATTTCTGAAGAAGGGTCTAAGCCCAAAACGTCAGGTTTCCTGCTCCTCTGATGTTCCTTGGCCTGCTGTGTTCATCCAGCTCTACACCTTGTTATCTCTTTATCGCAGATCACAGCATGTCAGGCAGCATCCATGGAGAGAAAGCAAGCAAATATTTTGAGTCTAGATAAGTCTTTGTTAGAGCTGATGTGAAGCGTGGAAGGGCAGCATTTATGCAATAGTGCGGTGGGGGGTTGGTGGCGTTGGAGTGCTGCGGAGAAAGGATATTGACAGTTCAGATTAAGTGATCAGAATATGAGAATGGCAGTATAATGGTGTGTCTAACTGCCAGCCTGGAAAGCACAGACAGTCCCACTGGAGTAGGGAGAGGGGAGAGAGGGTATGGTGACAGAGAATGTAGCACGGAAATCTAAAAGAAAAAGAAGGAATGGATTTACAATCTGAAGGTGCTAAACTCAATATTAAGCCCAACAACAAACTGAGGTTCTGAGGAAGGATCACCGGACCCAAAACGTTAACTATGTTTTCTCCTTCACAGATGCTGCTAGACCTGCTGAGCTTTTCCAGCAACTTTGTTTTTGTTCAATATTAAACATAGAATGTCGTAAATTGCCTAGTTTGAAGATGAGATGTTGCTCCTTCAATTTTGCACTGTGATTCACTGGAGAACTGCGGCATGCCAAGGGCAGACCAGTGGGCATGTGAACAGAATGCTGCGTTAAAATGACTGGTTACGGGACGTTCGGGGTCATGCTTATGCATGGACAAGAGGTGTTTTGCAAAGTGGTCAACCATGCTGCATTTAGTTTCTCCAATGTAGAATAGGCCACATTGGGTGCAGCAAAAACAAAACACAAGATTGGGGGAGGTCCAGGTGAGATGCTTCTTCACCTGGAAAGATTGTTTAGGCCCTTGGATGGTGAGCAGGGATGAGGTGCAGGGGCAGGTGTTGCTCCTTTTGAAGTTACATGGAAAGGTGCAATGGAGAGAGGATTGGTGTTGCTGAAGAGGAATGGACTAGGGTGTCCTGAAGGGAAAAATCCCTGCAAAATGCAGAGAGGGGGAATGAAGGTAAGATGTATTTGGTGGTGATATTCTGCTGGAGTTGTATGAAATGGTGCAGAATGATCCTTTGAATACAGAGGCTGGTTGGATTAAAAGAGAGAATAAAGCGGACTTGGTCACACTGTTGTGAGTGATGGGAAGGGACAAGTGTGGAAGCATGGGTAATATGTCAGTTCCTTTGTTTATGTTGTATCTGTTTGGATGATGCTATTTTCCAATACAATGCAACTGACAAGGCTTGCTTCCTCCATAACTGTGACAGGGCCCGCAAGCACATCCGACCCATCACCTGTGCTTCCGCCCTTGTCCCTTCCCATCACTCACAACAGCGTGATCAGCTCATCCTTCTTCTCACTTTTCATTCCACCAGCCTCCGCATTCAAAGGATCATTCTCCACCATTTCAGACAACTCCAGCAAAATGCCACCACCAAACACATCTTCCCCTCACTCCCCCACCTGCATTTCACAAGGATCATTCCCTCCAGAGCACTCTATTCCATTCCTTGACCACCAAAACCATCTTTCTTCCCACGGCATCTTCCCATGTGCCCACAGAAGGTGTAACACCTGCCCCTTCTCCTCTTTCCTGATCACCATCCGAGGGCCTGAACAATCTTTCCAGGTGAAGCAGCATTTCACCTACACCTCCTCCAATCTTGTGTATTGTATTCGCTACACCCAGTGTGGCCCACTCTACATTGGAGACACCAAACACAGACTGGGTGCCCGCTTTGCAGAGCACCTCTGGTCTGTGTGCAAGCATGACCCCGTCCTTCCCTTATCCGATCATTTTAACACAGTGTCCTGCCTGTATGCCCACTTGTCTGTCCTTGGCATGCTGCTTTGTTCCAGTGAATCACAGGCGCAAAACTGGAGGAGCAACATCTCATTTTCAGGCTAGGCACTTTGCAGCTTTCTAGACTTAATATTGAGTTCAGCACTTTCAGATCATGAACACGTTTTTTTACCTTTCTTTTAGTTTTCCATGTTACATTCTCTGTCGCCATGTCCTCTCTCCCCTCCCTGCACTCCAGTAGGACTGCCTGTGCTTTACAGTCTGGCAGTTAGACACATCACTGTTCTGCTATTCTCACATTCCAATCACTTAATCTACACTATCAACATCCTATCTCCCTCAGCACTCCAACCAGCAATATCACCACCATTGTATAAATGCTGTCCCCTCCACAATTCACATCAGCTCTGACAAAGAGTCAACCTAGGCTCAAAACATTAGCTTGCTTTCTCTCCATGGATGCTGCCTGACCCGCTGTGATCTCCAGCATTTTTTGTTTTCAGTGCAGATTCCACCGTCTGCAGTAATTTGCTCCTACATTGTGGTTCCTACAGGAGGCTGATTGTTTTTGATGACTCAAGTTTGGTCCTATCACTCATCAGTTCGCCATGGCAAACTTGATTTCTGCCTCAAAATAGACACAAGCACCTCTGTAGATCTACATTTTGTGATGCAACCACTTTATTAGCGCAGTCATCACCATGACCTTCCGTAGCCGTATGATTGTGGGTTCTAAATTAATTTGAAGTAACATCTTAGAATATCATTGTAATTATATTTTTAAACAGTATAATTTGAATTTTTGCAAGAGAGACAGTTAGCTTAAAGGTAACGATTAGTGATGGTCTTGCTGGCTTAGCTAGATTAAACGTACTGAGGAGACTTGGTTTAAGCAACTGAACTATGACCTCTAAATAAAAATCCTGTACTTTACATTGGTTTTAATTTGGTAACATGCTCGATCAGTCGAACAAGACAACTATATGTTAGAAAGTAGCATAAAGTTGCAAACTATGGATACTGGAAATCAGAAACAAAGAAAATCAGAAATTGCTGGAGAAACATCAATAGGTCTGGGAACATCTCGATCTGTGTTCTCTCCACAGATGTTACCCAACATGCTCAGTTTCTTCAGTAATTTCTATTTTTGTTTCATGTTTTGGAAAGGACATCCTAACATTCTGCTAGAAACTCTCAATTTTAATTCCATTAGTATCTTGGACTACTTAGGTGGTTATGGTCATCATAGTAGAAATGATAAGAAGACGTAACATTATCTGTAAAACTTCTCTGACGCTAGGAAGATGCGTCATTTGTTCACACAGAGAAATATTAGTTCCTGGCGTTTAGGGAATAAGAGCATTAGTTTAGCCATATGACTGTAACTACAGAGGTAGGGTTACAACTGATGACATTTTACAAAAACCCTTGCTTTACTGCTCAGCAATGAACAAATAACACAAAACAAATTCAAAATGTATTCACACCGACAATCCATTTCTAACTATCATACAGATATATTTAGCTATTTATGGAAACCTTTCATGACTCTGCTGTAGATCTGTTAGGGGGGGTGGGGGGGTGCGCTACACCATAACGGGGGATAAGTGATTTGTTGTAAATTTTTTCTGCTGGAAAAATTAGTTTCACAAACTCTATCCTCCCTGGCTGGTATAATTCTTTTGTTCCAATCCAAAATCTGCTAGAGAGACTGCACACAAAAGAGCATTTCGTCGAGTACAAAGCAGTTCAGCAAATTTTGAGAACAGAAAGCTGCCATATAAATGCAAATCCTTCACCAACTCGTCTGCTCAAGACAAGACTGATGGTCACACTTTTTGCGTAACAGGCATCAGGATTGAGCCCCAGTGCGTCAAACACTGTTTGAATTACTTTTGCAGTATGTTGGATTGAGAAAGACGTTGAGCCCAGTTCATCTCAAAGACAACCTGAAGAATAGCCAGGAATAAAATAGGTACGAGAGAGCTTATACAAATGAAAATGCATACAGGCAGAAATTAGAATCTTCAGAAAACTGAATGTTGAGCTTCTCGTTCAGTTTAAATATGTAACTAGTGTAATTACTCACAATAACATAATTTTTCAGCAGAGTAGCGTATGCCATCAGACAGGATGAAACAAGATGCATCCTGCTGTGAAAGGACCAATCCCTTCAATCCCATCAGACAAAACTGATCTGAGCTGATCTAATGAACAAAAAATGCTCAAGAAGATTGGATTCAAAGAATCTTTATAGATGGAAGCAGGCCATTCCACCCATCAGTCAAAACCAACCCTCCAAACAGCATTCCACTCAGACCCACCTACCCCCATAACCTCACATTTCCCATGGCTAATCTACCTAGCCTGGACACTGCGGGCAATTTAGCATGGCCAATCCACATAACTTGCACCTCTTTGGACTGTGGGAGGAAACCAGAGCACCCAGAGGAAACCCACATGGACAGAGTGAGAATGTGCAAACTCCACACAGTCACCCAACAGTGGAATTGAACCCGGTTTGCTGGCACAGTGGTTAGCACTGCTGCACCATCCTGTGAAAGTCCCATTGTATAGGATTACAATAAAATTGCAATGAGTCAAATTGCAAGGAATTTAACTACAAATTCATATGAAGTGGAGCATCTGGTTAGATGAGGAAGCATGGCTCAGTGTGCCTACAAACACACTCAATGTGAAAGGAAAACACAGTAAAGCAGCAAAACATTTTTATTCTCCAATTTGTTCACACTTTATAATGGCCTGGCCTAGCACAGTAAAAGTCAGTTAAAATATTTTGAGAGTTCACTTTGGAAAAGCTCAGTTACCTTTTCCTGCTGAGCATGCTGACTTTGGACGAGCATGATGCAGGCTGCCATGTTGCTGTCAATGCAGTCAAAGATATTTTCTGCTTCAGCTTGGGATTCAGCCAGCTGAATATTCATCAAACACTTCAGGGTCATCGGTTTCCTTGGGCTGCTTTGGTGAAGGCCGTACTGCATCTCTGATTACCTAATCTGTAGGTTCCATTGCATACAATTCCTGGCTCTTACTGTTGGGATTGCAATGGTAGTCTCCCACAGGCAAGTGAAGAGATCCTCATTATGTTCATGTTGAACGTTGGCTTGCCTACAGCTCCACAATTTCGTACTATACCGAACGCCCAACACCACGCTAATTTACGTAATCATCCGTCAAATGTACACCAGTTCAGCTAATCTGAAGTTACAAGCCCAGAACTTCAGTTTAGCACATGCATCATTTAATCGGAGAATCAGTGAATAGAACAAGACATAAATAGACTATTAAAGGATGCTGACAGACTCAAGGGAAGATAAGCAACCTGACGCATCTCATTCAGTACCAACAGAGGCAGGAAAGCCATGATCACAGTGACCTCCACCCCCTCTTCACCCTATACTACACCCCACATCTCCCAGAGTTGTGCCAGGTGACAGGCATAAAATTTCAGCAAGGGAAGGCAAAATGATCAAAGCAGACAGAGGAAGAGATTGAATATGCATGTGAGATAAACTGATGAAGCAGCGAAAGGAAAGAAAATAGTTGAAAGAATCAACAAAGACAAATTAAGTGTTATAATGCCAACTGATAGTAATGCTGGACAAGTCAGATCCCCGAGTGAAATCTGGCCTGGTAGACCATAAGTTTTATTTTTACAGTTAGATTGTTGTGGCGGTCAGGCACGAACATGTTCATGCCAGGCTACCAGTGTTCTTTTAACAAAAGATTTATGTTTGTTATACAAAAAAAAAGCTCTCTATAAAAGATAACATAGAAAGATTTTAACACAAACAAAAGAAAAAGGAAATTATCAACTATTTCCTCAGTAAAATCCTTTACAGCCACTCAATCCCAGTGTAATTTCATTCCCATCCAAACAGTTTTCTGACCTAAATTCAGCTCTGATAACTTGGACTTCTTTTCAGTTCTGATGGTCTGAACTTCTTATATGTTCTGACAGCTTGAAGACTTATACAAAGTTAGAAGAACTTTCCTTCTACAATAACTTCTTCTAAATCCAATCTATTAGTAGCCCCAGGTTATCTGTTTTCTTCTCTATGTTGTTAAAATTCAACTTCGTAAACATTTAATCAATTCAGAAGTTACTTTATGGCTTCATAAAAATTATTTTCACAGAATTAAAACCAAAGTTTATCTACCTTAACTTTAAAATCAAAATTCCAAAATGATAGCAATATAGTATAAAACTTTACCATATAAGAAAGAATTTAGGAACATGGAAGAGTTTAGCTTTATTCATTCATGGGACGTGGGCATTGTTGGCTGGGCCTAGCTGCTCTTGAAGAGATGGTGGCGAGTTGCTTTCTTGAACTGCTGTAGTCCATTTGATGTAGATATACCCAGAATGCCCTTAGGGAGAGAGTTCTAGGATTTTGACCCAGTGACGGTGAAGGAACAGCAATATATTTCTAAGTAAGGATAATGAGAGCTTGGCAGGAAATTTGCAAGTTGTGGCCTTCCCATTTGCACATCAAGAATTGTATTTGCCATTTGTCAGCCCAAACATGGATATTGTCTAGGTCATGGACTGTTTCAGTATCTGTGAAGTCATGAACAGTGCTGAACATTGCTTGTTCTCTTATACTGATGACTGCCAATGAACAAAAACCGAATGGAAAAAATATGACAAGACAGGAAGTAAACAGAGACAGAATATAAAGGAGAGTTGGAAATAGACAGGAAAAAGATCACAAGACAGGAGCAAAAAGAAATGCAACATAAATGGAAGAAGCAACTTTAAATAGAAGAAATAAACAAAACATGGAGAAAAGGAAAAGTGATAAAACAAAAATGGAATGGACAATGAAGACAGAGAGAGAGAAAGAATCCAAGGCAATGAGAGGAAGAATGAAACAGAAAGTGTGAAAGTGAGCAGGAGAAAAAAAATTGTAATTTAAATGGAGAATGCAAATGACCATGAGAGTTGCAGACAGAAAAATGTAAATACACACAGAAAGGAAAAGGGAACGACTAAATATTCAGGGCATTTTGTGAAGAATCATCATATTTATTGATCTACCATACTGCAGCTACCTAACCAGCAAATAATTAATCCAAATGGTACAATTTAAAAGATAGCACCATAAACAAAATGTCCACACTTTATAACTGACCACAATTAGTGAAGATAGACAACTGCATTTCCTCCACAATAACCCTCAACACTGGACCCCCACAAGGATACATTCTCAGCCCCCTACTGTATTCCCTGTACACTCATGTCTGTGTTGCTAAATTCTGACTGAATGCTAACTACAAGTTTGCTGACGACACCCCTGTGGTAGGATGGATATCAAACAACAACTAGTCAGAATACAGAAAGGAGATAGAGGGCTTTGTGACATGGTGCAATGAGAACAACCTCTCTCTCAACATTGGCAAAGCTAAAGGACTGATCATTGACTTCAGAAAGAAGGGAGGAGAGCTATGTCAAAGGAGCTGAGGTTGAGAGAGTGGAGAACATCAAGTTCCTCAGAGTGACGATAACTGATGAACTGTCCTGGACTTCACACGTAGATGCGACAGTCAAGAAGGCACAACAATGCCTCTTCTTCCACAGGCAGGTTAGGAAATTTGGCATGTCTATAAGGTCCCTCACCAACTTCTACAGATGCACCATTGAAAGCATACTGTCCAGGTGCATAACGGCCTGGTATGACAACTGCTCTGCCCAGGACCGTAAGAAACTACAGAAGGTGGTGTGCACAGCCCAGAACAACACAGAAACCAACCTTCCATACATTTACACAGCCTGCTGCAGTGGAAAGGCGGCCAACATCATCAAAGACTCATTGCACTCTGGAAATGCTCTCCTACAACCTCTTCCATCAGGCAGAAAATACAGAAGTTTGAACAGATGCACCAACAGGTGCAAGAACAGCTTCTTCCCCGTTGTAATTAGACTGATGAACGGACTCGCTAACTTCAAATAACGCTGATTTTGCTAATGTTGATCTGACTTAACACATGCCCTGTGTAACGTAAGCTGTATGCCTCTATCTAGTTTTTCTTTTCAACCTATGATCTGTACATCCTTGCTTACGATGATCTGCCTGTTATGCTCATAAACAAAGCTTTTCACTGTACCTAGGTATAAGCGACAATAAATCAGATCAGAATGAAAATCAAAACCAATTTTTACTTTCACTTTAACAAACCAGGCAAAAACAGGCAAATTAGTTATTTTTCTTTCCAGTAGAACTACAGTTTATATGTTGGATATAATAAATTATCGATGAAAAACACTAGAGTTCCTGCTGTGCTTTTCTTATTATTCCAATTGAAAACTGTATTATGGTCTTTCGCTGATTAGTACATCACTGTAAGACGGCAGGGACCACAGATAATTTCAATTATAGTAAAAATAAAAGATGTCTTTAATCAAGCGATTCGTGTCAACTTTGCCACTGCAGTATGAGTCAAATTGAAAACGCGAGCCAAAATAGTATTCTTTAATCAACTGTAAAACAGTTTCCATATTAGTACAAAAAGGTTACTTTTTAGCTTTACACAAAGGGCAGGATAGTTTAACTACTATTTTTTGTTTTAGTATTTACAGTCTTTTAAATATGGAAAATTTCTTTTTTATATACAACTGTATGAAATGCCAGTTAAATGACCAGAGTGCTTTCAAATTTACAGGCCTTTTGTAATAAACATAATTTGAATTCAGCGCAGATTATTGTTAGATTAGGATAAAGCCTCGTAGAATTAGACATCCCATTTAAACATGTTTCTGAGCGTTGAATTCTGCGAATTCCTCACTTGCCAGCCCTGCGGTATATTTTCATAGTGTACTAGTTCAGAATAAAGCTGAGCATTACTTTAAAACACCGTTTACAGTAATGGCTGATGATCTTTTGAAACACGTCTTAGACCTATTAGTTGTGCATATAAATATACGGAGGATTAATATTTTATTTATGAATTTTACATTTAAATGGCTTACAGATTTATACTATAACTAGAAATAATGAAAAAATTGCAGCTGACAGTTCGAAAGTTTTATTTTACAGTACAATTTAGCACATTGTGATGGTTAGCTTCTACTGAAAATGCAAATAGTTGCTTCCTGTCCAGAGTTATTTTCGATGCTGCATTGTGAAACAAGGCAGAGAAGACAGTCTTGAGATTGGAAGAGTGAGAAAATAGGCCAGCATAGCAAACAAGTTGGCATCTGGGGGAACAAATGTTAACTTCAAAGAGCAAGCAGGTTTGAAAGGGAGTGGGTGGTTAAAAGCTCTAAAATTGGCAGCCTATCAGAAAGACATCCCCCACCCTCCAGCTTAAGTACTTAACTGGAGCACGTTTGGCCGGGTATGAGAAGCTGCCTGAATTTGTGGGTTGCCAATTCAATGATGCCAAGCAATAATTAACAGCTATGTTAACAGAGTCTTTCAATTTCAACTGTAGGTGCATGAGTTTCCCAGGCTTCCTGAAACTCACCAGCAAAAGCAAGTCATCAACACAGCTGCAATTAAGGATGTTGAATAAATTGGAGGCAAAAGAATCCGTTTAAGCACTGAGGCCTGATGCCGGCTTCTTTGCTAAGGTTGTGTTCACAATTTTTGTTCCCCTTTTCAGGTGAATTTTACTACATTGGACCAGACTTGCCTTGACTGGGGATTTTTGAGGCTGATCACCATTTTCAATTTGCTGTATATTACCCAAATGGAGCCACTAATGCTGCTTGACTCCAAACCTCAGATGATGACCAAGATGAGTAGCAACAACAACTTGAGCAGCAAACATAGCCACCCTATTCTACCGACAGATCTACTGCTCCGCAGAAGAGAGAGGATGAGTACAAGACTAAAAATCATAGAATTATTACAGCACAGAAGGAGTCCACTTAAGCCAGCCTTGTGTATGCCACTCTCTGTAACAGCAACTCTGGTAGTTTCACTCCCCCTGCTGCTTCCCTCTAGCTCTACTATTTTTTTTCTTTTGAGATAATGATTCAATTTCCTTTTGAAAACGACAATTTAATCTGTCTCCACCTCAGTCTCAAACAGTAGGTTCCAGATTTGCATCATTCATCGTATAGGAAAGTATTTTCTCATGTCACCTCTTGTTCTTTTACAAACTGTCTGAAATCGATGTCTGATGGCTCTTAATCTTTCTCCCTATCTGCAGTACCCAGACTTCTCATGACTCCTAATGTCCCTATCAAATCTCCTCGTGAACTTCTCTAAGGAGACCAATCCCAGCTTCATCAATCCATCTACTTAACTGAAGTCTTTTGTCCCTGGAACCATTCTCACTAATCTTTTCTGCACCCTGTCAGATGTATACACATCGTTGTACAAGAGTGGTGCCCAGACTGGACATAATGGGCCACTCCTCCAAATTGAAGATCATTGCGGCAGCAGAGACAAGGTTGTTTGGTAGGGCCTTGCAGACATCCTGGCGCAGCCAACTCCACAAGAATTGACCCAGAAATTGAAACTTCTGTTGGGCAATGACCCAGCATCAGGAATCATGGAAAAAGCTCTCTAACTGTGGGTTACAATCAGAGATTTCAGAGAGTTCTGACCAACATAGCTATATAAATGCTCAGAAAAGTTTAGAAGAATTAAAATCTCACTTCGTAAAATGAATCAAACCATCCCCAACCCACCACTGACTACTTCCAAGAATACCAAATCATCTTCCATTTACCTTGTTCTCCCCATCCTCCAGTGACACCTAGCTCCTGTCCCAGAATTTGATCACCTCTCTGCTTCCAAGACTCCCATGCATTCAAAAGTATAATGACACCTTCAGTCCCCTTCCCCATAACTTACCCAGAGTGCTCAGACGTTACATATCACCTACACCCATAACCCAACTGGGCATGCCATCTACCTTAGGCCCATCTGGCACCCTACTTGGCACCCAATCCCTCATCGACTGGCACCCTAGTCACCCCATTTCTTCATCCACCTGGCACTCTGACCTTCTCTCACTGGATACCCTGCAATCTCCTCCCCCGCCTCCCTTCATTCACGTGGCACCCTAGCCCCTCAATTATATTTTCTCAGTCACTTTCATAGTAGTTCCAGGAGTTTAAAATTTGGAATATAGTAGCTGGTGTTGAAAAAGGGATATGGTTTCAACTCTAATTCTCTCTGCTGCTTGTTGCATAGACTTCTGACCTGGACTGTGCTGCTTCAGCTGAGAAGGCTCCAAGTGCAAAAAATTGATTTGAGAGCTTTTATAAACATATGGTCTTTTTTTGCCCAGTTTGATATGGAAATAAGATTTCAGACCTTGATCAGAAGATCTTGGCTAATATTCCAGTTGCGGCTAAATCAATGCTTCATAAATATTCACCGTAACTTCTGTTCTTTCAAACTCTGTCCTTCTAGTCTCATGTCTTAATAACTATTTTCTCAACATGCTTTATCACCTTCTCTGATTTTTGAGGATGTACTGCAAGGTTATTCTGCTTTTGGTCTGCCTTTAAAATTGTACATCTTAGTTTTGCTGTGAATACATTGTTATATTGAAGGACTGTATGCAAAACAACTGGAAGATTTTAAACATTTGGATATCCGTTGGACTGAAATGAGATTTTACCATGCAATTTCTGGGAGTTCAATGCGTGCTGTTGGCCACCTAAATTTTACTGAAAATCAAGGAACATTGGTGAAACAAGTAAGAAAAACTTTGGAAGAGATAAGGAATGGGGTTTATTGCCTTAACTATTGGGGCAAGCCTAGCTTGGAGAGTACTAGGGACCTTGCACTAAGGGTTGCATAGCAACACACTCTGTCTTGGTGTTCTGATTCTCAGCCCAGTAATCAGAGTTAAGAGGTCACCCCAGAGGTTGCAGCCTCTCTCTCCTGAAATCCTGTTTCTTAGGGGAATTTCTGTCAAAAACAGTGGCAAACTCCAGGTAGTTCACTAAGCTCCAGAGTAAAATGTGCTTCACAGAAGGATGAGAAGTTTTAGGATGGTACAGTAGCTGCCATACGATAGGGCAGGAAAACTTAGCAATGTCCCAACAAACCTGCAGACCACCAATTATGTAAAAAAAAGGTCATTTGAAAACAGTGCAGAGAGTCACAGCAAAAGCTTACACTTCAGAAACCAAAAATACTGAACAAGTATTAGAAAAATTGAAGATATCATAAATGTGCATGATATGGAAGTGACATTCCTGGGCAGAATTAAAGGATCATTTAAAAGCTGTTGCATGCAGAAATTTTAGGTGATGGACATAAAACATATTTTAAACTGGATACTGGAGCTGGAGCTTTGATTCTTTCTTATACTGAACTATGGTTTAGATAAGACTTTCTCCAGCCATCAAATGTGGATTTGGAAGTGAAATAAAATCATGAGAAAGAATCATAATGCCACACTTTAATGTAAAGAGATGAAAGTCACAGAAACTTTATATGTAATTCAGGATTTTTCATTTTTAAGTAAAGAGTTTGTACAAACTTACAACTAATTTACAAAGTGAGGAATTGGGAAGCCAAGAAACACCGAAAGATTTTAGAATTGAACCGTTCAAAGAACTTCAGACACTGAACACATCTTATCATATTACTTTACATCATGAGGCAAAGACTTATTTTTTTCACACTGAGAAATGTTCCTCACCCACTTTTGCAGAAGGTAGACCACGAAGCTGACTCAGCGTTAAAACAAGGAGTTAGTGCATCTATAATAAAACCTGTAAATTGATGTTCAGATCTGGCTCCTGCACTGAAATCAAATGCATCACTAAAACCCTATGTTCATTTCACACAGTTAAATACAGGCATTGAAAGGAAAATTCATGCAACATTGCCTGTGGATGAGAGTATGTCAAAATTGGGAAAGTGTTCAATGTTCAGCTACATGTGAAAAGCAACTTTTAGGTAAATACTTAGAGTGATAATGTCATACAGACATATAGCATAGAAACAGACTCTTTTGTCCAACTCGTCCAAGTGGACCAGATATCCCAAATAAATTTATTGAGACCCATTTGCCAGCATTTGGCCTACATCCCTCTAAACCTTTCCTATTCATATACCCATCCAGATGCCTTTTAAATGTTGTAATTGTACCAGCCCCTACCACTTCCTTCTGGCAGCTTATTCCATACATGCACCACACTCAGCTTGAAAATGTTGCTGCATAGGTCCCTTTCAAATCTTTCCCCTTTCACCTTAAAGCAATGCATTGTGGTTTGGACTCCCCACCCCAGGGAAAAGACCCTCATGATTTAATAAACCTTTATAAGGTCATCCCTCAGCCTCCAAAAATAGCCCCAGCCTATTCAGTTTCTCCTAATAGCTCATCCTGTCCAATCCTGACAACATCCTTGCAAAACTTTTCTGAGCCCTTTCAAGTTTCACAACATCCTTCCTATAGGAGGGAAACCAAAATTGAACACAGTAATCCAATAATAGCCTAACCAATGTCGAGTACTGCCGCAGTGTGACATCCCAACTCCTATAGTCAATGCACTGACCAATAAAGACAAATGCCTTCTTCATTATCTTTACAGATGAAGAATCAAAATTACTCACTCCTTTTACTACCATTTGGGAGACAAAGTTTGAATTATAATCCTTTCACTTCATGCTTGCGCTAGAGATCCTTCAGTTGACAATGTCATATAGCCTGTGAGAACTGGAAGGAATAATTTACAAAGGTGATGAACCCGCTACAACAGAGCATGATGCCAGAGAGTTACAAAATCAACAAGAAGCAACACTCATCCTCAACAAAAAATGTACTTTCTCACAACTACCTATTACATTCCTAGGACCAACTGTCCATGCACCAGGGTCAGAGCAGACCTTCAGAAAACAAGAGCAGACCTTCACAAAAGCCAGAGCAATTAAAGAATTTCCACCTCCTTTAAATGTCACAAAGCTTCGGCGTTTTATAAGGATGGTGAATCCAGTGGAGAAGTTTTAGACCAACTTGGTAAATTTATTTAAATTGTTGCAGCAGTTGCTGGCCAAGACTAGGTGTGGTGCTGGGAAGAAGCCCCACATAAGTTATTTGAAAGGATGAAGGAAATGTTAATATCACACGATATATTGGCTCCTTCTGATCCAGAGATATCTATGAGTTTTGCTGCAGATGCATGATTTATTAGACTGGCAGCTGTACGTTTCAAGATTCAGATAGATGGTGAATAAAGACCAATGTATTACACATCTACAAGTGAAACAGAATAAAACTATGCAGTTACCTAAAAAGACACCTCAGCTGCTAGTGGATGTATAAGAAATTTTCTGGGTACTTCCTAAATCTTCATTTCACAACTGAGACTGACCTTGAACCATTGGATGTTCTATTGAATGCTTAAGAATTAGAAACATTGCAGCAAGGAAACAGAAATTTTGTTTGATGTTGTAGCTTTGCTGCTACATCTGACAACAGGCAAGGGCAAAAACAAACTAAAGCAGACACATTGTTGCGTTTTCCTATAGGAAGCCTGCTTTAAGGGGTTTTGATATTTTTGAAGATACAAAAACCTTTACTTCATTGATGACCAAGTATCTACCAAAGAGAACTGTTGAGTTAACTGATATGCTACTTGATTCCTCTTTGAGTATTAACATAACGTATGGGGATTCTCAGTTTCTAAATATAGTAATTGAAACCTCTCTGTTATTCTTAGTGAATTCCAATGTAAATTAGATAATAGAAAAATACTAAAACTATTTGGTCAGACTGCATTTGGAATTTTGTGGACAGCTTTAATCCCCATATCTAAGGAAGGATGTGTTGGCATCAGGACGGAGACCAGAGGCGGTTTGCAGGAATGAATCCCAGAGATGAAGTACTTGTCGTACGAGGACTCTGGGTCTGTACTTGATGGAGTTTAGAAGGGTGAGAGGGGAGCTTATTGAATCTGACAGAATACTGAGAGGACTGTATAGAGTGGACGTGGAGAAGATGCTTGCGCTATCAGGAGAGACTAGAACCCAAGGTCCTAGCCTCAGAATAAAGGGACGACCCTTTAGAACTGAGATGAGGAGGAATTTCTTCAGCCAGAGGGTGGTTAATCATAGGATCCCTACTGTCCAGAACAGTCCACATGATCCATTGAATCTGTGCCAACCCCCTGCACAGCATCACACCCAGACAGACTCCCCACCCTGTCTCTGTAGCCCTGCATATACCATGGCTGATCCACCTAGCCTACACATCCCTGAACACATTAGGACAATTTAGCATGGCCAATCCACCTAACCTGCACATCTTTAGACTGTGGGAGGAAACCAGAGCACCTGGCGAAAACCTGCACGGACACAGTGAGAAAGTGCAAATTCCACACAGTCACCCAAGGTTAGGTTTGAACCTGGGTCTCTGGCATTGTGAAGCAGCAATTTTAATCACTGAGCCACTGTGCTGCCCAAATCTATGGAACTCATTGTTGCAGATGCCAAGTTATTGAGTGTATTTATGACAAAGATAGATAGGTTCTTGGTTGGTAAGAGGATCAAGGGTTATGGAGAGAAGGCAGGAGAATCGGTTTGAGAAACATTGCAGCCATGATTGAATGATGGAGTGAACTCAATGGGCTCAATGGCTTAATTCTGCTCCTAAATCTTATGGCCTTTTGATCCATCACTTAATCAGATGACTGGATGCATTTTTTCTCATCACTAGATTTGGGAAACAGAAATTTGTAATACAATAGATAACAAATACTTTTGATTTTTCACAGTTTTCAAGCAAGTAAGCAAGTAACTCAACAGTTTTAAACCTACTTTGTACCTACTTCTGAGTATCAGTATGAAATGGTTAGAAATTTCATTTGTAATCAGAACATGGAAGGCTTTGAAATTAGTTATGTTGCACTCACACTGACAAATGAATGCATTTCCATGACTAGAAAATAACCATTTTTTCTGCATACAGAGATAAGCGCAATATATGGACATGCAATTAATTGTTTGTCATTCAAGAAACTTAAGAGAAAACATTAGTTTTATTCATTGTTGCTGCTGTATTTTTTGTTTTCTAAACACAATTCATTTTAATTTTAATTTCCCCAAGTGCCACTTTAAACATCTGTGCTTGGCAAAAGCAGTGGGAATAGATGAGACTTAAACAGGTTTAAGGAGAAAACTTCCCAGGGAGAGTAGGCATACTAGGAATTCAAAATCAGGATAAAAATTCAGTTACCTAAAGAAAGTATATGCGATTGCACTTTAGTGAAGATTTTCAAGCAGAACAAATCTATAGATTCACAATGCATTTCTCTCAGTATTTGACTGCTGAAAAATTACAACATATTTGACTTCAAGTTTGTTCATAATCTTTGTTATTTGCACTAAAATTGCATATGTACCTCCTTGAAAGATATTTTATAAGAATAAGATGAAGAAACTATGTTCTAATCACATTTAGATGAATGTTAACTCATTTTCAATTAGCCTATAATGAATCTATTTTTTTCACAAAGATTACTCATTAACCCACTGAGGTTTTCTTCATTCTTTAAGTGAATACCAAGTTGGATGCTTTGATCACATGAGATTTTCTAATACAGACGTACTTACTTATAGAGTCATAGAGTTTTACAATATGGAGACAGGCCCTTCAGTCCAACTGTTCATGCTGCCCAGTTTTCACAATTAATCTAGTTCCAATGGCTTGCGTTTGGTCCATGTTCCTTCATACCTATGCCATTCATGCACCTTTGCAAATGTTTCTTAATGACAATATTGTATTTGCCTCCACCACTACCTCTGGCAGCCCATTCCAGATGCTGATCATCCTCTGTGTGTAAAAATTGGTCCTGTCAATCCTTTTGCAACTCTCCCCTTTCACCTTAAACCTATGCTGTCTAGTTTTAGGCTCCCCTACCATAGGAAAGAGCTGTTGGCTATCCACCTCATCTAATCTTATCAATCTTATCGACCTTACCAAATCCACATTGAGACCATTGGGTTGTAGGCTCCCAAGGCGGAATATGAGGTGCTGCTCCTCCAGTTTGTGGATGACTTCATTGTGACACTGGAGGAGGCCTAGGATGGACATGTCGCCCAGGGAGTGGGAGGGGGAGTTGAAGTGGTTCGTGACTGGAAGGTGTTGTTGTTTGTTGTGAATAGAGTGCAGGTGCTCTGCAAAGTGGTCTCTAAGCCTTCGCTTGGTCTCACCGATATCGAGGAGGCCATATTGGGAGCAGCGGATGCAACAGACCACATTAACAGATATGCAGGTGAACCTCTGCCTAATGTGGAAGGTTTGTTTGGTGCCTTGAATGGAGGTGAGGGGGAGGTGTAGGGGCAGGTGTAGCACTTCCTGCAGTTGCAGGGACAGGTACCGGGGGTGGTGGGGCTAGTGGGGAGTGTGGAGCGGATGAGGGAGTCATGGAGAGAGCAGTCCCTATGAAAGGCAGATAGGAATGGGGAGGGAAATATATCTTTGGTTGTGTTATCGGATTATACAGCCCAATGGCTTAAATGTGGATTTTACCAGTTTCAAAATCTTCCCACATCCCCGGCCTCATCCCATGACCAACCCTCCCTCTCATCCACGCCTCCTTGACCTGACACAACCTGTCCATCTTCTCTCCCACCTATCCGTTCCTCCCACCTCACTGACCAATCCTCACCATTCCCTACCTGCGCTCACCTATCACCATCCCACCTATCTTCCCCAGCCCCACCTTCCTCTCTCTCTTTATTTCTGAGCTCCCTTCTCCCCACCCCACCATTTCTGGAGAAGGTCCCAACCTGAAATGTCAACTTTCCTGCTCCGCTGATGTTACCTGGCCTGCTGTGTTCCTCCAGTTCCACAATGTGTTATCTTTGACTCCAGTATCTGCAGCTCTTACTATCTCTGAGGAAGCTTAAGTTTTGAGACTTGATGACTCATCATCAGAGCTTCAGCATTGCATTTGTACTATTAAAGTATCATCCAGTGAATGTAGCGATCAGACCAAATTCCCCCAAAATATATTATGGAGGTAGGTTAAACATGTTATTTTAAAGACAACTGTAAGAAACTATGTTCCAGATATGATTTAATTGGTCCACCAATCAGCTTTTATGAAAACACACTTTATTGTTACAGTGCAATTAAAATGCAACAAAATGAAGAATTGGTATAGCTTTACACTATTGACATACCAGCAAGACAATGTATTATTTAACAATTAATCATCAACTGTTCCAATACAGGCAGCATCCCCCATAAACACAAACTTTGGCAAATCCAATGCTGTATAACAGTTGTTATTTTCATATGCTGTCTCTCTCCAGTCCAGTAGAAAGCAACAATCTGTCACTTCTGATTTTGAAGAGGAAAGCTCTTTGAATCTAGCAGCAGAGAAAACTTTAGCTGTCCATTCCAGCAGCCAATTAACAAAAAAAAAACAAACTGAAAGGTTCTCAGGCTCTGTATGAGTGTGATCCTGCCCACTCATGATTCTTTTCTCTTACTCTGCAAAACACCCGGGGAGAAGTCCAATTTATTTACAAACTGTCTGTCGAGAGAAGACAACTCGCTACCACTCTGTCAAGGAACAGGACAGAACAGGCACGGTATTATTATGGTACCAATTTACAAGAACAACATCACAATTTTCTCCTACCCTAAATCAGGATCATTGAATAGCTCATACACAGAAAGAAGCTTTTCGCCCGTCAAGCTTGTGTCAGTTCTCCACAAAAACAATTCAATCCATCCCATTACCATACCCTTTCCAGGTATTCCTACAAATGTTTTCCCTTCAGCTGCACTTCCAATTTTCCCTTGAAGAATACCATTGATACTGTCTACACAAAATCCTACCCCTCCTTTTTCCTCCCACAGTGGAGATCAAAACCAGATGCAGCACCATTGCCAGAGTCTGAAAGCTCTTCAGTTCTTCCTTAAATAAAGATCTATCCACTCCCCTACCCATCTTCACCTCTTCCATCTTCCTGAAATTGTTTTCAGACTGAGCAACTACTCAGTTGACACATCAAATAAAGGAGGTTGCAATAGAAAATCAATAGGTCCTAAATTCTTACATGTTTGTAGGATTTGTGGAACACTCTTTGTCCCAATCCTACTTAGATCACTTCCCACGCCTCTTTTTCACTACATTAATCGGTATCAGCGCTGTTTCATGTTTTCATTCCATAGATAAAATAATTATTTAATGTTATTTTCAATATCCACATTTCATAAATGTTCAGACGGTCCATCTCCAACTCTTTCATTTCCTTTTTCAACTGCTCTGTGTCATGTGTCAAGGCAGTCTATTGATTAATATTTGCTATGATTTCACTGATTCACTGACCATGATTACATTTCCTCACTCCCTATTTCTATACTCTATGACATGCTCCCTGTTTATCTATTTCCAGACAGGAAGGTAAAGGAGTTGGCGTTGTGTTGATAACATGAGAGGGGATCAGTACATTTGTAACAGAGGGTCTCAGTTTGGATGAACGATGCATAGAATTTGTTTGGATGGAAGTAAGAAACAGAAAGGAGCAGCAGACATTGGTTGGCTTTTCTTTGAGGCCACCAAATTGTAGTGGCTATATGGGGCATCACATAAATCAGGAGATGAGTAGGGGTAGGCAATGGCCTAATGGTATTACTGCTGGACACTTAATCCAGAAACTCAGCTATTTTTTGAGGAGCTGGGTTCAAACCCTACCATAGTAGATAGTAGAATTTGAATTCAATAAAGAATCTGGGATTAAGGGTCTAACAATGATCATAAACCATTCTTGATTGTCAAAAAAACCCATCTGTTTCACAAATACCCCTTAGGAAAGGAAATCTGCCATCCTTATTTGGCCTAGCCTAAATGTGACTCCACACCCACAGCAATGTGTTTAACTTTCAAGTGTCCTCTGGGCAATGAGAGATGGACAATAAATATTAGCCCAACCAGAGATGCTCAAGTTCCATGAGTGAATAAAGAAAAGTAATCATGGGTGATTAAATATGCATATAGACTGGGTAAACCAATTGAGCACTACAGCTGTGGAGGCCATGTTCCTAAAGTAACTTAGGGAAGGTTTTCTAGAGCATCAGGTTGAAGAAATGGCTAGAAGACAGACTAATCTTATGTAATAATATTCAATTAAAAACAGCTAGTTAATAATCTCATTATAAGAGAATATTTACGGCTAAGAGAGCATAAAATGACAGAATTTTACATTATGTTTGAAAATGAGGCATTTCAATCTGTAAAAAGGGCTTTAAATTTGAATAAGGGAAATTGAGAGAGCATGGGGCACAAATTGACTAAGCTAGATTGGTAAAATATATTAAAAGGCATGACTGTGTATTGTCAAAGGCAAATCTCAAAAGAACTGTTACTTGGTTTACATGAAGTCAGACATCCCTTCAAGATGCAAATTTTCAAAAAAAAAGCATCAATCAAATGTGGCTGAAAAGGACAGTTAAGGATTGTATAAAATTTTATGAAAGTGTGTACAAAGTGTTCAGAATTACAACGCATTTGAGAATTGAGAGGTTTTTAGAATACAGCAAAGAAGAACCAAGAAACTGGTAAGAAAATGAAGAATAGACACAAATGCAGTCTGGTGGAAAACATAAAAGTGGACTGTAAAAACATCTATAGGTACATAGGAAGGAAATATTTGGCCAAGATGTATGTGGATCTGTTTAAAGCAGGGTCAGAAGAATTTATAATGGGGAATAGAGAAATGGCAGAGAAGCTAATTGATTACTTTGTTTTCACTGAGTAAAATAGAAGCAATCTTCCAGAATTAGAGATTCAAGGGGTGAGGGAGAATGGTAAGTTGCAGGAAATTATTAGTATGAAGGCTGTACTAGAGAAATTAATGGGGCTGACAATCCACATCCCAGAGCGTTGAAGGAGGTAGCTATTGAGATAGTCAATGCACTGATAATCATCTTCTAAAATTTTCTCTATTCTGGTTTGACTCCTGCATATTGTAAATGCCATCCCATTATTTCAAAAAGCAGCAAGAGAGAAAAAAGGAAATTCGGACCCATCAGCCTCACACTATGAGTGGGGAAATTTCTAGAATCGACATTAATCATGTGATAAATGGAGACTTGGATTAAAGCAAAGTCTGATTGGGCATGGTCAGCACGGACTTGAGAATGGAAAGTCAAGTTTGACAAACTTGTTGGGGCGTTTTCTGAGAATGCTATTAACAAAATTGATAAGGGAGAGTCTTGGACTTTCAGGAAGCTTTTGAGAAAGTCACCCACAGGAGGTTCGATAGCGCAATTCGTATGTAACATACTGGCATGGATTAATGATTGGATAGCAGACAGAAACAAAATAGGAATAAATAGAGCATTCTCGCATTACAGGCTGTGACTGAGAGGTACCACAAGGATCAGTACTTTGGCCACAGCTGTTCAGAATATATATCAATGAAATGGATGTGGAGACCAAATATAATATTTCCAAATTTGCATATAAGATAAAGTTAAATAGGAATGTTTTGTTATGAGGGAGATGTAAAAGTGGGTTTGCAAAGGCTTAGCGATTGGGCAAGAACATTGCAGATGAAATATATGTGGATTATTGTGAGGTTAGCCACTTTGGTAGCAAGAACGAATGTGTAGAATTTTTCTTAAATGATGACAGGCTCGAAAGTTAGCTGTGCAAAGCGACTTGGGAGTCCTCAAAAATACGTCACTGAAGCCTAATGTGCAGATTGAAGCAGGCTATTCGGAGCGCTAATGGAATGTTAACCATTATCACAAGAGGATTTGTGTACAAGAGGGATGAAGTCTTGCTTCAATTGTACAGAGCTTGGTTAAGCCTCATCTGGAGTACTGTGTTAACAAGGTGTGGAGCTGGATGAACACAGCAGGCCAAGCAGCATCTTAGGAGCAGGAAAGCTTGACGTTTCGGGCCTAGACCCTTCATCTGATGAAGGGTCTAGGCCCAAAACATCAAGCTTTCCAGCTCCTAAGATGCTGCTTGGCCTGCTGTGTTCATCCAGCTCCACACC
>JAHRHZ010000273.1:2113696-2199668 GCA_024137785.1 Ginglymostoma cirratum | reverse complement strand
GCTCCTAAGATGCTGCTTGGCCTGCTGTGTTCATCCAGCTCCACACCTTGTTATCTCGGATTCTCCAGCATCTGCAGTACCCATTATCTCTAGAGTACTGTGTGTAGCTTTGGTCTCTTTATCTCAGGAAAGATATTATTATCATGTGGGGAATGCAAAGAAGGCTTACAGACTTGTTCCTGGGATGGCAGGGACTGTCTTATAAAGAGAAATTGGGCAAACTTGGTCTGTATTCCTTAGCAATTTCAAAAAATGAGAAATGATCTCATGTAAACCTACAAAACACTTAAACAGATTGATAGGGTAGATTCAGGGAAGATGTTTCCACTGGTTGGGGAGTCTAGAAGCATGAGGCACAATTTAGAGGATATAAATAAGATATCACTTTTTAAAATCTGTTTACTCAGAGGGTCATGAGTATTTGGAATTCTGTGCCCTAGAGGGAAGCAGAGCCTTTCTTATCTCATATACTCTCTAAATTGGAAGTTGATAAATTTTCATTCATCAATGGTATAATTTGTTAAGGGATAGTGTGGGAATAGGGATTGAAGTACTTGCTCAGTCGTGATCCCATTGAAAGTTCGAACAGACTCAATGGGCTTAATGGCTTACTCTTGTTCCTAACAATGTCACTTTATATCCTAGGATTCTTGATATGTTTTCTATATTTCCTTTCAACAAGAATTCCCTTCCACTTTGGCTGACAGGACCTTCAACTGCGTCAGTTCAATTTTCCATGCTTACTTCCTTCCTCCAAGAACCCCAATAAGGCTGTCCTTCTCTTTTTCCACCACACCAGCATCCATATTCAATAGATTATTCTCCACCTACGCCACGTTACCACTATCAAACACATCTTCCTCTCCTCTCACATTTCAAAAGTACCATTCCTACCTTATCATTTGATCCACTCCTCTACCATGTCCAATACCTCCCCCACCCCCTCCGCCACCTTCAGCTCCCCACCTTGCCAAGGCATATTATCATCCAAGCACAGCAAATGCAAATCTTGCCCTTTTCGCCCTTCTCTTCCCAATATCCAGGACTCGCAGGAACTCCATCCAGCTTAGACAGTAATTTACAAGTACCTTTCTTAATTTAGCATACTGTATTCAACAGTCATGATAGACTTCCGCTACATTTAGGAAACTACACAGAAATAGAGAACTGTTTTGTGTAACACCACTGTTCATTATGCAAGAATGATACTAAATGTCCAGCTGTCTTATTTCCTGCCACACTTCCACACTCACCTCTCTATCCTTGGCCCAAAAACAGAAATTGCTGAACAACCTCAGTTGCTCTGTGAACAGCCTCTGGCAGCATCTGTGAAGAAAAAAATCAAAGTTAACGTTTCGGGTCTGAAACGTTACCTCTGATGTTTCTTCACATGTGCTGCCAGATCTGCTGAGCTTTTCCAGCATCTTCTGTTTTTGTTCTTGATTTATAGCATCCGTGGTTCTTTCAGTCTCTAGCCTTGGCCTGGTGCACTTCTCAAATAAGCCCAACAACACGACTTTTAGAAAATATTATCGCAATTTACAGCATTCCAACCTCCCAGTTGCAATCAAAATTTTCATAATTTGTCTAAACGGCAACCGTTATTAATGATTCCATCACTCTCACTTACACCTGCTCTAGATCCAATTTTTTACTCTTCTCCCATTATGATCCCACTTCACCTTGCAATATTATTTCTTTTGCTAGTTCACCTCTTATGCCTTCCACCCTTTATTTTTCTTTATTCATTCATAGCATTGCTGGCTAGGCAGCATTTATTGCCCATTCCTAATTGCCCAGAGGGCAGTGTAGAGTTTCATGTAGGCCAGACCAGGTAAAGATGGCAGTTTCCTTCCCTAAAGGACGTTAGTGAACCAGATGGGTTTTTCCTGATAATCGACAATGGATTCACAGTCATCATTAATTCTAAAGGTTTATTGAATTCAAATTCTGCCATCTGCCTTGGTGGGATTCAAACTTGGGCCCCAGAATGTTGTCTGGGTCTCTGGATTAACAGTCCAGTAATAATACCACTAGGCCATCGCCTCCCCAACTCTATCACAGACCTTCCTTTTCTTTCTTTCCCCTGCCCCTCTATCTGTCACTGTACCTGCTTTAAAACCTGCTGTATCTCCCAACATTTCCTAGTTATGACAGAAGTTCATCAACTTCAAACACTGACCTGAATTTACACGTCCCCAGCAATGGGAACCGGATTGAGGAAACCGGTGAAATAGTGAGGAGCCTTGTCAGGATGGCTCCCTGTGCTATCCCGTTGACAGGCAATTTCTTTGTGGCGGGGCCTCATGAGGAGTGACTGCCCACTCTATAAAGCCAGGCGGTCAATTAGCATAATTAAGCATCAGTTCAGCGCGATTCTGCAAGGGCACCAGGATTTTGCCAATGGCAGGGCAAACCTCCAATCCATTGCCCCAGGTAGGCCACCAGCTTAACAAACGTGGCCTTGCTGCAGCAACCAGAGTGTATTAAAGAACCAGAGGTTCAAAAGGAGGACTGCTCTTGCAGCCAAAATGTTCTCTCAAGAGGGCTTTTCCTTTGCTCCAAAGCCCTGAAAATTCCTGATTATTTTTTAGTTACCTGCTGGAGTCTTGAAGCTGAGCCAGCAGCATAAGGATCTTGTCTGATCTCATTAGTTGGTTGGTGGCCCACAGACAGACAGTTGGGCGAATGGCAAAGTTAAAATTTCAAAATGCTCCTGTTTCCAATAAGAGTGGGCTCAGGGATTGCTTTTAACCACACGATTGGGCTCCTGATACCTGAGGTAAAATTAAGACTGGTAACTCTGTTTCTCTTTCCACAAATGCCACCTAACTTGTTGAATATATGCAGAATTTTCTATTCTTCTATGTAAATTTACCCAGGTTCTCTCCTTGTTTTCCAATTAACTTAATTCAGCATAGGTGAGGCAGGTAGAGGGATCCTACATTCAAGAACAGAGAAGCTTTAGCTCTTGACCTTGACCAACAGGTACAAAGTACTTGCTCCCTGTGTGGATGAGGAACAGGGCTGCAGGGAGGATGAGCCAGCTGACCGTGGCACCATGGCACAGCAGGCTATTCAAGAGGGGGGGAGCAAAAAGACAAGTGATAATTTCAGGGGATTCTATAATTAGGGGAACAGATAGCATCCTTTGTAAGCAGGATAGAGAGTCTCACATGGTACATTGCCTGTCTGATGCCAGGGTGCGGGACATCTCTGATCGGCTTGAATGGATATTGGAGAAGAAGAGGGAGGATCCAGTTGTTGTGGTCAAGGTCGGGACAAACAATATAGGCAAGACCAGAAAAGGGGACCCGTTTAGGGGTTTTTAAGGAACTAGGAACTAAATTAAAAAACAGGTCCTTAAGCGTCAAAATCTCCAGATTATTACCCAAACCATATGCAAACTGGCATAGGAATGCGAGAATAAAGGAAATCAACACATGGCTAAAGGAACAATGTGGGAAAGAGGGCTTCCGTTTCTTGGGGCACTGGCATCAGCATTGGAATAGAAGGGATCTGTTCTGCTGGGACAGTCTCTACTTGAGCCAAGCTGGGACTCATGTTCTAGTGAAAAGAGTAAATAGGCTGGTCAACAGGACTTTAAACTAGAAAGTGGCAGGGAATGGAATTGTAACACTCCAAGAAATATAATGGCCAATTGGAAACAAAGCAACAGGTTAACATCTGGTTTCAACTGCATGGAAAAGCGTGAAAAAAATATGAAAAGCAAGGAGAACTCAGGAGAAGTTATTAAAGCCTCCAGCATGCAAAATAGGTCAGAGTGTTTGGAAAGGCTTAAGAAACAAACTTCAAGCACACTGGATAAACAAATGATAATGAGAAGGACTGTCAAAACAGGACCGAAGGTGTTGTATCTGAATGCACGCAGTATACGAAATAAAGTAAATGAACTTGTGGCGGAGTTCGAAATTGGCAGGTATGATGTGGTAGGTATCACAGAGGTGTGGCTGCAAGGGGATCAAGACTGTGATGCAAATATCCAAGGATTTACATCCCATTGATAAGGTGGGCAGAGGAGGTGGGGTTGCTTTGTTAGTACAAAATGAAATTAAATCAATAGCAAGAAACGAAATAGGATTAGATGATGTAGAACGTATGTGGGTAGAGTTGAGGAACTGCAAAGGTAAGAAAGAGATAATGATAGTTATGTAAAGGCGTCCAAACAGTAATCAGGATGTGGGGCATAAGATACACCAGGAGGTAGAAAACGTGTGTAAGAAAGACAAGGTTACAGAGGTTGTGGGGGATTTCAATATGCAGGTGGACAGGGAAAATCAGGTTGGTAGTAGATCACAAGAAAAGAAATTCATGGAATGTCTGTGAGATATCTTTTTGGAGCAGCTTGCAGTGGAGCCCACTGGAGAACATGCTATTCTGGATTTACTGTTGTGTAATGAGGCAGACTTGATAAGGGAACTTAAGATGAAGGAACCATTAGAAGGCAGTGACCATAATATGATAGAATTTACTCTGCAAATTGAGAGAGAGAAGGTGGAATCAGATGTAACTGTATTACAGTTGAATAAAGGCGACTATAGAGGCATGAGAGAGGAACTGACCAGAACTGACAGGGAGAGGACCCTAGCAGGAAAGACAGTGGAACAACAATGGCAGGTATTTCTGGGGGTAATTCGGGCGACACAGCAAAAATTCATCCCTAGGAAAAAAGAAACATACTAAAGGGATGAAGAGACAGCATAAAAGCAAAAGAGAAAGCATATAATGTGGCGGAGGATAATGGGAAGCCAGAGGATTGGGAAGCCCTCAAAGACCAACAGAGAACTGCAAAAACAGAAATAAGGAGGCAGAAAATTAACTATGAAGGTAATCTAGCCAGTAATATAAAAGCAGATTGCAAGAGTTTCTTTAGATATATAAAGGATGAAAAAAAGACAAAAGTGGACATTGGGCCACTGGAAAAGGACGCTGGAGGAGTAACAATGGAGAACAAAGAAACGGCTGAGGAACTGAATAAGTACTTTGCATCAGTGCTCACAGTGGAAGACATAAGTAATATCCCAAAAATTCAAGGGAGTCCAGGGCTGGGGGTGAGTATGCAGGCCAATACCAAGAAGGTGCTAGAAAAACTGAAAGGTCTGAAGGTGGATAAACCACCTGGACCAGATGGGCTACACCCCAGAGTTCTGAAGGAGACAGCCGACGAGATAGTGGAGGCATTAGTGGTGATCTTTCAAGAATCACTGGAGTCAGGGAGGGCCCCAGAGGGCTGGAAAATCACTAATGTAACCTTCCTGTTTAAAAAGGAAGTAAGACAAAAAGATGGGAAATTACAGGCCAATTAGTTTGACCTCAGTCGTTGGTAAGATTTTGGAGTCCTTTGTGAAGGGTGACATTTCTGAATACTTGGAAGTGCATGGTAAAATAAGACAAAGTCAGCATGGTTTCATCAAGGGGAGATCATGCCTGACACATCTGTTAGAATTCTTAGAAGAGGTAATGAGCAGGTCAGACAAAAGAGAGCCAATGGATGTTACCTACCTGGGCTTCCAGAAGGCCTTTGACAAGGTGCCGCACAGTAAGCTGCTGATGAAGATAGGGGACCATGGCGTTAGAGACAAGATACTAGCATGGATAGAAGACTGGCTTTCTAGCAGAAAGCAGAGAGTGGGGATAAAAGTGTCCTTATCAGGAAGACAGCTGGTGACTTGTGGTATTCCACAAGGGTCAGGATTGGGACCACAACATTTCATTTTATACATTAATGATCTAGATGAAGGAACCGAGGGCATTCTGGCTAAGTTTGCATATGATAAAAAGATAGATGGAGGGACAGGAAGTATTGAGGAGGTGGGGAGGGTGCAGAAGGATTTAGACATGTTACGAAAGTAAGCAAAGAAGTGGCAGATGGAATACTACATGGGAAAGTGTGAGGTCTTGCACTTAGGTAGGAAGAATAAAGATGTAGACTATTTTATAAATGGGGAGAAAATTCAGAAATCTGAAGTGTAATAGGACTTGGGAGTCCTAGTCCAGGATTTTCTTAAGGTAAACTCGCAGGTTGAATTGGTAGTTAGGAAGACAAATACAATATTGACATTTATTTCAAGAGGACTAAAATATAAAAGCAGGGATGTACTTCTGAGGCTTTACAAAACTCTGGTTAGTCCACATTTAGAATACTGTATACAATTTTGGGCCCGATACCTCAGGAAGGATGCCCAGAGGAGGTTCACGAGAATGATCCCAGGAATGAATGGCTTAACATATGAGGAATGTTTGAGGTCTCTGGGTCGATACTCGATGCAATTTTGGAGGATGAAGGGGAATCTAATTGAACCTTGCAAAACACTGAAACTGGACAGAGTGAAAGTTGAGAAGATTTTTCCATTGGCAGGAGAGACTAGGACCTGAGGGCTCATCCTTAGGGTAAAGGGGAGACCCTTTAGAATAGAAATAAGGAGAAATTTCTTCAGGCAAAGAGTAATGAATCTATGAAATTCATTTCCACAGAAGGCTGTGGAGGCTAAGTCATTGAGTATATTTAAGACAGAGATAGATAGGTTCTTAGTTTTCAAGGGAATAAAGAGTTATATGAGGAAGGCAGGAGAATGGGATTGAGGAATTTATCAGCCATGGTCGAATGGCGGAGCAGACTCAGTGGGCTGAATGGCCTAATTTCTGCTCCTATGTCTTATCGTCTTATAGTCTAAGGTAATGCGCCCATTGTTGGGAATTCTGACTATGAGTTGAAGAAAATCTACATAACAGTAAGTGGTTTCAGCTCAGAGTTAGGGAATTGTATGCTTCATCACCAATAATTTCGAGATGATTGAAAGGTTGGTAATCAGGCGGCAGTCTTTTCAGATAATTTGTAAAGGAATCAAACAGGATAGAAGGACACACAAAATTGTGATGTGTTAGTGTTTTCATGAATGCACTGCTGAATGAGTGATGGAAGCAAAACTAATTGCTAAATTTTAAAAGGGAGTTGGATATATTGAGAAGGAAAATATACAGGGCTTTGGGTAAAGAGTTGTGCTGTGGGAGCTGGTAAACAGTGTGTACAGGCACAATGAGCCAAGGAGCCTTCTATACTGTATGATTCTATGACGTGATATTCTGAGGATTCTGAGGATTCACTTGCAATTTTTTTAAACCAAAGGTCAGTTCCCAATTTCAGTTTTCTAAAGAAAATGATGTCCTTTCAACTCTAGCTTTTACAAAGAAGAAAATGTCTTTCCAAGACTTTATTCAGTTCCTATAGTGCAAAGGCATAAAGCAAAACAGCAAGAAAGAAACAGAAATCAGAATGGAAGATTACACAATCTTTTAATGCCAATTTACAGGTAAGAATCCCAATGAAAAGGAAAGACTCATTTTTCCAATCCCACAGCTGCATCTCTGATACCTCTCATCCAATTTGTAGCCTTTGCGAGGTTACCAATAGAAACTATTTTCACATATTTACGAAATATTATTTTGTAGCTTTATTAATTGCATACATTATCTTTGGTAGATTATTCAGGACACCTATTATATGGCTTCTTCACAGGAAATTTCTATTCTTTCTTATCCACTCCTTCACTCCTGCCTCCTCAAATCCCTTACCAAAATAATTCCCTTGGAACTGTAGTTTGTGAACGATTGAAAATTATGAGGAAAAATTCAAGTACAGCCATGTGATATTCTCTGCCTTATTCTGCCTGCACAGGACAAGAGATGTAGGCTTACCTTGCTTTGATCAATTGATTGATTTATTGTCACATGCATTTGTTACAAATATAAAGTGGTGTATAATGTTGCTGCTCTCCAGTGCCATCTTCCAACACAGAAGTAAAGCAGTCATAGGGTATGAAAGTAGAAAGATGAAGTTAAAAGTTCAACATTACAGTCCTTCAGAGCAATGCAGTGGAAGTTCGGGTGATCAACCCTTAGAAACAATAAATAAGTTAAAAGGAAGCACTCGCCTTACACGAAATCTCAAGCCAAAGAAGTACTTTTGATCTGTATTCACTAAGGATATGTAGGAACTACAGTACACAGCAAGACCTCATGAAAAACAGAAATGATGAAGGGATAATCTGTCTTAATGAGAGAAGTGTGGGTTTTTTAACATCGGTGATAAAAAAAAAACAGAAAAGCACGATATATTCTTCCAGGCTTGCAGCTTCTAAATATTAGGTGCAGCCATACAAGGATTATAGGAAGCACACAGGCTACTGGAAGCAGTCAGAAAGACAAATGGCATGTTGGACTTCATTGCAAAAATACTGGAGCACAATTATAAATAAATATTTTGACAGCTGTTTCAAGCTTTTGTGAGACGAGACCAGAAATGGTTTTGGTCTTCATTTCTAAGCAAGGCTACAGTTGGATTGGAGGATTGGTCAGTGAATATTCTGTAGATGGGTTCTTGGGAGAGTTTTCCTAAGATGAGTGGCTGAGTAAATTTTGTTTACTGTCTGGGGTTTAAAAGAACGAGAGCCCATCTCATTAAAACATACAAAACAGAAATTGCTGGAAGAGCTCAGCAGCTTTGGCAGCAGCCGTGCAGAGAAATAAGACTTAACACTTAGGGTCTAGTAGCCCTTCCTCAGACCTTCCTAAGTTCTGAGGAAGAGTCACTCGACTTGAAATATTAACTCTGATTTGTCTCCGCTGATGCTGCCAGATCTTCTGAGATTTCCCAGCAATTTCTGTTTTTGTTTCTGATTTACAGAATCCACAGTTCTTTCAGTTTTTAGTTATAAAAGGACCAGACAGAGGTCATTCCACCAGTCAATGAGATCTTAGTTGATCTGATAACCTTCAACTCAGGAAATTAAAGACCAGGTGAGTCTCACATCAGTGGTAAGGAGACTTCTGGAGAAAATTCTAAAGGTGAGAATTAACATCCACTTGGAAAGGCATGGGTTAATTAGGAATAGTCAGCATGGCTTTGTCGGAGAGATATCATGCGTAACAAATTTGCTGGAATTTTTCACAAATGTGATTGTGTGTGTGGATGAGGGAAGTTTAGTCGATGTAGTTTATATGATAACAAGGTGTGGAGCTGGATGAACACAGCAGGCCAGGCAGCATCAAAGGAGCAGGAAAGCTGATGTTTTGGGTCTGGACCCTTCTTCTGAAAAAAAAATTCTGAAGAAGGGTCCAGATCCGAAATGTCAGCTTTCCTGCTCCTCTGATGCTGCCTGGCCTGCTGTGTTCATCCAGCTCAACACCTTGTTATCTCAGATTCTCCAGCATCAGCAGTTCCTACTATTTCTGATGTAGTTTATATGGATTTTAGCAAAACTTTTGACAAGGTCCTACATGGGAGACTGATTGAGAAGGTTAAAGCACATGGAATACAGGGAAATTTGGTGAGATGGAACAGGATCTGGCTTAGTAATAGGACACAAAGGGTAATGGTAGAAGCATGCTCGAGTGACGGGAGGCCAGTGTCTAACAGGGTAGCACAAGGATCAGTACTGGGATCTTTGTTTTATTCATTCATGGGATGAAGGTGTCACTTGCTAGGCCAGCATTTATTGCCATCTCTAATTGCCCAGAGCGTAGTTAAGAATCAACCACATTGCTGTGATTCTGGAGTGACATGTAGGCCATTGCCTCCCCATATTGTCTGTTTTTTATAAATATATATATGCTGAAAATGTGGAGAATGTTAAGCAAGTTTGCAGCCAACTCCAAGATTGGTAGAGTGGTAAATAGTGAAGAAGATGTTTGTAGGTTACAGGAAGGTATAGATGGGTTGGCATAAAAACCAAAAGAACTGTGGACACTAAATCAGGAACAAAAACAATGTTGCTGGAAAAAGCTCAGCAAGTCTGGCAGCGTCTGTGAGGGGAAAAACAAAGTTAACGTTTCGGGTCTGATGACCCTTACTCAGAACTAGATAGGTTGGTCACATTGGCAGAGCAGTGGTAGATGGCATTTAACCCTGATAAGTGAGAAGTAATGCACTTTGGAAGAAACAAAATAAGGGAATGTTTAATGATTGGCAGGATGCTGGGTAGCTTAGAAGAACAGAGGGATCTTGGGGTAATTATTCGCAGATCCCTAAATTGGGTAGATCAAGTGAATAGAATAGTTAAGAAGGGACATGGGACACTTGTTTTCATCAGTCATAGCATAGAGTATAAGAGCAAGGAGGTAATGTTGGAGTTGTACAGGATGTTGGTCAGTACAGGAAGGATGTGATAGCACTAGAGGGAGTACAGAGGAGGTTTACCAGGATGGAATGGAGAAATCGAGCCAAAAGGAGAGACTAGATATGTTTGGATTGTTTTCCCTACAGCAAAGAAGACTGAAGGGGTAACATGACTGAGGTATATCAGATTATGAGGGGTACGGACAGCATGAATAGAGAGCAGCTGTTCCCCTTAGTTGAGGGGGTAATCACAAGGGGAAGTAGTTTTACAGTAAGAGGCTGGAGAATCAGAGGGTATTAGAGAAAAAAACTTTCTCACTCAGAGGCTGGTGGGAATCTGGAATGCCCTACCTGAGAAAGTAGTGGAGGCCAGAAACCTTACAACCTTTGAAATATATTTGGATGAGTGCATGTTGCACTTGAATGCACATAGCATTCAAGGACATGGAATAAGTGAAGGAAATTGGGATTAGAGCGACTTTAGTCGTAATTTATGACTCTACTTCCCTAACCTTTCAGCATGACCTTCAATTCCTTTACTAAATAAAAAATTGTCTGCCTCTGATTTCAATACATTTAACAACCTCTTGCCTCTACAGGCCTCTGTTGTAAATGGTTCCACAAATTCACTGCATTCTGAGAGAAGAAATTCCTCTGCATCTCTGTCTTAACTGGGACAGCTCTTTACTCTGAGATTTTGCCTTTTGTTCCTAGACTGTTATAGAGTCATAGAGTCATCAACATGAAAACAGACTCTTCTGCCTGACCCTTCAGTCCATGCCAGACATCCCAATCTGACCTAGCCCCATTTGCCAGCATTTGGCCCACAACCCTCTAAGCCCTTCAAATTCATGTACCCATCCACATGTCCTTTAAATGTTGTCATTGTACCCGCCTCCGCCACTTCCCTCTGGCAGCTCATTCCATGCACACATGACCATCTGCATGAAAAAGTTAGCCCTCAGGTCCTTTTTAAATCTTTCCACTCTCACCTTAAACCTATGCCCATTAGTTTTGGACTACTCCACCCTGGGAAAACAACGTTGCCTACTCACCTTATCGATGCCCCTCATGATTTTAATAATCTCTATAAGGTTAATCCTCAGCTTCCAATGCTACAGGGAAAGAAGCACCAGCTATTCAGCCTTTCACTATAACTCAAAGCCTCCAATCCCAGCAACACCTTGTAAATCTTTTCTGCACCCTCTCAAATTTAACGTCATCCTTCCAGAATTGTATGCAGTAATCTAAAAGGATCCTCAACAATGTCCTGGACAGCCGCAACATGACATCCCAACTCCTCTCCTCAGTGTTCTGACCAATGAATGCAAGCATTCCAAATGACTTCTTCATCACTCTGCCTACCTGAAACTCCACTTTTCAGGAACTATGCACCTGTGCCCCTACATCTCTTTGTTCAACAACATTCCCCAGGGCCTAACTATTAAGTACATAAGGCCTGCTCTGGTCTATCTTACCAAAATGCAACATTAGGGCAGCACAGTGGCTCAGTGGTTAGCACTGCTGCCTCACAGCACCAGGGACCTATGTTCAATTCCAGCCTTGGGTGACTGTCTGTGTGGAGTTTGCACGTTCTCCCTGTGTCTGTGTGGGTTTCCTCTGGGTGCTCCGGTTTCCTCCCACAATTCAAAGATGTGCAGGTTAGGTGGATTGGCTCTGCTAAATTGCCTGCAGTGTTCAGGGAGGTGTGGATTAGGTGGGTTACAAGGGGACGGGTGTGGTTGGGATATTCCAAGGTTCAGTGTGGACTTGTTGGGCCGAAGGCTCTGCGCCCACACTGTAGGGATTCTAGAAAGACTATCTTAATTAAACTCAGTCTGCCACTCCTCAGCCCATTGGTTCATCTGATCAAGGTCCCTTAAGAGAATCTTCTTAGCTGTCCAATATACCACCTATTTTTGCGTCATCTACAAACTTACTATCCATTCCTGCTATATTGACATCCAAATCATTTATATAAATGACAAAAAGTAGTGGACCTAGCACCGAACTTTGCAGTGCGCCACTGGTCACAGGCTTCCAGTCTGAACAACAACTTTCTACTACCACTCTCTGTCTCCTACATTCAAGCCAAATTTGTATCTAATTGGCTAGCTCTCTCTGGATCCCATGTGATCTAACCTTGCGAACCTGTCTACCACACGGAACCTTGTTGAACGCTTTGCCCAAATCCATGTAGACAACTTCTCCTCAGGGGAAAACAAGCTTTCAGAATCTACCTTATCAAACCAACTAAGATTCTATATGCTTCAATAAGAATCTCCACTCATGCTTCTAAATTCCATTGAGTACAGGCCCAATCTACTCAAGCTGTCCTCAGAAGACAGTTTCCTTATACCCGTGATCAACCTAGTTAACCATCTCTGAACTGCCTCCAATGCCAATATATTTTTCATTAGATAAAGGAACCAAAACTATTCATAATATTTTAGACATGATTTAACTAGTACCTTGTATAACTTTAGCAAGGCTTCCCTATTTTTAATGCTCCATTCTATTTGAAATAAAGCCAAAAGACCAAAACATTTTCACAGAGGGAGTAGTTGGGGTATGGTATGCACTGCCTAGAAATGTGGTGGAGACATGTTCAACTCAGGCATTCAAGAAGGCAGTGGACCATTATTTGGACAGAAGCAATCTACAGGGATATGGGGAAAAGTAGAAAACTGGCATTATGTGGCAGAACTGGTGCAGACACAATAGGCTTAATGGCTTCCTGCTGCACTATATACTCTTGTGATCCCATTTGCTTTCCTGTGTCCTACCTTTTTAGGGTAATTCAGGCATGATAACACCCAAATCTCTGCAGTCTTTCTCTATTTACATAATATTCAGTTAATCTATCTCTCCTGCCAAAGTGCCCAACCTCACATTTCCCAACTTAGACAGACAGATTATTTGCCTAAAAATACGAAAGGAAAAGAGAGAAAAACTGGAAAAGTGGAGTTGAGGTTTAATATCAACCAGGAACATGCTTAATTAGTAGAATAGACATGAAGTATTGCTCTTATTTCTTAAGTTTTTAGAACTATCCAGCTCTTCTCCAAACAGTGCTTTCAGAACTTTCACACCTACCTGAGAGAACATATGGGGCTTCAGCTTGATGTCTTTCTCACTGTCACCTCTGTCAGTGGAACATTTGCTGAGTACCACAATAAGGTACGGTTTCTAGGATACTCTCAACTGAATCCATAAGCTCCTGACTTAGAGTGAGAGTACTTCTGAATGGCTTACACTGATTGTAGTTACAAAATGGGAATGGGATTGGCATCACTGCAACACCAAATAAATACATTTTAGGTCTAGTTTGGGTTTGATAACTTACCTTCAACAAACAGTCACAATACATTAATAGTTAAGAGTTAACTGCCACCAAAGTCTTTAATCAATATTAACATCACAAATTTCATTCAGTTGTCTGAAAACCTGGAGGATGAGGCATAGCAACTTAAACACAGCAATTTGTTTACATTTGACAGCCTGTTAATTTCGAAAACAGATAAGTTGTACAAAATTCAGCCAGTCCCAACAACAGTTGGAGAGTATTTAAGTTTCTGGAGCAGTCTGAATTGCTCGAGAGAATAAGTTAAGGTCCTATTAGCTCTTATAGTATTAGGAAATACAACACATCAATCTTTTTTATTTTCTTCTCTTCCAAAAATGTCTGTCTTAATGATTTAAATGGTGGGACAGCAAAGTCCAGTAATGCAAAATGCTCCCTGATGGAAAGAATATTCTGCCCTACTTAACAAAGCCAAGCCACAAAGAACATGAAGAAATCACTCTATTAGGTAAATCTACCTAATTTATGTAGAAAATAAGACTTTTAATGAAACTCTCAGACAAGTTTGCACGTGAGCATGTTAGCCTATGAGGTTGGCCATAAATCTGAATGCCAGCTGAATTGTGTAATCCTTGATCTTCCTTTTCACATCAGTAATACAGACCACACTAGCCAGAAATCCAACCCCACTATCTTCTGAGGTATAATTTTCATGCAATGCTGTTCGATTGACTCACAAACAGGGATCATCATCATTAATTCACAGTTAGAGACCATTCACCCTGATAGGTCTCATAACAAGTGGAGCATTGTAAAAGCCTAGTAATGATAAGGTACTTAAATCTAAAAGATATGCTGAAGTCCATTGACAAGTTAGAGTATTTGTAATAGACCTGTAAGAGTACCTGGTGCCCACATTCAAAAATGGAACAATATTGATTCTCATAGGCAATGACATTAATATTTGAAATGAAAGCAGGAAGTGCTGGAGAAATTCAGCAGCTCTGGCAGAATTTCAGGAGAGCTCTGAAGAAGTGTAATGTTGGACTAGAAATATTAACTCTCTCCACACCTGCTGCCAGAGCTGCTGAGATTCTCCAGCACATTTTGTTTTTCTTTCAAATTTCCAGCATGTGCAACAGATTACTTTTATTGCCATTAAAATTTGATTCTTCATACTTATGTACACGTTGTATTACAATCGAATTACAGCATATTAAATTTATTATGTCATAGAAGTCGGGATAAAATGAGATGGAAAATTCAAGGTCCCAAGAATAAAGTAAAATTAAAGTCACCAAGGTCCTACTGAACCATAAGACTGCTCTCTCATTAGAGGGAGAAAACTGGTGGAGGTTAAATCTGAGGGTTGCATGCATTAGGTGAGGAGAAAGGTTGAGAAGGAGAATCCTTCAAGGTAACCTCAGCTGGTTCAGAAATTGAACCCATGTTATTGGTATCACTCCACGTCATAAACTGGCTGTCCAACTAACTGAGCTAACCAACCCCCTCCCATATTGCTCGGATGAAAATATCTACTGGATTCTTTAAGGTCTGCTCAAAATGATTACAAGAAGACGCACGCACTTCAATATATAGCTAATTTATTAGCTCAATCTACTTAATATATACTCATACTAACAAGTGAATCTCTTTGCTTAAACTGCTTTGTACATGTACACACTAATGAGTCTCACTACCTTGTCTTCATGTTTTGGGAATTTGATGGATGGCATTTGGTGCTGTCTCAATAGTCTCCGAACCCCAGTCCAATGGTGAAGGTCCGTGGCCGCAGTTACACAAACCTGACTCAATGGGGAAATGGCTCTCCCCAAATTAGTACTATTCTGAATCTGATATAATGTGCTGTATTGCCATTCCTGAGCTCTTTCCCAAGCATTTCTCTGTACTTAGTGGTCACAAGTAAATCCAGGTGTTGCTGCAAAATAGCCTGTTCCCAAGTCAAGGCAAGGTCATTGCCGTTACTGTCCAGCCACAACAGGCTGCTTCCATATATTTTCTTTCAACTGCTTATTGCCATGCCCATTGAACTCTTAACAATCAACTCTTAATGATCTGGTTTGGAGGAATCATTTTTGACTCTAACACTACACCTCCTGAGAATAAGTACACGCATTTTGTTGGGCAAATATCCTATAAAATAGGATTTCAGTCATGTTGAGAAATGGGCAAATAAATGTAATCAATCAAGATTGTAAAAAGTACATTAAGTGTGATTAGAACACTGCCCTTTTACTCTGTAATTTGCACTGAACTATTTTAAGGCTGTGGGCATTAGGTACAGTGCCATGTTAAGAGGTTTACTTCTGAAAATACCACTCTGTCAGGATATTTGTTTAGTTTGAAGGAATCCAATTGGTTGTATATTGCACATGGACTGTACTATGATTGACTTATAGGGTCTAATGCCTTTCCTAAATCTACTTCTTTGTAAACTTGCTTTTAATCTTGGATCATCTACAGATCACAAAAATCTTGCAGATGATTTTGGATCCAGTAATGTCTAATGAGGCAGGTTTAATAAATGCTCTTATAGTGTTATAAGAGTCAGAGTAAAATACTCCTTGAAAGACTTTGATCATAACAGGATGGAATTTAGCATTCAGCATGAGAGTAAGAACACTGGCTCAGGCATGATTGTGCTAAGTTTAAATAAGGGTCATTATACAGGCATATATTTAGTGTTGGCTGGAGTGGACTGGGAAAGGGATTTAGCAGAAAAGAAGGCTGAGAAGCAATGACAGACATTTAAAAAGATAGTTCATGGCTAACAATAAAAGTATATCCCAGCAAGAAAGAATAATTCTAGGAAGAGGATAAGCTGACCCTGGTTAACAAGTGAAGTTAAAGATTGCACAAAAGAGCGAGAAAAAAAATGCACATTGTGGCAAAGATTAGTAAACAGCCAAAGGATTGGAAAAGTTTGAACAACCAACAAAAGATGACCAAAATAATAAAAAAGAGAGAAATAAGCTGTGAGGGTAAACGTACAAGAAATATTAAGATGCAAAGAAAGAGCTTTTATAAAATGCAAAAGGAATAAACAGACCAAAGTGAAGCTTGGCCCCTTAGAGAATGAGGCTGGAAATATAACAGTGGAGAACCAGGAAACTGCAGAGGAGTGAATAAATATTTTATATGAGTCATCACAATAGAAGTCACAAATAGCATTCCAGCGATACTAAATAATCAAGGGGCAAAATGGGGGAGAGGAAATAAATGCAGTAATTTCCGTTAGAGATATAAGGTATTAGTAAGACTACATCTGAAAAACTGTGCATAGTCCTGGTTCTCATACTTGCAGAATGATCCATAGAATAGAATCGCTACAGTGTGAAAACAGGTCATTCAGCCCAATGAGTACACACAAGCCCTCTAAAAAGCATCACACACAGACCCATCCCCCTACCCTATATTGCCTCATGGCTAACCCATCTAATCTACATATCCCTTGATACTAAAGGGCAACTTAGCATAGCCAATCCACCTAACATGCACTTCTTTGGAGTGTAGAAGGAAACCAGAGCATCCGAAGGAAACCCACGCACAGATATGGGGAGAATTTGCAAACTCCACACTGACGGTCTCCCGAGGGTGGAATCAAACCCAGGTCCCTGGCACTATGAGACAGGAGTGCTAACTGCTGACCCATCATGCTGCCCCTGACATTAATACATTGGAAGCAGATGAAAAAAAGTTTACTAGACTAATGTCTGGAATCAGTGGATTGCCTTATGCATAAAGGCAATAGGTTAGGCCTATATCCTCTGGAGTTTAGAATAGTCAGAGTGCCTTAATTGAAACATACAAGATCCTGTGGAAACTTGTCCTAGTGGACATGGAAAGAATGTTTCCTCTTGTGAGAAAATGTAGAACTTTAAAAATGAGGAGTTACTCATTTAGTAGCTAAGTGGGCTAAGAATCTTCGGAATTCCATTCCTCAAAAGGTAATGGATGCAAAATGTTTAACTATTTTTAAGGCAGAGGTAGATAGATTCTTGATCATCACAGAGATGAAAGATTATCGGGAGTATGGGGGAATGTAGAGTTGAGGTTATAATGAGATCAACCATGATTTTATTGGATGGTTGTGCAGGCTGGAAGTGTTGAGTAGTCTACTCTCATCCACTGCTCATATGGAAATAAAATATTAAGGAAACTAATGGGGTTAAAAGCCAATAAGTCACCTGTACCTGCTGGGATGCATCTTAGGGTATTGAAGGGAGTAACTACAGAAATAGTGGATGCACTGGTAGTAATCTTCCAAGAATCTTCAGGTTCTGGAAAATTCCCAGATGATTGAAAAACTACAATGTAACACTCTTATTGAAACAGGGAAAGAGGCAAAAATCAGGTAACTATATACAAGTTAGCTTAACGTCTGTTAAAACCTATTTTTAAAGGATGTATTGGTAGAGCATTTGAAAATACATAATGTAATCAAATGGACTCAGTGTAGCTTAATAAAAGATAAATCATGCCAGACTTTTTTAATAGAATTCTTTGAGAAAGTAACAAGCAGGATAGATAAAAGAGAATCAGTAGATGTTATATATTTTGATTTCCAACAGGTGTTCCATGAGGTACTGCAAATCAGGCTACTTAATAAGATAAGTGCCTATGGTGACGGTGATAGTATATTAGCATGGATAGAGGACGGACTAACTAATAGAAGGCAGAGGTTTGAGAAAACATTTTCACGATGGCAACCTATAACTGATGGAACATCACAGGAATTGGTAATGAGCAGAAATAAATTGCAATATATGAATGAGTTGGAAGAAGGAAGTGAACATACTGTTGCCAAATTTACAGGTGACAGGAAATGGCCAGAAGGCTATGGTGAGGATGCCACAAAGGGTCTATGGAAGGATATAGCCAGATTGAAGGAATGAAGAAAAACTTGCAATAAGTGGAATATAATGAGGTAAAATGTAAAGTTATGTAGGAAGAATAGAGGAGTTTTTTTTTCATAGAATCCCTACAGTGTGGAAACAGGCCCTTTGGCCCAACAAGTCCACACTGACCCTCAAAATACCCCCACCCAGACTCATCCCCCTGTAACTCACCTAATCTACACATCGTGCAGTACTATGGGCAATTTAGCATGGCCAATCCACCTAGCCTGCACATTTTTAGACTGCAGGGTGAAACCAGAGCACCCAGAGGAAACCCACGCAGACATGGGGAGAAGGTGCAAACTCCATAGACAGTTGTCTGAGGGTGGAATTGAACCCAGGATGCTAGTGCTATAAGGCAGCAGTGCTAACCACTGAGCCACCATACTGCCCTGCATGGTGAATATTATTTAAATGAAGACAGTCTGCAAAAAGCTACAAGGCCTCATCCATGAATCACAAAAAGCTAATGTCCACCTTCAACAGGAAGGCAATTGGAATGCTCGCCTTTATTTGAAAGGGAATGGAATATAAAAAATAAGTAAGTCTTGCTAAAGCTATATGAGATACTAGTTAGACTGCACCTGGAATACTGTGAATAGTTTTGGTCTCCTTATCTAAAGAAAGATGTTGACACTGGAGGCAATTCAGAGAAGGTTCTGGGTATGCAGGGGTTGGGGAGGGTGGTCTCTCTGAGGAAATTTCAAGTAAGTTTGGCCTGTACTCATTGGAGTTTAGAAGAATGAGAAGTGACCTGACTGAAACATACAAAATTCTTAGGGAGCTTGACAGGACAGATGCTGAGAGGTCGTTTGCCATCATTAAAGAGTCTAGAAGCAGAGGCCATAATCTCAGAGTAAAGGGGCACATAGTTAGGACAGAGATGAAGAGGAATTTCTTCTCTCAGAGGGTAGTGCATCTGTGTATTTCTTTACCACAGAGGGCTGTTGAGATTGGGTGTTAAGTATATTCAAGACAAACTTCTAATTAGCAGCAGAATCAAGAGACAGATGGAAAAAGTAAGAAGGTGGAGTTGAGGATTATCAGATCAGCCATAATCTCACTGAACGGCAGAACAAACTCAATGGGCCATGCAGCCTACTTCTGCTCATATGTCTTATGGTCTTATGCAGAAACCTAAATTACTTTCTTTTTAATCCCTGATATCTGATGTGTATCCTATTTTTGGCTAAATTAAATATTGTATGGGGGGCTAATACAGCAAGTTAATAAAGATTGAAAGGTCTACTTTGTAAATTAGTTTGATTAAGGCTGGGAGTTTTTTTTCTGAATTTTCAGTATTTCTTGTTTTAAAAAAAGTCTCCTCTGCTGCCTCTTCCTTGAACATCTATGGGTAATGTTTAAATTATAATCGAATGTGTAAAAAAATCGTGAAAATTAAAATGGATTATAATTAGAGTACCATTCCAACTGAGTTCTATAATACCAATGTTTAGTATCACATCAAAGGTTATGGATTCCTCCCAACAATTAATACCTAGTTTTCATGATGCTAATGATGTTCTTCCATTTTGTTCTGAAACTAAAGCTCTTGATTATTTATTTTTTAGAAAGAGTAGAAAAAGACATTGGCAGAGAAATACAAATCAATCAATACTTCAAAACAATTTCCAACAAATTGCAACCTGTTTTCTATGCTTCCAGACTTTCTTGACCATTGATGACAGAGTAGAATGGAAAAATGGACGTCAGTTTTCTGTTGTGGTCGAGGGCTGAACTAAGATTTTCCCCAATCCCCCCCCACCACCGCACCCCACTCCACCACTTTAAAACTAAAAGTATCAAGCAAAGATTTACTGTCATCACGAAAAAGGATGAGGGTGATTAAACATTACACAATTAAAATAAAACACAAAAGGGATGAAAAAAGTCTTAATTTTCACATAGATGTATGTGCCAACATTTCACCATTTACAGATGTAATTACTTGATTGTGCAACACTTTAAGATTGAGCTCTATTAAATGCAATAAATTACTTTTAATACAAGTCTATACAAAGCTTTTAAATAGTGTAACTTACCCACACTATTAATCTTATGGGCCAATTATGCTTTTTTATGTAAAATGTAACGAGTCAAATCAACAATACAAAGAAATTGTTGGTAATAGTGACTTGCTGCAATGTGTTTGTGTAAATGGCATCACTTTGGATTTACATTGGTTGCAAGAGGTGAAAAGTGAACTTTCCAAAGAAAACTTCCACAGTTCTTCAACTAGCATTTAAAAAGTACAATAAATCAGTTAGACTCTAAATATGTGCAGACACAGATTGCCAGACAAGAGAATACAAATCAATCAGCATTATATTTTATCGATATCGTTTCAGCAGAGTTCTGTCTTAAACTAATATCTTCAATTTTAAAAAATCTTGTGAAAAAACTGATTATAACTGATTATTAAATATCATCTCATAGATTAAAGCAATGGATATCATTTTTGCTGAATAGCTGAATGACTTACGAATCACTTTGGTATTTGAGTTACAATATCATCCGCATGTATGAAAGTTTAATAAAAAAAAGTATATTGCAGCTTAAATGTGAATAATCCTACTTTTATGAAATTTATGATTCAGAGCACTGGAGTTGATAAAATTTGCTCCAAAATTGCTTTAGACTTGAACATTTCTAAGTACATAAAGAATTCCTGGGGTGAAGGAAATGTCGTTGTGCCAATCAGCAGTTGGGTTAAAATGATTGAATTCCTTTTAAGTGGTAGACGGGCTTGTAAAAAAGAAGCTTTTTTGTCTTGTGGAGGCAGGCAGCTGAAGTGAAAACATTATTTAAATTCTGATTGCACACACGGGCTGAACTAGCTGCATCCTTGCAACCTAAGCACAGCCCCAAGGGAAGATACTCTACAGACAAATTAATACCTTAGAGAAAAGATCAGAATGGTGGCAATGAACTCATTTCTTCCTCCCAATAATAAAGAATGGCTTTTTCCTTTACCAATCGGTGATTGTTGCCATGGCGACTTGGACTTACCTCATTGCTTCATGAAGTGCTCCTCGCTCACTGAGAGTGGTGTGTTTGATGTCATCAAAATTATTCTCCAGCTTCTCATGGCTCTGGAATAAACCAGGTAAAAACATTTTCCTTTAAGTACTTACTTTCATGCTTGCATTTTAAAACAGATCCCCTTTTCTACCAACATATTCTCTCAAGTCTTTCCGTTGCATAATCAAAATTGACATTATAAACCTGCCAAAAGTCAATCTTATTCACAATGTGGTTGTCATGGAAATCTTATCACTAACTCACCATGTATGAGAGGGACACATACGAGAAGACAGCCATGGGTATCTGATTGCAAATATCTCATTTTATTACAAACCTTAATGTGTGAAACATATAAAACTATTTATGTCATGCTTACTTTTATTTAAATAGTTTGTCTTCCCTATGGCATTTGTCCACTAACTTGGAAAACCAGCTGCTTTAGAGTCAGTGTTTGTAAACTGGGTGTAACGTAAATATCTCTAGGACAAGATGAATCAGAGAAATATAGAAGGTAAACAAAAACACACAGACAATAACAATATTTATACTCGTCTTGCACACTCTTTTGAGTTTTAGAATAAGAGAGAGACACTTTTAAAAGTGTCAGGAATCCATAGAAGTGTTAATTTACTTATAATTGAAGAAAGATATTTTTTAACTGAAGTGGGAAAATATTCAGCGCAGCAGAATGCAAAATGCCAAACCATGAACGAGATTTTATGCATAACGAGTATGTACAAAATGTAGGTAATTTCTTCCAACCTCTTCCTTTGGGCGGAAGATACAAAAGTTTAAATGTACATAGCGACAGACTCAAGAACAGTTTCTTCCCCGCTATTATTAGACTTCTCAATGGACCTCTCAAATTTTAAACTTAAAGTTGATCTCGCTCTTTGTGTACTTTCTCTGCAGCCATAACATTATATTCCTTGCTCTGTTCTATTACCCTAATGCACTTTGTATGGTATGATCTGCCTGTACTGCACACAAAACGAAACTTTTCACTGTACCTAGGTATATGTGACAATAATAAATCAAATTAAATCAAAATAAAATAATTGAATGGGGGTGGGGATTTTGGGGAGAAGGCAAAAGAGAAGTAGAACATTGAACAAAACATTTTAAAGCAAAACATGAGGTTACAGTTGGGTTACATCGAATTCAGAATAATTTGAAGATTATTCAGATATATTGCATTGTGTCACATCTCTTCCTGCACAACCGCTTGTGCAACATTGGATGTGTTGTTGCACTTGTTTGTACATCGCTGAATCACAACTTTCTATGAATGTGCATAGCAATCACAATGGCCTGCAGCATCTGGCTTATCACTATATTCATAATAGAAAAATGCTTCCAATCTCATTTTCTTCGTCTTTAGCAGAACATAAACCTGACTTCCATTAACCCAAGAAAGCACTGAAAAAAAGAAGCACATTTGCCATCTCTTCCTTCATTATTCACAGAAGGTCAGGTGCAGCAGACAATTTATCGCTCCCAATCCTCAGCTATTTGGAATTCAGAAAGACCTCTGATATAGTTTGGGGAAAATAAAGTGGGACTCAGTAGAAATATTTTATGAATGGATACCATTGTTATCCAGAGGATGAAGGTCTGATCACATATCTATGCCATCAGTTAATACTGCGTATATCCACCCTTGTCACTATCTGTGTCTCAGCTCAGCTGTTGGTGAAACCCTGAGTCATTAGCTCCAAATGTGGCCATTCTAATACAGCCATGGCTGCCTCCTGTTGCCCACATTGTTCCCACACTGAGTACAATCAGGCCCAAAAAATGCCACCGAAAACACCCCTGCTGACCCAATCTCTGGAAACCCTGAGGAAATTAAGGCCCTCTCAGCCAGTAGGAAACCTGCTGGAGTTGCTCCCTGTTCCATGGAGGACACTTAGTTCCAGGAGTTGCCTCAGTAGTTGGGCAGGCTTGGTTCTGGTAGCCACGATGGAATTCCATCCCTGAGAGCTACCAGCCAGTCTCAGTTCCACAATGCTGGAAATACACTTTGACTTTCATCACGGATCATTATTGAATCACTGTAGTAACGTAAGTGATGGGAGCTTGGGAAGGCAGTAAGTGGTGGGGTAGGCGTGGGTCAGAGGAATAGGCAAATGGGTGGCTCTGAGCAGAACCACCCATTCCTAACGCGAGACCCTTGACTGCACACTAGATAGGTTGGGAACTTTTCTCACTGGGCCGTAGGATGTTGAGGATGACTTTATAGCGGTTTATAAGACATAAAGGGCATAGACGAGATAAGTAGAAAAGGTCTTTCTCTTAGGGTAGGGATGTTGAAAAGTAGAGGGCATATTTTTAAGGTGTGAGGGAAAGGATTTAAAAATGGGCTTGATGGGCAACTTTTTCACACAGAGAGTGGTTTGTATGTGGAATGAACTTCCAGAGGAAATAGCAGATGCAGGTACAGTTACGATATTTAAAAGACGTTTGGACAGGTACATGAATAGAAAAGATTTAAAGGGATATGGGGCAATTGCAGGCAAATGGGGCTAGTTCAGTTTGGGAAGTCTGGTCGGCATGGACCACAGGGTCTGTTTCCATGCTGTATGACTCATTGACGCCATGATTCCAAATACCAACCAGTCCCTCCCCACCCTGCCTCCACCCAACCCAGCCCAACTAGGCTGTTAGGTTTGCTGTTTGGTCTTCCATATGGCAAATTCACCAGTCACTGTGAGTTCAACCAACACTCAGTCAGGAATGCTATCTTGAACTTCCCAACTCTGACTTAATCAGGATGAGGTAGGAAGCCTTCCACAACCCTCCCACCTGATCAAACAGTTACCCTGCCTCCAAGTTTGCTGCTCGGGGGTAGCTATCGACATTAGGTTCATCCATCGCCCTGTGGTTACTGACCTACCATGGCTCCCAGGAACTATAAAATTCTCATCGTTATTTCCAAATCCCTTTAAGACCTCCCCCACTTTCTTCTTGCTCTGAATTCTTCCAGGCCCAGAACCCTTCAAGATGTCATGTGCTCATTTAATTCTGGCTTCCTAAGCATCCGTAATTTTAATTGTCTCACCAATGGAAGTTGCCAAGGCTCTATGCTCTGAAATTCCATTGTTCCATCTCTCCACCTCTTTTTCAATCTTTCCTCCTTTAAGATGCTCCTGAAACCCTGCAGCCAGCTGCTCTAATACCTCCTTATGTTGCTCAATGTAAAACTTTGCTTTAGAATGCTGCTGTATAGTGCCTTAGGATGTTAAAGTCAATACATAAATACATGTTGTTGTTGCAAATGTGCTACCTGTCAGAAACGCTGTGGTTGTACTTGCCGATGACACGAATCTAGTGAAGGTGGTACATTGAAAAGCTGAGCAGGATAAGCTGCAGGAGATTTTGAATGTGTTTTGCAAGTAGGCAAACAGGATGCAGAGGAAACTAAATGTGAAGAAACACAAAGTTCTCCATCATGGGCCAAAAATATTTAGAGGACATGTTCATCTGTGAGGCGCAGCAGTGAGCCTTAATGAATGGATTATCAAGAATATACATCCAAAAATGAAGCAAAAAGTGGAGATTTAAAGCTGAATTTATGTAACAATTACAATGTGCCATTGACTATTCTGAAGACAGAACTGAAATGCTTATTTATTTAAAAAAATTGAAACAATCACTTTTTATTTTGATCAAGTCTTGCATGAATAAACTCCAGTATTGCTGAGGTCAATAGCTAAAGATTAGCTTATATCTATAGAATCTAGAGCTATAGATTAGTTGGGGAATTTACAGAGGAATGCTCCCTGGTGCTTCTGTATTCGGAGTCATGCCAAGGTTGATAGTTATGATTTTGAGAGATCAGTCATCATTGCTCCAGGGTTGAAGAATCATCAAATTTGCACAGTGCAGGAGAGACATTAGGCCCATCAAGTCTGAGCCAGCCCTCCGTACAGCATCCTGCCCAGACCCAGCCACAGATCCTATATCCCATAATGCTGAATTTACCATGGCTAATGAAACTTGCCTGGAAAATCCCTGGACACTACAAACAATTTACCATGGCCAATCTACCTAACCTGCACATCTTTGGACTGTGGGAGGAAATCAGAGCACCCAAAAGAAGCTTATGCAGACATGGGGAAAATGTGCAAACTCCACACAGTCACCTAAGGCTGGAATCAATCTGGGGTCGCTGGCACTGTGAGGCAGCAGTGCTAACTGCTGAGTCACCATGCCGCCCTAAACTGCAGAAATTCCTCAGAGAAGGATGTTCAGTGCAACAATCATCAACTGCTTCACCAATTTTTGCCTTTACTCCATCATAGAGGCAGCACAAGAACTGAGGAATAGGAAAAGGGAATTCCTTAACTAATACACTGGTTATGAGACATCATGGACAAGGACTTCAGCAATTCTTGGAGCAATTGCAGGTCATGGATATGTAGTTTTGGCAAGATAAAGAGTATCATTTTCATAGCACATAGTATTGAAATTTATAATATATAAGCAGCCAGGGACATTTATTTCTACAATCAGGGAGTAAGAAACAGGTGGGAAATTTCACAACCAAGCATGGTCCAAGGTATATGAGCTAGGGAGCAACCTTATTATGGGCACAGGACCTTCACAGCAAAGGACTATGAAACAGATCCAGCATAAGCCAGGCCAATATCGCATAGTTAAGGGGGAAAATATTAAGATAAATATTAATAGCTTGTGCTAAACTGCAAATGAGGGCAGGTAGGTATTTGAGGGAGAAATGATAGGCTGCTGAATCAGGGAATATTTAAATAGCAATATCACGTAAATGGGCCAAGTGACTTAAATTTCAGTTCAGGATTTGGCTAGTGGATAATAAAAAATATTTAAAATAATTACATTCTTCAACATAATTATTAACTTAATTACCTAAATAGTATTTATATAGGTTATTCACCATGAGGAGTTGCCGCTCAGTCCCATCAATACATGCTATTATTTAAGCCTCTCCTTATCTAAATTGAATACCGTAACCAGTTATTTTGTAATTCAGTCTCCCTCAAATTTTTTGCATAGCTTCCCTGTAAATGTACTCATACTGTTCACTTCAACCACTATCTTTGGTAATGAGTTCCACACTCTCACCATTCTTTGGGTAAGGAGGATTCTCTCTGATTTATTGGTGATTATCTCATATCAATAACCTCTTGTTGCACTCTTCCCACCAGAGGAAACATGCTATCTCTAATCACTGTTTCAAAAGCTTTCAGAATTTTACAGACATCAACTTGGCCATCCTCATACCCAGCCTCCCAATCCTTTCCTGACACAGACACACACAATTTGGGTAAAATCCTTGTAAATCTTCTCAGTGCATCCATATTCTTTCCACAATATGGTGATCAGGACTGCACTCAAAACGTCATCTAAACGTCACTGACTCATTTTGTTCAGATGGTTTGCAGACAGAAATTCTATGAAAATGCTGCAGCAGTCTACTGGATAAAACATGAAAGTATAGGCTGGAAATAAGGTGTGATGAGCAGAAGCCTCTGTGTAAAATGTCACACTGTGCTATGGTGTACCGGGCACCATGAGTCTCGCTCAACAAAAGACTTCAACTGAAAGTGGGAAAATGCCACCAAAGGTTTTAAGTAGGGAATTGTACAGTGATGGGCCTTTGTGACAGCAGAAGGGTGACAAAGAGTGGGCTGCTTGAAACCCCCACACAGCCACCCACTGGGTCAGACGTCAGACGTCATTATAAACATTAAACAGCAGGGACACAAATGAATGAAATGACAGAAATGATGCAAACAACATCACCAAAAGATATTGATACTCTATGTTCCTATAGGCACGATATTATTAAGCTGGGGAGGTATCAGAAAAGATTTACCAGGATGTTGTCGAGAATGGAGGGTTTGAGTTATAAAGAGAAGCTGGATAGGCTGGGACTTTTCTCATTGGAGCGTAGGAGATTGAGGAGCAACCTTACAGAGGTTTATAAAATCATGGAGGAAATAGATAAGGTGAATGGCAAGTGTCTTTTCCCTAGCATGGGGAATTTCCAGACCAGGAGGCATATTTTTAAGGTGAGAGGAGAATGATTTTAAAAAGACCTGAGGGGCAATTTGTTCTTATACAGAAAATAATTTGCGTGCGGAATGATCTTCCGGAGGAAGTGGTAGATGTGGGTACAGTTGCAATGTTTAAAAGACATTTCGATAAATACATGAATAAGAAATGTTTGGAGGGATATGGGCCAAGTGCAGGCAAGTGGTACTGGTTTAGTTTGGGATTATGGTTGGCATGTACTTGTTGGACTGAAGGATCTGTTTCCATGCTGAATGACTCTCTGACTCTATATCCAGAATCTCCCTTGGAAAATACTCAAAATTGTCAAAATTTCAAGTTTCCTTAGAGCTTTGAAAAGTATCCCCACCCCCACCATCCAGAAAATATATTTTTCTCAGAACATTGAGAAACCCATTTGTCCAACTGTCCCTTTGCCCTTTGTCAAAACTGCCTTGTGGCTGCTGCCAGCTACATTTTTTACATCTTGATAGTATAACTGTTAGTTCTCCAAAAGAAAAGATTAATCTTTAGGATTTTCTTGTTTTGAAAAATCTAACCTTGACTACCTTGATAAAAAAATCATCCCTCACAATCATTTTGTCCTCATATTACTTCTAGTTTAATCTCCCTGTACTCTCTCATTCTTCAAAAGGACACATTAAATTCAAAGCTTGGCTGCCTATTCCAATGAAAGTTAAAATATGCCATAAGACCAAGGATTATCAGCTAATTATTCCAGGCTATGATGTGTGAAGAAATATTAGTTAAGAATTAAGTCCTTTTTATGCAAACTGTGATTAGCGATTTCGAAAGCAATGCCTGATGGCGTGGTAGATGTTGATTTGATAGTATCTTTCAAAAGGGAATTCAATAGCACAAAATTGCAGGGTTATGTGCTTAAGCCATATTGTGGGATGAACTAGATTTATCTTTGAAAGAGACAGAGAAGACTTCATGGTCTAAATAGTTCTTGTGCTGTACTTATCTATGAGTCCATAAGAATGGCTAGTTTCTGCATTAATCAGAAATAACTTAATGAAAATAAGGAAGCGCATGACTGAAATGGAATCCATATACACTATTAAAAGATGGCCACAAAGTTGTAAAGGCATGGGAGATATGGTAAGATATTTTGTTTTCACTGGCAGAAAGTGCAAAGTAGTATCTTACACAGAGATAAATAAGACATAAACTGGCACCAGTGGGCACATAAATAATTTTAGAAATTCAGTCTAGCAAAATGGGGTGTACTTCATTTTAGTGAAAAATAAAGAACCCATTGGAAGGCTTTGAGGCAAAAAGAGCATAAATCTGATAATAACAAATTATTGATTGTACCTATAAAAGGCCAGTAAGCTACCATTTGATCTTTGTGTGTGTCCCCTCATTCCCTTTGATCTGCCATTGTCAGGTCAGAAACTGTAGAATTCTCTCCATAACACTTTCTGCCACTTCTCTTCCCTCCCGTTAGTTGAAACCCACCTTAAAATCAAGCATTTATTCAAACATTACTGTATTGCATTTTCCTGCTTCTGGACTAATTTTTATTTGATTATCCCTTGTGAAATATTTTCAAGCAGCTTCTTACATAAAAAGGTTCGGTGTAAATGTAAGTTATTAATTATAACAATTACAAAAGCATTGTGGCTGCTCTGGCTTGGCATTATCATATTGCGAATGTACAAGTGTAACAAAATCTATTTGAAAGTTGTCAGTAGTTATCCATGATTCCTAGCTTCTTCTACTCATTATATTCACATTGGGTGTTTGGTATCAGTCAGGCTAACCAATTCATTGTAATGCTCACAGTTTGTGTAGAAAATCATGTGGTTGTTCAAATAAAGCAGGTAGGAAATACAGAAAAATTCTCTAAAGAACTGACATTAACATTGGAACATAAGATATGGACTTCCTAAAAATTAAATTTCAGTTGTTACATGCTTACATTGATTAAAAGGTCAAAAACATCATAAGCTGATGATAATTTTGTGTAGAGAATACAAGTTTCGTGACTGCACAATATTTACAACGATATGCGAAAGTAAGTTTTCAAGGACTCTACTTTGATTTAATAATATAAAATGAACAGTCACAGACGTTACATAATCTGTCAACATAATATGGAAAACAAGGTGAGAATGACAGGTGGAATTATAAATTTTTATTTTTCTTCAATATGTAGCGTTTTTTTTCTATCCCTTTTAGGCTTTTTGTTTCCTGCCCTTTTATATACCATAAGCTTACTTAGAATTTACTGAACAGGAACATGCTATTCATCTAACAGTTTTGTTTTGCTTTTCATGCTCTGTAGGAGTCTCCTCCTAACTTAACACGTTGGACCTTTTCAGCATATCTTTTGATTGAAGGATCAGGTAATTAACTAGAAATCCCTTTTAATTCATCCTAGCTATCCATCCCAACTACTACTTGTGGTAGCAAGGTTCACAATCTCATGACTCGAATTAAGGATGTCCTCCTGAATTCAATACTGGATTATTTGAGAATATCTTGCATTTATAGTCCCCGGTTTTATATTCCCTAACATTGGAAACAATTTCTCTCAATCTCTCCCTTCAGCTTTCTCCATAATTTAAAAGCATCTATCTAGTCACTTTCAATCTTCTCTTTTCTAGAGGGCATCAATACTTCAGTTTCTTCTGGTAACTGTACTCTCACAGTTCTGATATCATCCTTATAAACTTTATTTTGCGCTTGAACCAATGCTTGTAAACCCTCATATACCTTTATGTAATATGTATGTTTTATTTATTCTTTCACAGGATGTGGGTCATATCTCACATTGGCTTCAAACATATTCACAAACTTTGATATTCAATATCATCAGCAATTACTCACTAATGAGTATGATTGGCAAATTCTGTGTCACTGATCATGGGGTTCTGTGCGTCCTTATGTGACAGATGAGCCAACCCTAGAGCCTTATCTCTGCACAAGTGGGGTGGCGGTGTCTGTGTGTGCACGTGTGCATGTGTAGTGTGTATGAGCATGCATGATGCGTACGTGTACACAGAGGAGATCCAGTTCCAGTGGTAAAGAAGGAAATCTTGATGACTTGGGATGTCCCTAAACTACAGCCTTCATCTGCCAAAGCAGCTGTTGATATCACGCTCTTATCTTGTGCCTGGATCACAGTTGAGAATTTCTTTTGGATTGCACTTTGCCTGGATCTGCCTTTCTGACTTTACTGTCAATAGGTGGCCCTGCCAGGAACTGAGAACTCCTGATGGCATCACTCTCAGGATCAATGAAATGCTCAAGCCTTACTACCACAAATGGCAATCCATGGAAAGGGATATGCAGTATAGGTATACTTTAACAGGCTTGGGATTGTGAACAGAAGAGCCTTTCTTTTCAATAACTTAGCTACTGGAAATATCTTATGTCTCTGTATGATCTTTCCTGTCCTTCAAATTGCATTGAGCAATATCAAACTTGTTTCAGATATTGTGGATATCAATTTGGATCCTCGAAAGGGAAACAATAAATGCTGCATCTTAAATGGGTGTAATTTTCATGCAGAACTTGGATATGCAAAGCTCCTTTTCTTTGTTTTATTTCTTATTACTCCAGCATCCATGCTAATCTAAACTTAATCTGAACCATGAAATTTTAAATCCATAACGAAATTAGAACTCATTCCCAGCTACCAGGAAGTTACCATAAAGTTACCAGAACTTCCTGGATTTGAATAACTATTGGCCACGTTCAAAGTTACTTGCTGCCGGATACTTCACTGAACAATTCAAATACAATTTGTTCATAGAGAGGGAGCCCTTTCATTAGCTTTCCAGGCTGTCAACACAACCTGCTAAATTCGTATCAAGTCAGATAGAAACAAGATTCTGATGCTGTAACTTCCTCATTCGTCATTCAACACTCTTGGCGGAAATTATCAGATCCTGAGTATTCTTTACTTTAAGTATTATTTTTTCTCCATTTGCACTCTTAAAATCCATATTGAGTCCAATATGTTCTGTCTCTTCAATAAATTTGTTTCCTGTCCATCACTGAGATTCTATCATCTTTTGCTGTGAAGGTGAGTTAAAAATACTTCTTTAAGAAATCTCATTACCCTGTTTGCTTTTTGAATGTTTCATGTACATTTTCCTCCAATAGAAATGGAAGGATATGGAGCCTGTTTTACAATCTGGATTGGAAACCTGATGTCCAGATCTATTCTGGGTCTCACTTCCACACCTCATCTGTATAGTCAGTATCATGATATCTTGAAATTCTAACCTGTTAATTGGGCAAGAGGCAAGCTCGACGCTTGGTTCATGATGCCAAGCATTTCTAGGAGACAGGAAACAATGGTCAAATGCAATCCTCAAAGGTACACAGCAGCCATGATGGGGTTTGTTGCTGTTTTGCAAAATTAAGGAGGCAGGAGATTAAAGGGATCATAGTCTCATGGCACAAAGGAATGGTCAAATAGCCCATGAGATGGTATTACACCCACTCTGACATAGTAACCCATTTTGGTAAAATATTTTCTTTAGCAATGATGTGAATGGTTGGCTCCCACATTGCACCAAACAACTCTATATTAACATACATCAGAGTGTTAGGGTTTTGCAATGTCCAATCTCAAAGCTCTCATCTTTCACAGGGCATTACAAGCCCTCCAAGATGCTTAACAGGGAGCAAATTGGAATTGAACAAATTCCTAACTCCCTGTCCTTGCATTGAAATTAGCAACACATGCTGAAACAATGGGGATACTGACCCATAATCTGAGAGGTGTAATTTTGGAACATGTCCACACCAAATTCGGTCCAATGGGTAATTGAAAAGCCTGGCCACGGGTTATACCTACAGCCTAAGTTACAAGCCAATTTTGATTGAACATTTTATGCAATTGCTTATTTTCACATGGCTTGTGAAATGCCGAGGTGAATCAGAGGTCTCCATCAATGTAACCGGCCCAACATTTGCAATGAGGATAATGGTGAGACAATCCAGAAGGTGGAAGTAGCAAACTGCATGTAAATGTAAAGAGAACATGGAACTTGATAGGGTAGATGCAGATTCTCCATTGTAGGATAGTCTGGGACCATTGGGTATAATTGTCAGATAAGGGGTTGCCCATTTAAAACAGAGATGAGGAAAAATTTTGTCTCTCAGAGGGCAATGTATCTGTGGAATCTGTAAATTCGCAGAGGACTGCAGAAGCCAGGCCTATTCTATACTAGGCAGTTGCTAGACTCAAGTTAGAACTAACCAACACATAAACCTGTCATTGTCAGCAAGTAAGCAGGGAGGTTTTATTCTGTGGCTATGCACTCTGTAAAAGCTCAAAACAAGTCTGAACAAGACTGCAAATTAGCTAATGAATCGCTAATGTGATCTGTCAGCGCTTACGGATTAACCTCTTAAAAGGGACGCTCACAACGTACATTTCACCAATTTTAACACAGAACTGTGTTGTTAATATTTAAGGCTGAGATAGATAGATTTTTAACCAGTAAGGGAGTCGGGGGCTATGGGGTATTGGCAGGAAAGTGGAGTTGTGGATGATCAGATCAATCGTGATATTGAATGGTAGAGCAGGTGCAATAGACTGAAAAGCCTACTTCTGCTCCTATGACACCCTGCCTTATTTGGTAATAATCAAATGTAAATGCACACATATACTCCTCTTGCTACTTGGAAAATCAGACCTTTTTTTCTCAACTTTGAGAATCCCATTTCTCCAATCTTGCCATATCTCCACATTGGTCTTGGTACTTGGTGGAGTGCAATGAAAGCAATCTGTCTCTCAACATTGACAAAACTAAAGACCTGATCATTGACTTCAGAAAGAAAGGAGGAGAACAGGCCCCCATCTAAATCAACTGAACTGAAGTTGAGAGGGTGATGAGCATCAAGTTCCTCAGAGTGACAATTACTGACAAACTGTCCTGGACTTCCCACGTAGATGCGACAGTCAAGAAGGCACAACAATGCCTCTTCTTCCTCAGGCAACTCAGGAAATTTGTCATGTCCATAAGATCCCTCACCAACCTCCACAGATGCACCACTGTAAGCATCCTGTCCGGGTGTATAATGGCTTGATATGGCAACTGCTCTGCCCAGCACTGTAAGAAACTACAGAAGATGGTGTGCATAGCCCAGACCATTACAGAAGCCAACCTTCCATCCATGGAATCCAGGTACATGGCTTGCTGTTGCAGAAAGGTTGCCAACGTCATAAAAGATTCATCACACCCTGGTAATGACCTTCTACAACCTCTTCTATCAGGCAGAAGATACAGAAGCCTGAACACACACATAGACAGAGTCCCCATCCCCTCCCCACTTTCTGAAGAAGTGTCCAGACCCAAAACGTCAGCTTTCCTGCTCTTCTGATGCTGCATGGCCTGCCGTGTTCATCCAGCTCTACACCTTGTTATCTCAGATTCTCCAGCATCGGCAGTTCCTACTATCTCCAGGTTCAGGAACAGCTTCTTTCTGGCCATTATCAGACTGATGAATGGACTCTCTAGCCTCAAATAACGCTGATCTTGCCAATGTTGATCTCAGCTAGTGCACGCCCTATGCAATGTAATCTGTATACCTCTGTCTAAGTCTTTTTTATCTGTAAATCCTTTGCTTACCATGATCTGCCAGTACTGCTTATAAACAAAGATTTTCACTGTAATCCGGTACATGTGACAATAAATCAATCAATCAATCAAATTAACCAACATCATTCAGGACCTGAGAAAATTCCACCCATTGATGTTGGAGAAACACATATTTTCTTGTTTCAAAGCAACTGCTGTTTCGATGCTGCTGCTCCTCGAACCTGCTGAACTAATATGTGGCCCAAAGTGGCAGATTACATTCAACAGTCCAACATGAAACTCCTTTGAAATTAGCTGGAAAATGTTAGTTTACAATACACTTTCTCAACAGACAAGATCTAGTTTCATCATGTGTGTACTTAGGATCGTTTAGAAAAATATAACAATCAAAAAAGATTGTTCAAAGACAGCATTAAGACATCCCATATAAATGAAAACATATTGTCACAGTCATCTTCTTTCAAACACAGAGCACAATCCTTCCAACTACTTGAATTACAGTTTATAGATAGCACAAATTCAACAGGAAAGAATGTTTGATTTTACTCCTTCTACTATTTATGTTTTATATGAATTTCAATATTAAATTATATTTATTTTGGTCAGCAATCAATCATTTTGTTTTCACAAGAGAACAGCACAGCAGCACTTGTTCAGTAATATTTTACTTTGAATTCAAGGAATTGCTAGAGGCATTAGTGTCTGTTCTGATTTTCACCTTAAAGCAATATTGAGTTCAATCACTTCACTTCAGTAAATTGCAATCACCTTGTTCAAAATCAATGTACACATGTCTCTCATAAATGAAAATCAAGACCTTTGCAACATCCTTTGGGCTGCAACTGACCATTATGTCACTGCCAGTTGGACTAACACAATCTAATAAGGATGTCTTTTTCGTCCATTGGATTTGAAGTAGAGACAAGAATCTATTCCTCAAGATCAATATGTCATCAAATCTGGAATTTAATACCAAAATGTATATGTGTTTTCTAACAGTCAAAAAAATGAACATTCTTTCACATTTGTATAATACAAATGCATATTATTAAATCTTGATATGGGTAGAATAGATCAAAAATATAACATTTTGTATATTCTCACTTTTAGATCTTTGAACATCTCTTCCTGATTCCTAAGCTGATCGACAATGTAACTGACTTAATCATCTTTTGCACTATCCCTTTCTATGCATACAGACACACAAAGACACACACACACACATACAGCTTTTCCCTTACTTAATGTCACAGAAATGGAACTTAATCCATTCCGAAACAATTGATTGAGTCCATTAAGAGATAAATTTATTGACAAATGCAACATAAATGCAACATGACAGATAAATTGATAAATACAAGGGTTGACACACGATGGGAAAATAATTTTTAGAACAATTTGGGTCCAATCCTGTAGTAACACAAAGTACAGTTAGTTATGCTGAATAGTCTAAATTGTCATGTGAATAATCGCTTAGAGATTAAGGAGATATTTTAAGGCTTTTCTCTTCTTGGAGGTTTAAAATTTCTTGTCTCCTTTAGATTAAGATAGTTGGGTACTATGACAGTGAACATTTTATGTGGCCAATTGTAAAAAGTCGGATCAATCTTTCTAAATGGAACATGACAAGCCAAATTATTACCAATTCATCACATGAAGCCTCTTCTTAAAATCTGGCAAGGCTCTAAATGCCATTTCATAGAAGTAGCATATTCATAAGAAATGGTTACACTGGACAAATTATACCCATTTTGCATGTCTCAATAGACTATAGCTGTTGTATATATCATTACTCTCAGGTATGTAGCGAGGACATTCTCCCTATATCTTGGAACAAGAGTTTATTTAAAGTGCTTTAAAATGTCTGCTCCATGCTTCCAGCAACTTATACAGTTTGTTTACTTTTCTCTGATTCCACATGGCAATAAGGGTTAATTATTTATTCTTATAATTTGGAAGCTTAGGTTTCAAAGTGGGCCAAAACATATATATCTTTAAGGGTGATAAGATCAACAATACTGACGCTGCTGCCGATGATTTGAAATAAAAACAGAAAATGTTCGAGAAACTCCAATGACTCTGCTTTTCTCTCTCTCACAGGTGCTGCCAGAACGGTTGAGTTTCTGTTTTTTCCTACCTTTAAGTTTGATTTATATTTGTACTTGTGTGCTTTAAGAAGGGGCAATGCAGGCACAATCTTCCCAGACCCCTGGGCTTCGGTGTCAGTTAGAAAAATAGGGATATCAGTGGAAATGAGATTTTGTACAACAAGGGAAAGATGTCCAATTCTCCAACCATGTTTTGCAGGGTGAGATGGGAAACTTGCTAGTGAGTGGCAAGGGGCCTATTTGCATCGATTTTCACACATAAGCATGCCAATGGTATCTAATCTCCCCTCTTTAATATGTAGTTTCCCATTCGCCCACCTGTCAGATATAAATGAGACACTGACAGTTCCTGACATGAAAGTACCTGGTGATTCTAGATCACTGCTTATTCCTCTGGGCATCCATCTTGGACAGCAATCACTAATACCTCAGGCTTAACTCCATGGCAGCAAGTGCCCGCATTCTCCTGTCTACTGAAGCTGACATTGGGCACATACCAGCCTCACCACACATGGCACATTGCCAACTCTTTTGCAACACGGTTTGTACTTCAATGCTGCACTAGCACCTATCGTTGTAATGCTGCTGCTGTCACAGTTTTTGTGCAAAGACAGGCACTGACCTGATGTGCTGGACCAGGGTGAATCTCAAGATTCCTCACTTACCTTCTCAGCACTTTTCTGCTCTGCCCTCTCATCCAAAGCTTAAAAGCTGACAGTACCAGGTGGCTCGTTAGGGCTGTTAACAGTGATCAGCCAAGCAGGTGGACATGTTGCTGCATGGCGCAATGCTACGTCAATCTCTCATCAGCAGCATGTGCCAGTATGTGGCAATGATGCTGCAAGTGCTTCAAACAAATGGCCATGTCTCAAAGTCAATTGGGGGTCGACATCAGTCAGGCCAAGTAAGTCAAGGCTGGCATCTGCTATCAGTTCAAGGGCCTTTGACGTGGTCATTTGGCAACATGGGTCCGTCAAAGTCAGGGAGCCTGTGCCACTGCAGGTTGAAGGAGTGGGCCATGGTCAGTTCTGCAGGCTCAGTGCAACCCATCTGAGGGTTCATGGTAAGTACACAGATCTCACATATTAACCATTCAACAACTGTGTCTTCACAGTTGTGCCTAAACCCTAGTATCACTGGGTCAAAATCATAGAACCCTCTCTCTCACAGCATCAAGGTTCTACTTACACCCCAAATACACTGCAGTGGTTCAAGAAGGCAGGTCATGACTACCTCATCAAGACCAACTTGGGATGGACAACAAATGCTGGCCCATCCAGTGATGTTTATATTCTGTAAAGGAATCAAAAGAAGGTTTTAGGGTCACTGCTCATTTTCCTTCTTTTTCAGGCATTGCTGTAAACTGTCCTCTTTGACCGAGGTTCTGCCCTCAGATTCTAATATTGCTGTATCTATTTTATTTCTTTGCATCTCAGCAGCATAGCAATGTTTTTTCCTATTTAAAAGCATTAATGAAGAAATGCAATTCACAGTTATTCACAATCTAAATGTCACAATATTTTCCTTTATTAAGTAAAGGTAAAAAACAAAATCTAAGACATGTGAATTGAAAAGTGCTTCAAATATGCCAGAACGTGATTTTTTTTCATATTAAAGTTCAAGATTTTCTAGAGATCAGGTCTTCAGATGCTGTGACATAAATGCCAATAATTGAGCAATTGATTTATTATTGGTACATTTATCGAGATACAGTGAAAAGTGGGGTTTTGCGTGTTACAGAGGCAAATCATACCATACCATCAGGGTAGCAGAACACAGTGCAGAATAGAATGTTATAGCCACAGAGAAGGTGCAGAGAGAGAGAGAGATCAGGATTAATACTTGAGAGGTCTGTTCAAAAGTCTGATAACAGGGAAAGAAGCTGTTCTTGAATCTAATTGAATGTGTATTTAAACTTTTATATCCTATATCCAAATTTTATATCCAAATGGATGAGGGTGGAAGACAGTATAACTGGGGTGGAAGAGTCTTTGATTATGTTTGTTGCTTTCCCAAGGCAGCAGGAAGTATCGATGGAGTCAGTGGATGGAAGGCTGGTTTGCGTGATGGACTAGGTTGTAGTTTCGTTGTAGTTTCTTGTCCCTCTAATATTTTCTTTCTAACCCCTGCCCTTTGCCCTTCAAGGTTTACTGTCATTATGCATTTAGTTTCTCAACTATAGGCAATAGATTGTTGGGTATATTTACAGTTTAAATTGCAAAAGCTATTTGTTTAAGCATTGGAGAAATATTACTCACCCTTGCCAACTATTTTTAAGCTTTTGTCAGTTTTTGCTACTTTTCCAGATTATTATGACCAGTTAGATATAAAACAAAATTGAACTTAAAATTAGTTACAAGCTGTACTCATAAGCTTTCATCTTCGGTCAACTGACAAGCATCTTGTATTATTATTACACTTTTCTATCATGCCTCAGTAAAAAAAAATGAAAAAGCACAGGCTGATTCCAAAAATGATTTTTTACTTCCCACATGACACCTTGTTTCCAGAATAGTTTTCACAGATTCAAACCCAATCATAACTGTCTCCACAACAGCATAACATTTTTAAAGCTTACTTATTACGACCCATCAAGACTGGAAGATTGCTGAAGTTATTCACTCAAATCATAACCATTCTTATTCATCATGAATTTAAAATTAGCCTTTGTTCTCCACATTTCATCATTAGAGAAACCTTTAATCTCATTCGAAATGTCATGGAAAGCTGATGAAGTTTCCCAATGAACATGTTATATTCGGAAAGGAACCCAACTTAACAAGATGCTATGTCATTGTTAAGTGTCAGAAAAGAAAATATTGCGTTTGTACTTCACTACAGGCACACAATGCAGTTATGTCTTATACACAAAACATGGTCTGAGAATTAGGCAAAAGGATAACACAGAACAAATAGCCAGAAATTGGTTCTCACTTTTGCTGGCAGGGAACTAGGTAAAACCCTTGCACAAGAATGAGTAAGTGTTCTCCCCTCACATCAGCCTATTAATGGGCCCTGACTTCATGAACATGGGTGAGTCGTGGGCTATTCCTTCACTGCTTACTAGTGAAAAGTATTACAATTTTGGGCCATTGTTTCACTGGAAGAAGCCATCATATAGGTTTTCAGAGAAGCTGCTGGGAAGAGTGCGGTCTTCAGTGGAGCTAGGAACAGCAGTGCTGCTATTCCTGATACAACATTCAAGTCAGTACATTTTTATAAGCTTAACCTGTTGGTGGCAGCTGATGATGCCCCTTTTAAGGACCACCGATAAGGTTGTATCTAACCCTGTTTTACTGACCACAACTAGATTAGCAATTGCTGCATTTACTGCAAACTAATTTTTAAAGATTGATGTACCCCTGTCTTGACATGCAAAAAAGTGATCTAACACCTGTTTCAGCTGTGGACTGTGGAGGCTTCTGTAGATGGCTACAACAATACAATGCAACACATTTCAGCTTGCCACATAACCATACCTGACGTTTTCACATCTATATAACTGGTGCAGCTTCATCACATTTCGAGGCTGTGCAGCCAAAATGAAGCAGCTGGTTGCACTTATGCAGCATCTTTAAATGTAACAAAATGTCCTATGATGCTTCATGTTGCTTTCTGACCAAGTTTGAAACCAGGTTAATTAAAGGATAAATTGGAATTTCTCATCAATTTAGTCAAAGAGGTATGTTTAAAGGAATGTCTTAAAGCAGGAAAGAGGACTAGTGAGGTCAAAAAGGTTTTAAGAGGGAATTCTAAAGCTCGAGGCCCAGGCTATTAATGGTAGACCAATGGAAATTGACTATCTGCCAGAGTGTAACAAACAGCAACCTCAAAGTGTTCAGGGGCTGATGCTGCTTATAGAGATATTAAGTGGGGTAACCATGGAATAATTTGAAAAACAAATGAGAAATTCATAATCAAAGCAATGCAAGGCTAGCACGATGAATCTGCCTGTTCTCTCCTCGTTACGCTTGGATTGAAAAAGAAAATAAACAGTCTTTTTTAGTGAGGATAAATTTTCAATAAGAATACCATGCTTGATGCCTTTTCTGTGTGTAATAGAGACTCATAGAATCATGGAGATGCACAGCATGGAAACAAACCCTTCGGTCCAACTTATCCACGCCATTTTTGATTCAGTTTTTTTTTGTGAATGTGGGCCAACTCATCACTAATAGACTTTGAAAAGATTATGGTGATCCATTTTCTTGGATCACTGCAGTCTGTCAATCCTACAATGCTTTTAAATGGAAGCTCTGGGATTTTGACTCAGCAATGGTGAAGGAAAGGCAAAATGGTTAAAAATCAGGACGTTCAGTAATTGGAGAAGGGCTTACAGAAGGTAGTAATCCTCTGCACCTATAGACCTTGTCCTCCAAGGTTATGGAGCTCATGGGTTTTAAAGATGGTGTTGAAGGAAATTTGTTGAGTTACTGCAGTGCTTCTTGTAGCTGGCCTCCAAAGCTGCTATTGTCTGTCAGTGTTGGAAGCGGTGGGTGCCTCAGGTGGTAGTTAGGGTACAAGCCAAGCAGGTTGCTTTGCCCAGGGTGGCGTAAAGCATCTTGAGTGCTGTTGGAACTCATCCAGGCAAGTGAAGAGCATTCCAACACAATTCTGACTTGTACCTTGTAGATGGTGCAGAGGCTTTGCAGAGTAAGCAGGTGAGATACTCGCTGCAGATTTCTCAGCCTCTGACATGCTCTTGTAGCTATGATATTTATTTAATACTGGGTGCATAATGGTCTTTTAAAATTTTGCAGATGCAAGAGTTGTTGTGAATTCCAGGATTTTTGCTGAGTGACTTTGGGAAAGGTGCATGGTAACAGGGGGCCAAAATTTGACCTAAATGCTGTCATGGGACTGGGTGGCTAGTTAATGAAGCAAGTTTGGTAAGATACACTGAAAATATTCACTGGGTCTTGCAATGGAAATCCTTCCAAAACACTGACATTTAGGCAAAAAGAACACAACATTCAGTTCCCAATCCTCAAGTATGTGTCTCTGCTGAAGACTTATTTATCATTAATCCTTCTGTACTTCATACAAGTAAGCATATATAGTAGAAAACATGGGTGTTAATGGCAGCTAATCTACCCAGAGAAGATCCTAGCTGAGCAAAGAGGCAAAGAAAGAACATAGCAGAGGTTCACAACATCACTAAACTCAGCATTTTCTGGAACCAAAAGTCAACTTTGGCTACAAGAGGCAGAATGCAAGTTCTTCAAAGTTTGTGGGGAGGGGTGAGGATGAAGAAAGGAAACAGGAACTGGGTCTGTTTCTGGAGTGGGAAACACACCTCTGGTAGGATATTGATTACATAAAAGATTTTCACGGGGGTGAGCCCTTATTGATAATATGACTGCTTTCCTGACTGAGTAAACTCCGTATAGAACCCAGGTGAGGCTATAGCTGAGGTTGTGTGCACCATTCTGGTCAAGGCATAACCAGAAGGAGACAATTTCTTTGGAGGGAACACAGAGGAGATTTACAAGAATGATGGCCTGGCTTGAGTATTGTAGCTGGAAGGAAAGATTGGAGAGGTTAGGGTTTTTTCTTTCGAAAAACGGAGGCCAAGGGCTGAAGTTATTGAGATGTAAAAAAGTATGAGGGGCCCAGATAGCAGGAAAAGTCTGCTCCTGCTGGTGAGAGGTAAATTATGATGGAGAGCTGGAGTGTGCTGGGAGAGAATAAGGGTGGGGCTTGGGTAGAGGGCACACAAAGATAAAGTACTTGATTAGAGGGATTAGATGGGGCATGTGGAAGAACTTGCTCATCCAAAGGGTGGTGGGTAACTGGGATTCACTGTCTAGTTCCGTGATGGGGGCAGAAACAATCAATCATTCAATTTAATAGATTTCTGGATTTTGCCTCTCATTTATGTAAATTATTTGGATTAGGATATAGAAGGCATGCTGCCTGTGATCTCCATAAATGATTTGGAGAAAATGTAGCCAATAAGTTTGTAGATGATACAAAGATTGGTGGAGTTGCAGAGAGTGAGGAGGATTGTCAGAAGATACAGCAAGATATAGATCATTTGGAGATATGGGCAGAAAAGCAGCAGTTGGAATTTAATCCGGACAAATATGAGGTGATGCATTTTGGAATGTCAAGTATGAGTGGAATTTATACAGTGAACTGCAGAACTCTTAGGTGCATTGATATGCAGAGAGATTTGAGGGTGCAGGTCAACAGATCACTGAAGATGGCAGCGCAGGTAGATAAAGTAGTAAAAAAGGCCAATGGTATACTTGCCTTCATTGGAAGGGGCATTGACGATAAAGGATAGACAAGTTATGCTGCAGCTTTATAGAACTTTAGTTAGGCCACACTTGGAATATTGAGTACAGTTCTGATCACCACACTATCAGAAGGATGTGGATGCTTTGGACAGGGTACAGAAAAGGTTTACCAGATGTTGCCTGGTATGGGGGATTTTATCTATGAAGAAAGGTTGGATAGACTGTGTTTGTTTTCACTGGAACTCAGGAAGTTGAGGACTGATCTGGTAGGCATTTATAAAATTGTGAATAGCACGGATAAAGTGGAAAGTATGAGGCTTTTTCCCAGGGTGGATGGGTCAATTACATAGGTTCAAGGCGCGAGGGGGCAAGTTTAAAGGAAATGTGCGAGGGGCATTTTTCACACAAAGATGAGTGTCTGGAACGTGCTGCCAGAGGAGGTGGTGGAAGCAGACAAAATTGCAGCTTTCAAGAAGCACTTGGATGAATACGTAGATAGAAAGGGAAATGAGGGAAATGGATCCCGTAAGTGAAGACAGTTTTAATATGGAAGGGCAAAATGTGTCAGCACAGGCTTGGAGAGCTGAAGGGCTTGTTCCCGTGCTGAATTATTCTTTGTTTTTAGTAAGTCTGCGGATAACACCAAAATTAGTGGTATAGTGAACGGTGAAGAACGTTATCTAAGATTATAAAGAGATCTTGATCAGTTGGGTCAATGGGCTTAGGAGAGGTAGATGGAGTTTAATTTGAATAAATTCAAAGTATTGTATTTTGGTAAACAAACAAGGGCAGGACTTAAACCATTAAAAGGCCTTGGGTAATGTTGAAGAACAGAGTGACCTAGGGGTTCAGGTATATAATTCTTAGAAGTTTGCATCACGTGTAGACTGGGTGGTTAAGAAGGCTTTTAGTATGCTTGCCTTCATTGCTCAGACCTTTGAGTGTAGGAGTTGGGACGTCATGTTGAGTTTGTACAAGATGTTGGTGAGGCCTCTTCTGGAGTACTGTGTCCAGTTCTGGCCGCACTGTTATAGGAAGTATATTATTAAGCTGGAGAGGGCTCAGAAAAGACTTATCAGGATGTTGCCAGAAATGGAATGTTTGCATTTTAAGGGGAGGCTGGATAAGCTGGGACTTCTTTCACGGGAGCATAGCAGTTGTAGGGTTACCTTGTAGAGGTTTTTAAAATCATGAGGGCATAGATAATGTGAATGGCAAGTGTCTTTTCCCTAATTTGGGGGATTTCAAGACTGACAGGCATATTTTTCAGGTGAGAGGGGAAAGATTTTAAAAGGACATGAGGGGTAACATTTTTACACAGAGTGGTTCACGTGTGGAATGACTTCTGGAGGAAGTGGTGGATGCAGTTACAATGTTTAAAATACATTTGGATAAATACATGAATAAGAAATGTTTGGAGGGATGTGAACCAAGCGCAGGCAGGGGGCCTAGTTTAGTTTTGGATAATGGTCAGCATGGACTGGTTGGACTGAAGGGTCTGTTTACGTGCTGTATAACTCTATGATGCTATGGATCTGCACCTGAAGTGGTATAATTTGCAAGGCTGCAAATCAGCTGCTGGAAGGTGGGATTAGAGTAGGCAGCTAGTTTTTTTCACTCCCACAGGCAACACAGACACAAAGGTTTGAATGCCTCTTGACAAGCTATAAATTTTCCATGGTTCTACATTCAGTGATGGCAGGAATCGAGATAGATCAGATGAAGAGACAACTGAGTCAGACATGCACAACAGCCAATACAGAGGCTGTTGCTTGTCCTACGGGGAATAGTTTGTGCCAAAATATTCCACTGAATGGCAGAAAAGAGAGAGGTCACAGCTTATTTGTCCCAGAGATCTGCCCTTTTCTGTGAGGGCCACTATGCCCTCGTCACCCAGTGGTTTTGCCTTCTGAGAGTGTAGCACCCATTGCCAGCTGCAAACATCCCTATGGATCCAACCAGCTTCAATGTCCATGTTACATTCCCTAAATTGTCCAATTTCTTCAAAATGGTTTCTCACCCCCATCCAAAGCTGTGATGGCCTACAGTAACTTTAACCACCTTTTTAAACATTTCTGGCCTCTATGGCGCATTCCCCACATGGTGTCTGCTGCTTTCTACTGGTCCCCAGGAGGCAACTGCTGAATGCCAGCCACCTCCAACAAAATCCAAAATCTTTTTGGAGATGGGTTTTTAACAAGCCCTTAATGATGTTAATTGGACTGGTTTGGAGTGCACCCTTTACAAAAACTGTGATTAAAGGAAATAAAGGAAATACGGTGTCAGCCAGTTACACCGCACTGCCGCCATGTTTCCTGGTCACCCACCTCTACTCAGGTCTGATTCAGGAAACGTAGCTCTATGGCTGACCCAAGCAGTCTATTCCAGTCTTGAATATTCCTGTTTTACTAGATGCAGCTCACAGAACCTAATGAGTATAAATGAACCTTCCGCATTTTTAATGGCCCTCATTAAAGCTACATAAAAATGCATAGCTAATGAATAAAACAAATGTTTTATTCATTTGTCATGTATTATTTGCGTTCAACAATAAAGAAGCATAAGATGTAGAGTACCCCCCAACTCATGAGCAACTTTCTAACTCATTAGTTCACCATTTATGAAATGAATTTGATATATCAAAGATGGATGTCAATTGGAAGTCATCCATTATATCATTGGTAAGCAAATGATTTAAACATAATCCGCAATAATTTCATTTACTATGTCCTGTTACTAGACTGAGTTACATTTCATACCAAAAGGACCTACAAACTACCTGTTCAAACTGCATCTCCTTCTGACTATTTGGTCTGCTGAGAATGAACTGAATTGTTACCTGGGGGTTCTTTGTGAATTTTCTACAGTATTTTTAATAAAAAATGCCATTTTTAATGCTTTGCAGTTTTTCTCAGAAGAACTTTGACAAACAAATTTTTTAGAATACTACAATCATTTTCCATATCAATGCAATTAAATTGCATATTCGTGACAGATCTTCAGAAGTGTGCAGATGAAAAATAACACTATTTTCTTGGCAGGAAATGGAAATGGTTCCAATAATCTAATTGCTGCTGCTTTCAAAGGATTACTACAGCCGGAGGCTGGAAAACTTCAATGCATTCTCCAGTTGGATTTTTTTAAATTATAAGAAATATCTTTTTGCAGAACTAGTTTAAAATTAATTTAAAAGAAGCTATTTACATTGCATGCTGAAACTATGTAATTAATTCAAATCTTACTGGCAGATATGTAAGTCAATTCTTAAAATGATGCAAAATAAAGTTTTGATTTGCGTTCTATTTTAGATCACAGATTGCATGTGTATTTCAGAATGCCGATAATGTGATAAATTGTCACTGGGACCTCTCATCACCCTACCAGTTGTTTTCTTTGCTGCATTTTAACACTGACTTAATTTAATTTGATTTAAAATTATATTAAAGCACAGCAATTTGTCCAAATCTGTGGTACACCTATGATCATCCTAACATTTATTTCCCCTCTGCTCCCTTAGCACTTCCTTATATCTGTATGTTAAAAAACACACAAGCACATATTTCCATTTACATGTTTCCTTGAAATAGACCCTGCGCTCAGATTTCTAATGGAGATTGTCCATGTAAACTTAACATATGCCTTGACGACATCCTGTTTTGGTGGAGGTGCCATAGGAGATAGAGCATTAACGTAGGCAGTTCACATTATAAACATAAGGGTGAAAATATGAAAATTAAGACATAATAAATTAGTTTAAAAGGTGACTAAATTAATTCTGTGTGCCGTGGTCTGAATAACCCAATATTCAATTGACCTCACTTGGTCTAGATTCTCCATGTACAATATCATAAGAAATGGACAGGCAATATTAAAAGGCGATGAATTTTCTCCTTGTTCATAGTTCAGAGCTAAGGTTTATAATATAATTAATGCCTAGAGGTATTGCTTGCTTTTATAACTTTAATATATTTTCCAGCCAACCTGTACAGCAATGTTATTACACACTTCTGGAGCAGGTAGGGCTTGAACCTAGGTCGCCTAATCCAGAGATAACAAGGTGTAGAGCTGGATGAACACAGCAGGTCAAGCAGCATCAGAGGAGCAGGAAGGCTAACGTTTTGAGGGTCTGGGCCTGAAACATCAGCCTTCCTGCTCCTCTGATGCTGTTTGGCCTGCTGTGTTCATCCAGCTCTACACCTTGTTATCTCAGATTCTCCAGCGTCGGCAGTTCCTACTATCTCTCCTAATCCAGAGGTAGGGATAGTACCATTGCACCACAAGAACCTTCTTCAATTACTCTTTTTCGGTGGCTTTATTTTATTTAACCTATTTTCCTAACCAACCTGTTCAAAGAGTTATTACTGACCTCTGGAGCAGGTAGGACTTGTACCCAGGTCTCCTAATCCAGAGGGGGATACACTACCACTGAACCACAAGAAACCTCTTAAATTCCTTTGATATAACAATTGCAAATAAGCGCTCCCACCACTGATGATGTAATGGGTGGGATCTTTATATTTCCACTGAAATGAGTTAAGAGGTGAGACCAAGTCTAAAGTTTGGGGAAGTGGTGCAAAGAGTGGTAGAGGAGAGGGGAGTATTGGCATCTCCACTCAACCATTCCAGCATGAACTCATTGAGATATGATGGCCACAGTCACAGCTGCATGCCACCCTTGGAGCTGGTTATAATAGTTCCACGCTTTTGTATTTACTTACAGAGTTCACATTACTAGTGTATACATCCTGACCCAACAACTACCACAGTTTTAACCTGTATCTAATTATAGAGTCATGTGTATGATCCACTAATGCCCACCATTTGTGTATAATTAAGCACTGTTACCAGGCAATTAACAATGATGGTCTGATAGCTGTGGCCTTGCATAGATGCTCATTTTTAAAAACCTGTTCAATTTTTGAGATGTCCTTGCAATTTCCAACATGCCTCAGTGGCAAAAATGTTTCTGTAGTGGAGCTGCTGGCCAGAGGTTGGTTGAAACATTTCTATTTGACCTCCTGCCTTTCTTTCTGGGTCAGCTGATTGTCACCAATTAAACAGGACTTCTGAAGGTTCTTCTTAATTGACCATCTCCAGGAAAGTCAGAACTGACATCAAACATGGCCACATTTTAAATTCTGACCTAGAAGTTACGTTGACGTCATGAACACAACTACTCTCCTCACTAGCTGATCACTTGCCAAGCTCTGATTATTCCCATTCACACTTCCCAACATGGCTACATTCCCGTGATCTCTAACCTTCACTTTTCCCCCTTACCCATCCCAACATGGCTTTATTCCCCTGACCTAAACTGACCAGCTGACTAACTCCAATACCTATCTTGTACGGGGTCCAAAACTGTTCACAATATTCAAAACACAGTCTAACTAGAGCCTTATACAGCCTCAACAGAGCATCCCTGAACTTGTATTCTAACCCTCTTGAAACAATTGCTAACACTGCATTGGCCTTCTTAACCACCAACAACCTGAAAGTTAATCTTACGAGAATCCTGAACTGTGCTTCAGATTTCCAAAGCCTTTCCCCATTTAGAAAATCATCTATGCCTCCATTCTTCCTACCAAAGTGCATAGCCTCATATTTTCCCACATTGCATGCCATCTGCCACTTGGTTGTCCATTCTCCTATACTGTCCAAGTCCTTCTGCATCCTCTCCACTTCCTCAACACTATCTATCTCGCCACCTGTCTTTGTGTCATCTGCAGACTTAGCAACAATGCCCTCATTTCCTTCATCCAGATTGCTGATGTATAAAGTGAATAGTTGTGGTCCCAACATTCACCCCTGTGGAGCTCCCCTGCTCACCGGCTGCCATCCTGAAAAAGACTCTTTTATCACCACTCTCTGCTTTCTGGCTGTCAGCCAATCCTCTATCCATGCAAACTTCTTGGCCTTAACACTATGGGCTCTTATCTTCTTCTTCAGCAGGCTCCTGTGTGGCAACTTGTCAAAGGCCTTCTGGAAATCCAAATAGATTATGTCTTCTGGCTCTCCTTTGTCTAACTTGCTCATTACCTCCTCGAAGAATTCTAATAGGTTTGTCAGGCATGATCTCTCCTTGACAAAGCCGTGCTAACTCAGCCCTATTGTACCATGCACTTCCAAGTACTCAGAAATCTCATCTTTAAAAGTGGACTTCAAAATCTTACTAATGACTGATGTCTGGCTAGCCAGATTATAGCTTCCTGTCTTCTGCCTCCATTTCTTCTTAAACAGGGGTGTTACATTAGCCATTTTCCCAGTACTCTGGCACTCTGTCTCACTCTAGTAATTCCTGAAAGAATATCACCAATGCCTCTACAGTCTCTTCAGCTATCTTCTACAGAACACAAGGGCTGTAGTCCATCTGGTCCAGGTGGTTTATCCACCTTCAGAGCTTTTGGCTTCCTCAGCATGTTTTCGTTAGTGATGGCCACTATGCTCACCTCTGCCTCCTGACCCTCAAAGGCCTGGTATGCTGCTACTGTCTATTACTGTGAAAACTGATGCAAAGTACTGATATAGTTCCTCCCTCATGTCTTTGCAATTACTTTTATTTCTTTGTTGCCCATTACTAATTCTCGAGCCTCATTTTCCAGTGGTACAATATCGACTTTTGCCTCTCTTACTGTTTAGATATCTAAACAAAACTCTTGCAATCTTCCTTTATATTTCCAGGTAGCTTACCCTCATACTTCATCTTCTCCCCTCTTATTGTCTTTGTAGTTATACTCTGCTGGTTTTTAAAGGCTTCCCAATCCTCTGGCTTCCCACTATTTTTCACCACATTATATGCTTTTTCTTTTGTTTTTATGCTGTCCATGACTTTGGTTGCCAGCCACAGTTGACTCATCCTCCTTTTGATGTATTTCTTCTTCCTTGGAATGAATTTCTGCAGGCCTTCTTATTACTCTTAGAAACTCCAGCCATTTCTGCTCCATCATCCTCCCTGCTAGACTCTCCTTTCAATCAACTCTATCCAGCTACTCCCTCAAGTCTTTGTAATTACGTTTACTCAATTGTAATACCATTACGTCCGAGTCCATCTTCTCCTCCCAATCTGCAGGGTGAATTCTATCATATTATTGTCAATGGTCCCTAGGGATTTCGTCACCTTAAGCTCTCTAATCAAACTTGCCTCATCACCTACCTGAATCTAGTTGAACTCTACGTACTTGTCTCTCGTTTACTAGACGCTTTGCTGATGATGTCCTTGAAATTCAGATTGGCAATTTGGAGTGTCTAAATATAAATGAACTTTCTGTCAGCATATTTGACACCAATTGCCAAAGATAATCTAATGCAGATCACATTAAAGTTCAAAAACAGAAGTAACACAAAATTGGATATTGAACTTCCAGGTGCTTTGTGCTTTGCTTTCTTCTACACATTCTGCTCAGCACAAAATAATCAGTTCCTATCTGCACTATTTTAATACAGTCAACAATCTCTTTACAACAGAACAGATTAACGACTGGTCTAAAAAGGTTGGGATTTAATGTCAATATTTAAACAAGTCCATTAAGAGGAATTTAAATCCATCCTATCTTAATTTTAATTCCAGCGTGAGTGAATAAGATGTACTACAGCAATGAATATATTTCCCAATTTCTAAGGTTAGCTACGACATAAATTATAGCAGCCAATTAATGTGATGGGGATGAGATAGGCAATTTAAATGGTTGACCAATAAAACAATAGCCCAGATTGCTTGATCAATGGCGAGAGTCCACAGGTTTCTGTGAGCACTTGCAGTGGAAATTACAATATTTTTAAAATAAAAATTATTCATGGGTATGTGTGTCACTGGCTAGGCAAGCATAGAAGTTTCCTTTGTGAATCAGAGATAAAAGGTACTGCAGATGCTGGAGAATCCAAGATAACAAGCATGGGGCTGGATGAACACAGCAGGTCAAGCAGCATCATAGGAGCAGGAAAATTTTCTGATTTTCTGATGAAGGGTTTAGGCCCGAAACGTCAAGTTTTCCTGCTCCTACGATGCTGCTTGACCTGCTGTGTTCATCCAGCCCCATGCTTGTTATCTCCTTTGTGAATCAGATGGGTTCTTCCCAACCCCACACTTCCCTAACAATGGTTTCATGATCATCATTAGACTCTTCATTCCAGATTCTTTTTTAAATTGAGTTCAAATTCCACCATCTGCCACGATGGGATTCCAATCCAGATCCCCTCAACATTATCTGGGTCTCTGGATTAATTGTTCAGTGATAGTAACACTGGAACATACCTCCCCTATAAATCCTTTTCTATGCAATGTCCTCCACAGGGTATCTGGACCTTTGTTAGGAGGATAAGTTCTTTACCTTAATCAGATTAAAGATTCATACTGATCCATGCTGTGTCTAATCCAGAAAGTGTAAATTGGAATATTTATTTAACGTTCTATCGTGTGCCAAACATCGGCTAAAAGTAGGTTAAGAAAGATGAGAATAGGGATAAGAAAGATAGAATTGAGAGTGAAAGAAAGGGAGAAAGAAAAAGTGAAGTAAGATCACAGGAAATTGTTTTACACCTTCCCTTTTAGTAACAATGAGTGCTGAAAGCATCTCTGTTATTTCCATGACAAATGCTGGGCTATATCTTTTTGTCTCTGTGAGCAGTAAAGTCCAATTAAAAATTAATGCAGTTTAATATGAAGACTTCACCATTGAGAGAAAATTACTGTGTTGAAACAAGGGAAGTTTCAAATCAAGCACAACAATATTAGAACAGAAGATCAAATATTACCATTTCTGGGTAATTTATTTTGCTTCATGGTTTATAAAGGTTATCTGGTTTAAAGGTTGGGATTATATGCTTAGTTTGACTTCCTAACACCTCAACATAAATTGTTTTAACCCCAGACAAGACTAACAAATTTTTGTTACGATCTGGTTAAGGAGCAGTATCTTTTTTCCAATTTAAAGTAGACAAAGTGTCAGATCTCAGGTATTTGCTAAAAGAATGACGTGACAAGATTCCATGGCTTTGACAAACAAGGTAAGCTTTAACATAAAAGCTTAGAACAGTGTAACAATCAACTATGTTTTTATATATAAATATATATCCTACAAATCAGAATTAATAAAATATAAATATTGCTAGCAGATAAACTGGTCAAACACCCCACAGACTATACTGTAAAGTGTTAACGTGGTCAAGATAGATTGTACTCAGACATTAGTGAGACTATGGGTCACCAAATCTCATTAAAATGTTCTCTCCTTTAGAAGGCATTCTGATTTTTCACTTTCAAAGATCTGGCTTCAGAATTCCCTCCAAAGTCTCTCCAGCTTAGACTGCCTCAATGACTGCTCATATCTTGGTAACTCAATTTCTGCTCTCAGGTCCAAGTTCCCCAGGACCACTGAGACTGTTCCCAAACACCTAATTACTGCCACAATTTCAATATTTATAAACCAGCTAGTTTAACCAAATTGCTGTTGAATTTCTCAACACTTCAATCTTTCTCAGTTGCATCAAATAAACACTGCTTGTGGTTTTCTTTCATTCTACTGTTAATGGTACAATGCTATCAATGATTCTCAGAGGCTTCTTTTGCCATTAATGCCTGTAGTATATTAACAGAAGTCCCTGTTCTGCCCAACCTTTGTTCTGAAGAAGGGTCACTGATCTCAAAACGTTAACATTGCTTCCTCTTTACAGATTCTGCCAAACCTTTCAAGCTTTTCCAGCAACTTTTGTTTCTGTTTTCAGATCACCAGCATCTGCAGATCTTCATTTTATGTTAGGCCATGAGTCTTGCTAGGAGATGGAAACAGTATCAGAGATGTAGAGGTGTCAGAGCAGATGGCGGCCTTTACACTGGCAGAGTGTAAAAGTTCATTCGCTTTCTTCCTATGTTGCTGGCATTCCTCCAGATGGCTGACAGCGCACTGAGCCAGTAGCAATCTTGCCCTAGATTGGTATAGTTTAGCATCATAGCCTCCACTGCTAGTTCTGGGGAAAGAGGATGTCCCAATTCTGCACCCCTCCCCCCTCCATCCAGAAGGACCTCCACGTCCCTGACATTTGGGGTCAATGTCCCACTGTCTGTCATGTCCATGACAAATGTCAAGAACATTGCAGGGCAGTTCCAGACAAACCTTGCTTGTTGAGGTTCACTACAGGCTTTTAAAGATGAGTGCAAGGGATTGCAGTGAATTCTGCAATATCCATTGAGGGATGAGCTGCTCTGGGAAGGGTGTATGGTAAACAGGGCCAGAATTGGGAGCGAGAGACACCATCAGGATTAGGTCAGTGGCAAATGGTTTGGAAAGAGGCAATGAGAAAACTCACCAGGCCTTGCAGCAAGAAACCCTCCAAAAAAACTGCAATATGACTCAGACTTGGCCAAAAACTGTACAATACAGCCTTACCTTTCTCGATGTTAATCCTTTTAAAGCAACTTGACTCTAACGCTTCGATGTTTCAATTGATTTTTAACCTATTTCCTACAGTTAAACATTAGTTCTTAAAACTAACATATAATCTAAAACACATTGATAATGAACTTAATTTTTGCAACAAACTGTTAAAGGTAAACTAGATAAAACCCAGTCAAAGATTGTTTAATCAACATAATGTTCATTCATCTCCAGAAGGGAGCCCCAGCTGATAGAGCTGGCAGCTAATCAGAGGCCAGTAGGTCTGTACACAGGGAATGCAAAAGGACCACTGGTGCTGCAAATCGATTGAGGGAGGTGGGCTTCAACCATGGAACCAGACAATTAGACATGTTGGACGTCAATGACCTGCTGAATGGTGTCTCCAACCCACTGCTCATAAAATAGTGATGGGTGAGCTAGTGGCAGGCACACCATATCTGCCTGCTTTCCCACCACTGGATGGTTCATAACATTCAGCTGTATTGTTCAACAGCCACAGTTTTTACAATGAGTAGATAGAATCAATAATTGTTTGACTATTAGTGTAAGTACTAACAATAGCCAATTATTAACCTTTTTATTAATCTGTGGCATTTTTATTCCAATCACTCCATAAGTTCCAATACAGAAAGAATTAATGTAGACAAGTGAATTCAAGAATCTAATCCCATTTATATAATAGTTATGAATTTATAGGTTAAATTGCAAATCATTTTCTATATGCTATTTATACCATATATCCCTTGAATAAAATGTACAAATACATTGCCTTTGATTCAAGACTGCAAGTTAACAGATCTGAAACATTCAATTGACTTTTCAAAGCTGTACTTACTGAGCAATTTTTACTGGCATTGCGCTTCCAATGAGTTTTGTCCACCTTTGTAGTTGCTGTCGACCGCAGAGACGCACAAGTCTTCACACGTGGATTTAATGTAAGTATATTCTAATGGTAAAACAAAATACCTGTATTAGCATAGTTTCCTATTTGAAAGACTGTAAAATTATTCATACAAGTTAACTCTATTCATGTACAAATTTGTCAGCTCTGAAACGCTAGTGATCTAAACTCAGAACAAACTTTTTGCTCAGATGTTAGTATCTTCAAAATGAAATTTAAAATCATGAGAAATGGAAATATATTTGAAATAATTATTCTGAAAATTGCTTCTAAAGTTTTATTTAAAATTTCTGAGCACTACAATTGCTTTTGTCAGAGGTTGAAACACTAAAATCTTATCTTTATTTAAACATTTTGAGATAACTGGTACCTCCAGATGCTCCAGTGGGTGCCTGTTCATAATTCTACAAAATGAATCTACAGGCTGACATCAAGAAGTCAATCAAGAACTTTCCCAAAAAGGTGAAACAGGAAAGTTATCGAACTGTAAAAATTGATATTGATTATTATATAAATAATCTTTGCAAGTCAAGATGACGAACACAATTGATTGAATAAACAGAACTAATTCCTCAACTTGGCAAATTTCAACTCCCTCCATCCGACAGAAACCCAGAAGGTGAATTCAATCTAAACAATAGAATTACTGTTGCTTTTCAAGCATGTAGTCATCATGATGGCTAATGGTTTAAAAGAAGGTTGAAGTAATAAACTAGCCCAGGGGAATACTTCATGAATCTAACTAAATCAGGATCCTATTATGTAGGTGAGACCCAAAAGAACATAACTCATTAGTTTGTGAATGGAGCACTAGCATTGACATATCTTTCAGTAGTAGCTGTCAGCCAACAGGTGTTGACTTTCAAAACGGTAATGGAGGGAACATTATTTTTGTGGATAAAGCAAAGCCAGTTATATCAGCAGTGTTCCTTTGGATAGCACATGAACAATATATGAAATCATATGACCATAAGACATAGAACAGAATAGATCATTTGGCCCATTGGATCTACTCCGCCATTCGATCATGACTGACATTTATCTCAGTTGCATTCTCCTGCCTTCTACCCATAACTCTTGGTGTTCTTACCAATAAAGAACCTAGCTATCTGTCCTAAATGCAGTCAATGACTTTTTTTTATCAATGTGATGGGGGCGTTGCTGGCCAGGCAGCATTATTGTCCAGCCCTAATTTCCCAGAGGGCAGTTCAGAATCAACCACATTGCTGTGGGTCTGGAGTCACATGTAAGCCAGACCAGGTAAGGATGGCAGTTTCCTTCCCTCAAGGACATTCGTGAACCAAATGGGTTTTCCCGACAATCGACAATGGATTCATGGTCATCGTTAGATTCTTAATTCCAGAATTCAAATTCCTCCATCTGCCGTGGCAGGATTCAAACTCAGAATGTGACCTTCGTCTTTGGGTTAACAGTCCAGTGGTAATACCACTAGGCCATTGCTCTGCAGCAACGAGTTCCACAGATTCATCATCTTCTGGCTGAAGAAATTCCTCCTCATCTCAGTTCTGAACGATTGTTGCTTGACTCTGACATTGTGCCCTTGGGTCTTAGTCTCTCCTACGAGTGGAATCATCTTCTCCACGTCCACTCTATCCAGGCCTCTCAGTATTCTATAAGTTTCAACAGATCTTCTCTCATCCTTCTAAACTCTGTTGAGTACGAACCCAGAGTCTTCAACCACTCCTCGTATGACAAGCCCTTCATTCCCAGGATCATTCATGTAAACCTCTTCTGAACTCTTTCTAACGCTAGTGCATCCTTTCTTAGATACAGGGCCCAGAACTGCTCACAGTTTTCCAAAAGCAATCTGACCAGAGCCTTATACAGCCTCAAATGTACACCTTTGCTCTTGTATTCTAGCCTTCTTGAAATTGCATTTGCCTTCCTAACTGCCAACTGAACCTAAATGCTAATCTTAAGAGAATCCTAAACTAGGGCTCCCAAGTCCCTTTGTGCTTAAGATTTCTGAAGTCTTTCTCAATTTAGAAAATAATCTATGTTTCTATTCTTCCTACCAAAGTGAATAACCTTACACAGTATTCCATCTGCCACTTATTTGCCCACTCTCCTAGCCTATCCAAGTCTTTCTGCAGCCTCACTGTTTCCTCAATACTATCTGTCCTTCCACCTGTCATTGTATCTTCTGCAAACTTAGCAACAATGCCATCGGTTCTTCCATCCAGATTGTTCGTGTATAACATGAGTTGTTGTGGTCCCAATACGGACCCCTGTGGAACTCCACTAGTTACCAGCTGCCATTCTATCCCCACTTTTTGCCTTCTGCCAGTCAACTAATCGTCTATCCATGCCAGTACCTTGCCCCTAACACCATGGACTCTTTTCTTATTTAGCAACCTCCTGCGTGACACCTTTTCAAAATCACATCCACAGGCTGTCCTTTATCTACCTAGCTTGCAACCTCTTCCAAGAAGTCTAACACACTAACCTGTGCCCCCTGACTTTCTTGAAGTTCTGGTTTGTTGCTGGTGTCTTCCACAGTGAAAACTGATACAAAGTACCTATTCAATTCCTTTGCCATTTCTTTGTTCCCCATTATGACTTACCCCACCTCATTTGCCAGTGGCCCAATCCTCTATCTGACTTGAAGGTACACTGGCTCAGTGGTTAGCACTGCTGTCTCGCTGTGCCAGAGACTGGAGTTCTATTCCAACCTTGGATGACAGTGTGGAGGTTGAACATTCTCCCTGAGTCTGCATGGGTGTTCTCTGGGTGTTTCAGTTTCCTTCCACAGTCCGAAGATGTGCAAGTTTAGGTGGATTAGCCATGGTAAATGCAGGGTTACAAGGATAGGATTGAGGGGTAGATCTGGCTGGGGTGCCCTTTGGAGCGTTGATGTGGGCCAAATGACCTCCTTCCATTCTGTATGGATTCTATGAGCCAACGCCTATTCTTGCCTCTCTCTTACCTTTTATTTTTCTAAAAATCTCTCCTTTTTATGTTACTAGCTAGCTTAATTCATCTTCTCCACCAACCCACCTGCTCCGTGTTGTTCTTTTAGTTACCCTTTGCTGGTTTTAAAATCCAAATACATGATCCCAATCATGTGGATTTCAATCATCTTCACCACATTGTATGTGCTTTCTCTTTTGCTTTTATGCTGCCCTGGCCTCCCTTGTCAGCCAAGATTGCCTCACCCACCCCTTAGTAAATTTCACCCTCCTTGGGGTGAATCTCTGTGGTGACTCCCAAATTGCTCCCAGAAACTCCTGCCGTTACAGCTCCACCATCTCGCTTGCTACGTTCTCCTTTCAATCAACTCTATCCAGCTCCTCCCTCATGTCTATGCAGTTACTTTTACTCAATTGTCATACCGTTACATTGGATTCAAGCTTCTTCCTCTTAAACTGCAGGATGAATTCTATCATATTATGTTCGTCACTCTGGATTTACCTCACCTTGCCTGTCTCTTCCCAGCCTTCTTTGCTCCCTCCACCCAACAGAGATGGACCCAAACTGACTTTGTTGCTGTTCAGTGACCTGAATCCAGCAAGCCATGCCAAGAGAAAAGCAAAATGCTGCAGATGGTGAAAATCTGAAACAAAAGCAGATAATGCTGGCGAAGCTCAGCGGGTCTGGCGGCATCTATGTAGAGAGAAAAGCAGAGTTAGCAATTCTAACCTGGTATGACTGTTCTTCAGAACTTAAGAAGCTACAGCAGCAAGCTGCTAACTGTTTCATTAATTTAAGGTCCAACCATCCAAATGGCCCTGATCTCCTATTGCCTCTCACCAACGGTTCACCTGTAATTCTACTGGTTAGCAGCTTAAAACATTATGAAAAAACTTCTTTGCATTTTTGTGGGAGACCTACCTATCATCCTGAAGAATCTGGGTTATAGAACGGCCATTGGGGCACTATGGTTAACTTTTGCAACTCTTGGCAATCAAGTTTAAGCACCTTTTGCAGGAAGGGTAGAACTCAACATAAGATGAGACAATGGAGGAAACGAAAGGCAGGAAGGCAACAGAGACTATACCCTTGCTTAGGGTCAACCAGTGGAGACAAAACTATCTGGAGATGGCCGCAGTCCAATGCTGCAGCAGATTGCATCTCTTTAGGCAGATAGTCACAGATAACTGTGCCCTCATTGCTAAAAACCCTGCATATCAGAGCACTGTTTGCCACTCCCTCCAAGTGACAATTAATGTCAATTGAGTCTTGAACCTTGTCGTTTCTGGCTCTTTCCAAGGATTAGCTGTGAACATCGATAAGCACATCATTGTATCTCATTGGTTATGAAAACTACCTTATAAACGTACATTCATTTCAAACACACATGGCCTGTCAGGGACAAAAGGCTTTGGGTTATGCTGCTGTTGCTGTATTTTTTCAAGTGCAAGGCATTATCAGTTTGAGAATAACAAGGACTCAACAACTGGCCAGTGAAATTCGTCAACAGAAAGGGCTCCTACTCACTTGACATTCATCCAAACTGTGCCTACAAAAGCTTCCTCCGTGTGTGTTTTTGTTTTCCTAGCACTTGCCATGACTCCTTCATCCTTCAACCACCTACGCTGCTTCAGATCATCATTTCAGAGATGGCTACTGATCCCTCAGGGGAGATGCAACCAATGCCACCTGCTGAGCATGACAAGCATGGAGCAGGTCACATAGTTTCTGAGGATGCAATTTGATTGCCTGGTACTGGTCAGGTGGCACTCTCAAAAACCCTTGTGCAAGGGTATCTGTCCTTGTGATGCCTTCCTGAGTTGTCTATAACATGGTCCTCCTGGGACTTGTAGAACTTGGGGACAGTAAGCCTCAGGAAGGGAATGTCTTGTTTGAGGAAGAGCAGTAGGTGAGAGGAGAGGTGGAATTAGAGGGAGAGGAAGGTGGTGGTGAACAGAGAGGCACCACATCTGCATTAAAATCTTGTCTCCTCCTGCTTCCCTCTGGGAAGAAGATCTCCCTCCTCTCCCTCATGGCCTCCAGCATTAGATCCAGGTCAAAATGGATGAAGCAAGAGACTGTTGTCTCTTGTCCCAGGTGCTAGCCTTCCTGCTCTCATGTCATATCTTGCTTCTCTCTACTTGTTAACAGGTAAACAAGCCTCTTCTTCTGCATAACAGACAGCGTCAGTGATAGCCCATATGGGGAGACTAAAGAAACCCATACTTCATCTGACCTCACTCCATTCCTTCCCCGCTATGGCTTTAAGTGGAAACTGATATCCATATAAGATAAGGCCTTTCCCATGTGAGCTCGTGAACAAATTCTCATTGGAGGTAGGTTTCTGCACCAAAGTAGGCTCAACTCCTGTTTCTGCACACATCAAGCTCCTCCATCCCCGCCAACACAACCGGCTAGCATACGGTGAAGAGCTAATGGGTGCAAATGATCAGAAAGAGAGCAGCAGTATTATCCAGAAGTCAAATTAGCAGCATTATTTTCAAAGGCATTGATCAAGAGTTTAAGATAACCTCCTAAATGTAGCTTTACACCATATCTTGCGCACACAGCCACTACAGTTGTTCATGTACAGCTCATACAATTCCAGCCATTTGGAAAGCCCTATTTTAAAAGCACATTAAACCTCCAGGAAAATTTATCAACTTACTTTGACTCTTTAAGTTATGGCAGGAACTATGGTGCCTGCTTCTGCTCGTATAACATTAAAAATGACCTGTCTGGGGAAAGTGACTTCTACCCATGTCTTCAAGCTCCATACTCAGCAAGTTTAATGTCATGTGCACTGAGCAATGTAACTCGGGCTTGCTGGCTGAACAACATGCCACACAACATGCTGTTCTGGGGTTGACATATGCAGCATAATGTCTATTTAGAAGAGTTTTGTGCATGGTAGCTTCATGAGAATTATTTGATCCTTCCAGTTCCTGTTGTACAAATTATTGCAGCTATCAGTTTTTGTTTCCAATACAGGCAGGGTGAACTGTGCCTCTTCAAGGAACATTTCTTCCATAATGAAGTCATCTGCTTCACCACAAACAGTATTGAAAACAGTAACTTGTATTTATAGACTGCCTTCAGCATACCAAAACACCCCAAGGTACATCCTGAAACTTTGTCAAAGATGTGGGTTTTAAGTATCAACTAAAATGGGAATAGAAAGATATCAGGAGGAAGTTCAAAGCTTGAGCTGAGGCAATTGAAGGGGATGAAACCATGGAGAGGTTTGAAAACAAAGACAGAAATTTTAAAAACGCAACATTGACAAACATGAAGTAACTGGAAGTTAACAAGCACAGCTGGGTTAATAGGACTGAACGCAACTTGGGAACTAAACAAAGGAAATTTGGATAAGTTCACGTTTGTAGTGGGTGTGAGGTGGGAGTTGGGGCACAATGACTACAGTTAAATGCAGAAAACCAAACCTTCTTGTTATTCATTTACCTTCAAATGTTAGTATTAATCAATTAAGATATTAAGATTATAGAATAGAGAGACCTAGGGGTTCAGGTATATAATTCTTTGAAGCTTACATCACATATAGACAGGATGGTTAAGAAGGCATTCAGCACACTTGCCTTCATTGCTCACTAGTTTGAGTTGAGGAGTTGGGTTGTTATGTTGAGGTTGTAAAGGATGCTGGTGAGTCATCTTCTGAAATATTGTGCCTAGTTTTGCTTGCCCTGTTACAGGAAGGATATTATTAAGCTGGAGGGAGTTTAGAAGAGATTTACCAGGAAGTTGCTGGGAATGAAAGGTTTGAGATATGGTGAAAGGTTGCACAGACTGGGACATTTTTCTCTGGAGTGTAGGAGGCTGAGGGGTAACTTTATACCGGTCTATAAAATCATGAGGGCCTTAGATAAGGTGAATGGCAATTGTCTCTTCCCTAGGATGGGGGTTTCAAAACTAGGGGGTATATTTTTAAGGTGAAAGGAGAAAGATATAGAAAAGACATGAGGTGCAATTTTTTTACACACAGAGAGTGGTTTGTGTGTGGAATGAACTTCTAGAAGAAGGTGAATGGGGATACAGTTACAATGTTTAAAAGTTATTTGGATAAGCACATGAATAAGAAACATTTGGAGTGATATGGGCCAAACGCAGGCAGACAGGACTGGTTTGATTTGGGATTATGGTCGGCATGGACTAGTGGGACCGAAGGGTCTGTTTCTGTGCTGTACGATTCTATGATACTATATTTAAAAGTTTACATAGCCAGCAACACAGAAAAAAAAATACCATTTCAATCAGAAAACCATTTAATGAATATTTTCAGGTTTGCTCCAAAGACTCGTTTGAGGTGAAAAGTAGTGTTTGTGCTTCTGAGTTAGGTGTTTATGAAACAGAAATAAAAACAAAGTGCTGGATAAATTCAGCAGGTCCAGCAACATTTGTGGAGATGGAAACAATTAACATTTTGGGTCCAGTCTGACTCTTCTTCAGAGCTGACGGGAGCTGGAAAATGGTGGATTTTATCCTATAGACAGAGGGGGAGGAGGAGCAAGTGGGACAGATTGTGAGGGTGAACAGAGCAGAAGACGAAGGCAATGATAATGGGGCTAAAGGAGAGATAGATAAGTGAAATGTCCTCGTTACTTATGAAACTGAGCTCACATTGGCGGTCTGCTGTATTAGAAATTAAGCTGAAGTCATGTTAGCCCTCTTCAGTTTGATATAAAAGATCTTTATTTAAAAATGAATAAAGGGAGCTCCTCAACTTTCATTCTTCACCCAAGATATTAAAAGAGGCGACCTGATCGGGGGGGTCTCTGTTGAGGCATTGCTGGCTGAAAACTGGCTCTGTTAACATGTATTGGGCAAAATTTCTGAACTTGGCCCCAGTTGTGTGGTTAAATAGCATACCTCCTTAAGCTAAGTAACAGCATTAGAATCCCATCACCAAGTTCCCAAACCAATCAGGGAGGGAGAACAGGATTCCTAATTAAAGAAACTGTGGCAATGACCATAGAGTTGTTCAACCAGACATGACATTTCTGAGGCTAGAAATCACATGACACCAAGTTATAGCTTTTGAAATCAAAAGCTTTTGGAGCAATATACTTCAAATGATTCTTTTGGACTATAACCTGGTTTTGTGTGACTTATGAACTTGTCCACTCTAGTCCAACACCGGCACCTACACGTCATTTTCTGAGGCTGGAGAAATCACAGGTATCAAAGAGAGACCTGGAAAGGCTGTTCCCTGGACTTGTCTCTTCCAAGGTGTCTCAGTCTTACCTGTAGGTCCTGTTATAGGTTCTGAAGGGCGACAGTCAGTTGAGGTTTCCCATGGATAGAAGAAAAAGTATACTGCTTCAGCTAAGCAGACTTACTTGGATTTCCTGAGGAAGTCAGCAGGAGTGTGGTCCCTCAAATCAGGAGACTGTATCTGGTTTAGTGACCTCTCGATGGCATGAACATAGAGTAACATGTCACGTTCAGAAGGCAAGATCCATAGTCTGATTTCCCCAACCATTCTCTTATACAGCATTCATCAGGCCAACTCAACTTACAGCTCCTTTTACTCTATTCTTTCCAAGCATCCCTCACCCCTACATAAGCATCTAATCCAGGCCTCCTAACCTTTTGTACACATGCTTCTGCTCATGTTGCCCTTCCCTGATAACACTCAACCCATTGCAACCATTCACTTTCCTTGTTTTTAACCCTTCCAGTTGAGAGTGCAAACTTTTAGGGAGGCAGATACAGGTGAGGATAGGGCAAGGTTACTAGGGGGGTGGTGGTGTTGTCTTTCTAGTGACAATGCTGATCCACAAAGAAGGACGTCTCGGTCCTGTAGACTTAGAATATCAACAATGACCTGCCATGAGTTTCCTGAGGTACTGGTGCAAACACATTCATTGAGGGAGGCTCTGAGGAAGGGTCACCAGATCCAAAACATTAACTCTGATTCTTTTCTTCATAGATGCTGCCAGACCTGCTGAGCTCTTCCAGCAAATTCTGTTTTTATTCATTGAGGGGGAGGCAAAAGCCTTGAGGCATTATCGCTGGACTGTGAATGAATATGAAAATAATGTCAAGAGAGTTGATTGTCAGCCAGCTGACACTATTCTGGAAATCTTGTCTCTTTGGAGCTGAGTTTCCATCCCTCTACTTAATGGAGGGATATGTAGCTGAGGAGAAGGCAGCTGCTGAATTGTCCGGCTCTGTTGCTGTTCATGTTGCTGCTGCTCTTATCCTCTCTTAGGAGCGAAGTGTAAGATGGAAGTGCAGCTGCAGGTGAATGAAGTGCCGGATTGACTTGTAACAAGTTGGCTATCACTTGTCACGCAATGAAAACGTTCTCTGCAAAACGGGTGCTGTGAGACTCACTTGGATACAGCTCCAGCTCTTCGGTTTCAAATGGTTTAAAAGATTTCACAGCCTTCATGAAGCCAGTTTGATGATTAAAAAAGTCATTCCCTCCTGTCCCTGGCAAGTCGTTGTCAGCTCAAGAAATAGTTTCACTAGCTGCTGAAGCTAGAATTCCTGATTAGAACTCACCTTAATGAGCGACTCGAATATTTTAATTACTTCCCTGACAGCTGCACAGGCATGCCCTGCTCATCTCCAAATCAATTTGGGTCAAATCCCAAACAGGGAAGAATGATGTCAGGATACTGACTGAGTGACACTAGGAGAACTTAACTCTTCACACACAACTAAACTTGCCCTGCCTTACTCAGACAACTCTATCCATCCTAATCAGGGTTAGTGCCTCTTCTGTCATTGTCCATGTTCCAGGCACTATTGCCTCATCTCTCCTCTTCATTGCAATCATGACATGGATTTGACAGGTGACTTAACAGCCGACTAACCATCCCTGCTGCTAACCATCGCCCGTTATCAGGACAGTGATACGCATTATCTACCTTCTACTTTTGACTGTATTCCCCATTACGACAGTTTGACACTTCAAATCATTCACCCTGGGCCATGAAAGAAGTTACGGAAGTGAATGTTCATTAAAAAAAAGGTTGTCATTTGGAAATTTTGATGATATCCTAGTTAGTAAGAGGGCAGTTAGGGTGGCTCTGTGGTTAGCACTGCTGCCTAACAGATCCAGGGACCTGGGTTTGATTCCAGCCTTGGGTAACTGTCTGTGTGGAATTTGCATGCTCTTCCCGTGTCTATACGGATTTTCAGCACTCTGATTTCCTCCCACAGTCCAGGGATGTGTAGGCTAGGTGGGTTGCTCATGGTAAATGCAGGGTCATGTAGATAGGGTAGGGAGTTGGGTCAGGAATGGACGCTTTGATGATTAGTGAAATCTTGATGGGCTAAATGACTTCTTTCCACACTGTAGGAATCCTAAGATTTAAAACTTTTCCATCCCCACAGAGGGGGCTCTAGAAGATTGAGCAGGAGCAAATATTTTGAAAATAGCATGACAAACTCTTCCTCCAAGGGGTTGGACACAACGACCCGGGGACCCAGAGATCACCAACATAGCATTGCAAGATAGAGGAGCGGTTCTTTCGATAAATCCAAACATCAATGCCTCAGGAAAATTGGGTTCTCACAACAGTCCTTTGCAGAAATCTACAGCATCCTGTCTTTGCTCTTAAAACAAGATGGCCAATTAGCTCACAAAAGGGCCTACCTGAGGCTGAATGAAGACATTGCTTGGGTCTTCCTGGTGTAGAAGTAGCCCCACTTCCATCCCTCACATCGCCATCAGGATAGAGATACTTGTTAGAGATAGGCTCCCAGCTACAGAGCAGGGAAGGGATAGCAATATAGGAAATACAACAATATCTTCAAGTAATTATCTCAACATGGTCTTGCTGAGGTGCATTGGCTATTGCTACAGCTGCAAGGCATCCTGTGACAAGTTTCCTTCCAGAATGAGGGTCTGATAGCTCTGCATGTAAAATTTTTAATTTTCCCCAGCTTTGCAGAGAGATTTGTTTTGAGGAGCCTTTTGTAGCCTCCAGCCTCTCAACAGTGTCCATCTCCTGATGGTGCTGCCAGCTGGACATCATCACAAGTCTTCAGAGTGGATCTTACACAGGTCCTTCCACCATCCGTAAATAGAAAAGGCTTTCAAGAGATGGATTTTAAACAGAATTATCCAAAGGTACAGTGAGCAACGTCCGACAACAGCCACTTCCAACTTAGAACTGAACCTGACACCAGGTCACTCACCAACCAGGAATATCCAGCTTGGAGAATTCAAATCACAATTTGCCTGTTGGAAATTTGATCTTGATTTTTCAAAAAAGAAGCATTCTGGAAAAAAAATCTGGTAGCAATAAAAGTTACAGTACTGATGTGGAAATGCAATCAGTGTCCTTCCCCAGTCTGGCTGATACATGACTTCAGGCTCACCCCTTTGTAATCAACTCTTAACTGCTCCTTTGAAATGGCTTAGCATTCCGTTCCATTTTATCAAACTGGAGATCATCCTCATTACATCAATGGCTGTGATTCGAGGCCAGTTAGGTGTGAGATGAGGGTAAGTTCCTTCACTCAGACAGTGTGAGCCTGTGCAATTCTCTGGCACAGAAAGCGGTTGAGGCCAAAACATTGAATATTTTTCAGAATAAGCTAGATATAGTTCTTAGGGCTAAAGGGATCAAAGTGTACGGGGAAAAGATGCAACAAGGTACTGAGCTGGATGATCAGCCATGAACGTATTGAATGGCGGAACAGGCTGAAACAGCCAAAATGGATTAATCCTGCGTCTGTTTTCTATATTTCGATATTTGATTGATTACTGTCACATGTACTGAGATACACAATGAAAAGTGTTGGCTTACCTGTTTTATGGGCAGATTGTACTATACAGGTGCATCAGGGTAACAGAACAGAGTGCAGAATACAATACAAACTTCTAAGGATGTTAAAATTTGAGTCAAATTAAAGAAAAATCTGGAATGCAATAACCAGGCTAGTGGTAACCATTGTCAATTGTGAGTCCATCCGGTTCATTAGTGTCCTTGAGGGAAGGAAATCTGATGTCCTTACCTGGCCTATGTCTACATGTGACTCCAAATCCACAGTCATACAGTTGACCTCTAACTGCTTAATGGGCAATGCATGCTGGCCTAGACAGAGATATTGTCATCGAATGAGTGAATGATAATGTCTTTAGCAGGAAACTGGTAGGAACTAATCAGATGCCTGCTTTGTAACTTGCCTACTTTGAATTTTAATTGTAGTCTGTATAAAGTAATTTGGATGGGTTACAAACGGGCAGCTGATCTGATGCCATTAGTTCCCTGTGAGGCAGCTAGGCTAAAAATTGTCTCTAATGTAACCGAAAATGTAACTTTTTTTTTGTAGGAGATGAATTTCAAAACATTTCCAGGCTTGAATTTTGACGAGTGCCTGTGGATATCCTAATCTAAATGACAGTTAACATATGGCTGGTTTGCTCAAGTAATTGATTAACATATATGAACCAGAGCCAAGCGTTTGGGGTGCTAGAGAAACAAGGATCTTGAAATTACTCCATGGGATACCAATGTATAAACATTTAACATGGTACTCTGGAATTATTCTGACGTATTGTTGAACAAAATCTGAACAGTAACAGTAATTCGTTAATTAGCAAAAGAGAAGACTATATGTCTTATTTTAGTTCATTTGGCTATTTTTCACACATTAGTAGATAAATAATAATTACTGTGTATGTAATTTCCTTTTTTAAAAAATTGCTATGTTTCTTTCTACCAATAAAATTCAATAAGATTCCAGACAAGGTGAGTTCTTTCTGACAGCAGGTACAAAACATAGCACGTATTTAAATTATGCAACTTGTCATACATCTCCCCTGTCACCATCGTGTCCTGCCATCATTCCCATTACTGCGTCATGGTACAAACATTTGCCTCTGAGTCAGTACATTGTAGTGTCAAATGCCATTCCAGAGCATTGAACAGTGAAAAAAAACTAGGTTGATGCTGCAGTGGAGTATGGACAGAATGCTGTAAGATCAGAATTGCTGCTTTCTGGTAAAGCAAGGCCCCAAGAACAGAGACAGAATACTGTTTCGAAGGACAGTACTGTTGCTGTTTCAAAGGATAGCAACAGATTATCCTCAGTTTCCTAACCATTATTCATTACTCAACATCACAAAAACAGATTATCTAGTTATTTTATATTGCTATAGTTCCAAATTTACTACAAACTGATTATACTTCAAAATAAGTAATTAATTGAATTTAAAGTGTTTTGCAACATCCTGTGGTTGTGAAAATAAATATAAATGAAAGACTTTTTTACACTGCATGATATTATTAATTAACTCTGTCTTGGATTTTTGCAGAGGAATTCAATATGAACAAACATTTTGCCCTTAAAGCATAGACAGAAATAATGTACATGCCTATGCAGTCAGAGTGCAAGGCTATACCGCGACAACAAATCATGAGCAGTAAAGGGCAACTTGTCATTTTTCTTTTAAAAAGGTTAACAGAAAATAGAAGGCACACATCAGGGGGCCTTGACATCATAACACCCTGGGTAAGAAGATTAATACAATGAGTAAGATTATTTCAAAGCTCAAACAGGGATTTGAAATAACCACCAGGCATCTAACAGCATAGAAACGTCATTTAATCGCAGCTAATTGTTTCAGTTTCTCCAATGACATGAAAAAGGTGACTTCAGCTTTTAGGGCAAATAGTGGAAATTCACCTAATTTATTTGCTCATGGCCTCTCACTGGCATCATACAGACCCCATTGTCATGGGGAAAGAAGATTGAAATGGGAATAAGTACCAAAAAAACCTTTCGTTTAATTTTCCTGCACAATGAAATTTTATCCGCTTTCTGCCAAATTATTTGGTGTGTCTTAGTGCAGAAACACTTTTTGGCGAAGGTAGGTGCATGAGTTAAAAATATATCCCTTAAATAGAATGGGTCATAAATAACATTAAAATTGATACAAATGCTGACCACAGAAAGGAATATAGCTGAGTGCAACTTGTACAGTTGATTTTATAGTACAATTCAACAGTTAAGCATTTCTGAGGAAGTATTTTGCTGAAATGAAATGGTTTGATTACACCTGGTCAGACTGATACATTAACAACACTCTTCTTGTAACAATGTAACAATGTTCATACTAAAGGGAAGACACAGAGTCATAACATTCTAAGTTGTTGCTCAACTCAACTATATTGCTACACCTGCCAACTTTTTCCTCAAAAATTAGCAAGTGGTGAAAAATAAATTTCCGTAACTGATTTATGATTCTTGGCCATCTCAAAGTCTGCAAACCAGTTTGGCCTCTTAATATATGACTTACCAACATGTAACCAAAAGGCAAGATTGTGGATGGCAATGTTGTGAAGGACACTAAAGTTAAGTCTAATATTTATTTTATAAGTGAGCAGATGACATGATGTCCATTTTAAAAGTTCAGGCAGAATTTTCCCACATTCACAGTCTCTTCTCAATGGAAAAGTAATTTGATGTACATGGTTCAACATTGCATCACAATTTTATAAAGTATTATTGATTTTAGCCAAAAGGGAAGCATATATTTTATTGTTAAACTGCATGGGATATGTAATCCACGAATTAATTAAAATGTCATAATCAACACGAAAATAATAGTCTTGAAGTTTTTTGTGCAACAAAAAACATATGACAATAAATCAAGTAAGAAAGTTCTGCACCTAGCTTTCACACATCAACATTGTTTTGAAGTACAGATAATTAAGTATTTTTTACATAATAACCAACTATTAACAAAACTTCAAAAGACCTACAAGAATACTCAATTGTGTGGCAGATAATTTTATTGACGGAGCATTACAACACTTCAGCAACAACAACTTACATCCATTTAGCATCTTTGATGTAATAAAATATCCCACATTACTTCATAGGCTTGTTGTAAAACAAAGTGTAGCACTGTATCACATGAAGAGATAATAGATCAAATGATCTAAAAGGTAGGATTGATCAAAGAGGTAGGATTTAACGAGTAACTAAAAAAATCAAGGGGATTTAGAATGATAGAGAAGTGTAGAAATCATATTCCCTAGCCTAGAAACGAAGCAACATTGAAGGCGCTGCCATGAATGGCGGAATGATTGAAATTGGGGACACTGAGGAGTTAGAGAAGTCCAACTGTCTGAGGAGGATTATAGAGCTGGATCAAATAAAAGAGTAAAGGAAGGGTGAGGTCATGATCGGAAGTGAAAAGGGGGAGAGAAATTTTGGAATTAAGGAATTGCCTAACCAGGAGACAGTTACGTTCGTAAGCACTTTGGTGCCAACTGAATAGGACTTGGTGAAAGTTGAATAGCAGGCAGTGAATTTCTGGATGACTTCAAGTTCACTGAGGCTAAAATATGACAAACAGACAGGAGGGCACTGACAAAATCAAATCTAGAGGTAACAAAAGCACTTAAGAGTCCAAAAACAAAGTGAGAATCAAAAACATTTCCTCGAAACTGGTGAGAATGGCAAGGGCAATAACTCTTACGTCACCTCTGGAGCTTAGCTTCTTTGTCCAAGGCTATAACAAAGTGGGGAGCTGAATGATCCTGGTGGAACTATAACTGAACATCTTCATTCTGAACAAGTTCCACTAGCACTGTCAAGGACAGCTTCAATCATTTGACTGTTGATTGACGGTTAAGAATGAACTGATAAGGCAGTAACTAGCCAGATTGGATTTGTCTGCGTTTCACGGACGGGCCATACCACATTGTCAGGCAGATGCTACTGGTATAGCTGTACTAGAACAACTGGTGGCATGACAAGTTCTTAAGCACAAGTCCCCAGTTCTATTGCTAGGATATTTTCAGGGTTCAATGCCTATGGAGTATCCATTACCTTCAGTCATTCCTTGATACAATGCAAAGTGGAACAAGTAGGCTGAAGATTGGAATATGTGATACAGTGGAGGGTAGGAAGTTGGGTCATCTGCTCAACATTTCTGTTGAGAGGAAAGAAGTCGTGCAGCCTGTCCATCTTTTGGCCATTTGAGGCCTTTGAGGCATCCTTCTGGTATTTCACAGTAAGACTGTTGCAACTTAGAAGTTGCTGACCCCCTGATTGATTGGTAGCTCCTGGAGGGCAGGACAGTCTGCCTCAGATGTCAGTACTGAATAATTCACTTAACTGCCAAAATAATGTTCTAGGGACGGTGCAGATGGACTCGCCCCAACATTCTGGCAGGTGGACAGTGTTAGATTGTATACATGAAATCCCTGCCACTGTCTCTGGGACAGGGTCCAGAGGAAAATACCTTTGATCAGGGAGTAGTGAAGAAAATAAATGTGGAAGGTAGGCAATGCACTGGTTCTTTTCCTGTCAGACTGAATTATTTGAAATCACAAAATACATCACACAATCTTTCCTTTCTATTTCGGAGGCTAAATTTTACAAGTGGTAAGCTGAAAGAGCTAATAAATGTGCATCATTTTGAAAGTATTCTTATGCGATAGAGTATGCCCCAGATTTCCCCAGAGATACACCATCAACTGGTGGAATAAGAAAGAGCACAGACAAGAATAATTGAAAGGAATGTGTGCAAATTCAGAAATGGTGCTTCCGGCGCTGACTAGAATGACCCTATTTCTGTTAAGGTTGCATTAGAGTTTTTCATTTGCTACTTGGCTACTTTTATAGAAAAGTAATGTGATTTCCGCTCCCCACTGCAAGTAATAGATTATTTGCTGCCACCTGGAGAAAGACAGTTCAAAATTTAAAGAAATATAATTAATTCCCAAAGAGCATACAAATCCCTTTGGGATCAATTACCTTTGTGCCTCTTGCCCTGAGCGGGATTGGGGCTCCACTGAGGTTAACTGGGAAGAGCTGTGTAGACTTCCAGTAGTTCTCTAGATATGGCTTTACACTACAGCCCCAAACAGCTGCTGGAATTTGGTGGGAAGCCAATACACCTGTATCATCTCCCTCTGCTGATCAGGAGTCTTATAAACTAACAGCTGCAAGAAGCAAAAATTTCCAACTTTTGCTTAAAACTGTGATTTCCCCTCACTATTGCACCACTGGCAAGTTGTACCAACTAGTGAATGTCATTCTTTCAGTCATACAGTCATCAAAAAGACAAAATATGCAACAAACTGGTAGTTGCAGAATGACTTTGAAGAACTCATCTTTTCTCAAAATGTACTGTAAAATTGAGCTCAAATTTAATGGGAGGGATATTCAGGATTGTCCATTTTACATTTGTGAAACCATCAACAAACCACAACCAATGTTGAGCCTCTCCTGCAACATTCTACACGTAGACATTTAAGTTTTAAAACGTTTTGACAAATCGGTAACAAAAAGGAGTGCCCAGTGATTTAAAAATGCACAACAACTTTAAAAATAAGTCTACAATATACATCAAGATTAACATATGTGTTAAATATGTTAATACTTTACATATTATCTATAATACTACTGCATACATTTCTGGGTAGAGTAAGATATTGGCATGAGAGGTGAAAAATACTAACTTCAGGTTAATGCAGCAAAAGTCTTTAAATGATAAACATAGATTCATTGTTGACTGCAATGGCTATTAAATTTAAGACAACTAGTTTTTTTTGCTGTTTACTGTACATTGCTTTTTTTCTATACTCATGTGTCAAGTTGTAAGCAATTTAATTGTAACAAGCTTCTATATCAAGCTTTGAATTTGCAAAAGTAATCAAAAGCTAAACATTGCATTTTAAGGTATGTTAAGGCTACTAACGATAAATCCATACATCACTAGAGCTTTCATCACATGACTTGCCCACACTCACCAGACATTAGTCAAACACATCCATCCTTGCAGCACAATGCCATCCAACACTGATTAGAAAAAGTGAAAACGCTTGGATGACGCTTACCCATCAGCCAAGCAGCATTGTTTTAATTTTCCGTGAATATTGAAAATGAGAACAGTTTTTTTTATGTTCCTGTGATTTTTTTTCTTCAGGTAGCATGCAACAGTTTCCTGGAAATTGATCTTCAATTCCTGAAGACTCCAAGCCGATCAAGCAGGGTTGGACATCCTAAGGTTTTCTATTTCTAAGTAACTAAAATATTCCTGCTGATCTTTCTTTCATTCTCACACTGGAATTAAAATTCATCACACCACCTCCTATTCTTTCCTTTTTATAAAATCAGAAGTACGCAAGACCTTCTCTCTTTCAATCTTTTCTGCTTGGAATTAATACTATAGGAAAAAGTTAAAACAATAAGGAGGTGGTTTATGTCATCTGACTGCTGTGACCTGATTTACTCCATTTTCCATTCTTGTTCTGCAATGTGTACAGATTAAACTGGAACAAAGCATACCTTATGGTTAAATGTCCCTGATTGCATTCTGTAGCCCTATTGGAACATTTCATGTTGACGCTTGGAGCTGGTAATTGAAACTATCCTCTACTCAGAATTGGATTGTGAAGAGTTACTGAGGTAGATTTTATGAAGGTGCAGTCTGCATGGAAGTAAATGGTTCCAAGCTTCTTCATACATTTTTTGAAACAAAACAAAATAATTGGCACAGAATATTCAAAAGGTGTGCCAATGTTTTTGAAGAGAAACTTGTCTGAGGAAGTCTCAAACCAGCAGGGATCATGGAGGAAATTATCCATCATTTGCTTAAATAATAACAAACTGGATATCTGAAGCAGCAAGTTGTAGCTTACACTATCCAGTACAAATCTGTCCAGCCATACAAAGCCATCCTTCATAGCTCCCAGTAAGCAAACTAGAATATTCCAAATTTGGAACACTATTCTCAACTACAATACTTGTGACCCATCCAGTATAGGAAAGGGCAATCTGTACTGATGTACCTGGAATATTGTAGTTTGCTTATTGGGAACAATGCAATGACTCTGTATGGCTGCACAAATTTTTACTGTATAATGTAAGCTGCAACTTGATGTACCTGCTCAGGAATATTGAATATCAAATCACAACTATAACTTCTGTTATGACCCTTTCATCTTTGTTAAACAAAAGCAAATCCTCTGGAGCAAAAGAGAGAGGAGCCACTTTCATGATATCAAGAGAAATCAGCCAGGACAGATTTGGTAGGGGGAGGGGTGGGTGCAGAATGGCGGCAACAAACAGCAGGGATGCCCAGAGACTGAGAAGGGACATCATAAGACTGGGAAAGGGAAATCAAAGTCAATTAGGAAGAAGCAGTATCAGCTGCAGTGTATGCAGAATGGTATATTGGTTGGGGGTTGATGGCCTGTCAGGTTTGAAGATGAGGTGTGGCTTCACTGACAGAAGATAGCATAGGCACCTGCAACTTTAGGTATCCAATCCTCCTGTGAGGCTCATCATTTGCATGGTAAAATAAGACTGAGTTAGCTCAGTTGCATCAAGGATATCATACATCACAAATGTGTTAGAATTCTTTGAGGAGATAATGAGCAAGTGAGACAAAGTAAAGCCAGTAGGCATGATATACTTGGATTTACAGACTTTGACAAGGTGCTGCGTAGCAGGTTGCTAAATAAGAGAAGAACCAATGGTGTTAGGGGCAAGGTAATGACATGGATAGAGGATTGGCTGACTGGCAGAAGGCAGAATGTGTGAATTAAGGGGTCACTTTCAAGATGGCAGCTGGTGACTAATGGAGTTATGCTAGGCTTAAGGTTGGGACCACAACTATTCAAGTTTTATATTAATGGAGGAACAGGTAATATTAAGGAAATGGGAAGGATGCAGAAGAACTTGAACAGGCCAGGCGAGTGGGCAAAGAAGTGGCAGATGGAATACAAATGGGAAATGTGAGGTTATGTACTTTGGTAGGTTGAATAGAGGAATAGAGTATTTTCTGAAGAGGCAAAAGCTTCAGAAATCTGAAACACAGAGGGACTTGGGAGTTCTAGTACAGGACCATTTTAAGATTAACTTGCAGGTTCAGTTGGCAGTTAGGAAGGCCAAAACAATGTTAGCATTTATTTCAAGATAACTAGAATACAAGAGCAGAGATGTACTATTGAGGCTATATAAGGCTTTGATCAGACCACATTTGGAACATGATGGGTAGTTTTGACCCCCATATCTAAGGAAGGATGTGCTGGCATTGGAGGAGTCCAGAGGAGGTTTACAAGAATGATCCCATGGAAAAAGGCCTTGTCATATGAGGGATGATTGAGGACAGTAGGTCTATACTCAATGAAGCTTAGAAGGATGAGCGGGCTATTTGATTAAAACTTACAGAATACTGAGTGGCCTGGATAGAGTGGACATCTAGAGGACACTTCCATTAGTAGGAGTGACTAGGACCCGAGGGCACAGCCTCAGTTTGAAGGAATGGCCCTTTTGAACTGAAATAAGGAGGAAATTCTTCAGCCAAAGGGAGGCAAACCTATGGAGTTCATTGCTGCAGAGGGTTGTGGAGGCCAAGTCACTGAGTGCATTTAAGACAGAGATAGATAGGTTCTTGATTGGTAAGACATCGAGGGTTATGGGGAGAAGGCAGGAGAATGGAATTGAGAAATATATCAGCCATGATCGAATGGTGGAGCAGACCCGATGGACCAATTGACTTAATTCTGCCTCTATAATGTTGGTCTTATGGAGCTACAGCATGTTTTGGTCATGGGCACTTTTTTTGTCGCATTCTAAATGTAGGCAGATGGCATAATTCCATTTGAACATATATCAAGCTTCCTGCCAGCAAGTCAGCACAGTTGTTTTAACTAAACAGCGTATAATGTTGTGATTAGCTAGTTATGATGAAGCAGGCCCTGGGAGTGCATTTACAGGTCAAATATCTTCATTCCATTCACAGTATGGATGTACTGGTGGCAATTCAATTCCCCTTGGCTTCCTGGATGCCTCAGAGATCTTGGTGGAATTGATTATTCTTTGCTGATTCTCTTTTTTTAATTTTAATCCAGTGTGGGTTCCACTGACCTGAACGTGAGTGAGGAGAGAGAAATTTCTGAGGTAGTCTGGGAATGCCGTCCCCTCCTCTGTATGCCCACAAACTGCTGCTGAGATATCGAGGGGTTGGATATGGAGGAGAGTGATAACAGATACACATGCTGTTACTCTTCCACCAATCAGTGTTTCTTCAGTGCAAACAGTGCAAAAAAACATTCAATGGTAAAATAAGGATGTTGTCAATGGTCTAAATAGGTTGTGCTTGATAGTCTTTTAGAGTCAAAGGGTTATACAGCATAGAAACAGACCATTTGGACTAACTTGTCTATGCTAACCGGATATTCTGAACTGATTGAGTCCCATTTGTCAGCATTTTGCCCATATCCCACTAAAGCCTTCTTATTCATGTACCCATCCAGATGCCTTTTAAATGTTGTAATTGTACCAGCCTCCACCACCTCCTCTGGCAGCTTGTTCCATAGACGCATCACCCTCTGCTTGAAAATGTTAGCCCTCAGGTGCCTTTTAAATCTTTCCCCTCTATAAAGTCACTCCTCAGCCTCCGATGTTCCAGGGAAAACAGCCCCAGCCTATAAGGCCTCTTCATATTGCTCAAACCCTCCAACCCCAACAGTATCCATGCCTTTTTCTCTTAACTTTACCTACCATTGTAGCTTCACCATGCATTTGCAAAACAAAGTCTGACAAATTAGTACAGTAATAGCACAGAGATAACAAGGTGTGGAGCTGGATGAACACAGCAGGTCAAGCAGCATCATAGGAGCAGGAAAACTTGATGTTTCGGGCCTAGACCCTTCATCAGAAATGGGGGAGGGGAAGAGGGTTCTGAAATAAATAGGGAGAGAGGGGGAGGCGGATAGAAGATGGATAGAGGAGAGGATAGGTGGAGAGGAGGCAGACAAGTCAAAGAGGCGGGGATGGAGCCAGTAAAGGTGAGTGTAGGTGGGGGGGTAGGGAGGAGATAGGTCAGTCCAGGGAGGACGGACAGGTCAAGGGGGCGGGATGATGTTAGTAGATAGGAGATGGGGTGGGGCTTGAGGTAGGAGGAGGAGATAGGTGAGGGGAAGAACAGGTTAGGGAGGCGGGGATGAGCTGGGCTGGTTTTGGGATGCGGTTGGGGGAGGGGAGATTTTGAAGCTTGTGAAATCCACATTGATACCATTGGACTGCAGGGTTCCCAGGCTGAATGTGATTTGCTGTTCCTGCAGCCTTCGGGTGGCATCATTGTGGCATTGCAGGAGGCCCAGGATGGACATGTCGTCTGAGGAATGGGAGGGGGACTTGAAATGGTTCACGACTGGGAGGTGCAGTTGTTTGTTGTGAACTGAGCGCAGGTGTTCTGTAAAGCGGTCCCCAAGCCTCCGCTTGGTTTCCCCGATGTAGAGGAAGCCACAACGGGTACAGTGGATGCAGTATATGACATTGGCAGATGTGCAGGTGAACATCTGCTTGATGTGGAAAGTCTTCTTGGGGCTTGGGATTGGGGTGAGGGAGGAGGTGTGGGGGCAGGTGTAGCACTTTCTGCGGTTGCAGGGAAAAGTGCCGGGTGTGGTGGGGCTGGAGGAGAGTGTGGAGCGGACAAGGGAGTCACGGAGGGAGTGGTGCCTCTGGAAAGCAGACAAGGGTGGGGAGGGAAAAATGTCTTTGGTGGTGATGTCGGATTGCAGATGGCGGAAGTGTCGGAGGATGATGCGTTGGATCCGGAGGTTGGTGGGGTGGTATGTGAGGACGAGGGGGATTCTTTTTTGGTTATTGTTGCGGGGACGGGGTGTAAGGGATGAGTTATGGGAAATGCGGGAGACACGGTCGAGGGCGTTCTCGACCACTGTGGGGGGGAAGTTGCGGTCCTTGAAGAATGAGGACATTTGAGATGTGCGGGATTGGAATGTCTCATCCTGGGAGCAGATGCGGCGGAGGCGAAGGAATTGGGAATAGGGGATGGCATTTTTACAGGAAGGTGGGTGGGAGGAGGTGTATTCCAGGTAGCTGTGGGAGTCAGTGGGCTTGAAATGGACATCGGTTTCTAGGTGGTTACCCGAGATGGAGACAGAGAGGTCCAGGAAGGAGAGAGAACTGTTGGAGATGGTCCAGGTGAACTTCAGGTTGGGGTGGAAGGTGTTGGTGAAGTGGATGAACTGTTCGAGCTCCTCGTGGGAGCACGAGGCGGCGCCAATGCAGTCATCAATGTAACGGAGGAAGAGGTGGGGTTTAGGGCCAGTGTAGGTACGGAAGAGGGATTGTTCTACGTAACCTACAAAGAGGCAGGCATAGCTTGGGCCCATGCGGGTACCCGTGGCCACCCGCTTTGTCTGTAGGAAGTAGGAGGAATTGAAAGAAAAGTTGTTCAGGGTGAGGACGAGTTCAGATAGCACATCTGGTCATTTAATTATGAATCTTCAATATAGAAAGTCACTTGTAAAGTTTAGTTAAGATCTAAAAGATTTTAAAATCATTCAGACACAGTAAGCATATGGTTCAAAAACAAAAAGAGCTGGAAAAAGTCAGCAGGTCTGGCAACATTTTGAAGAGAAAGTGGTGGAAATCAGACACAAAAACAGAAATTGCTGGAAAAATTCAGCAAATCTGGCATCCTTTGAAGAAAGGTCACTGAACCCAAAACGTTAACTCTGCTTTCTCTTCAAAAATGTTGCCAGACCTGCTGACTTTTTCCAGCAATTTCTGTTTTTGTGTCTGATTTCCACCACCCACAGTTTTTTGGGATTTTTGTTTTGTTCACAATATATAGTTGTTTCAAAAATTGCTACACTGTATACATTCATTACTTGGAACATATACATCGATAAAAAGAATCTGAGCAACGCATTTTCACAGGGGTTCTCCTGTGGAGCTGCAGAAACTCCAGAAAAAGAACATGAAACAGTGGTTACACAATACATTTTTCTCCAGGCTCTGCTACTCTCCTATTGAATAAAATTCCAGCCAGAGACAAATGGACATTTTGTGGAAATTCACCCTGCAAAGTCTAATCACGATATGTTGTCATATTCCTAATTTGAGGAATATAGAAATTTTTTGCCCGGAAACAGATGGTTGAGAAAGCTTTGTCTATTAAAACGATTTCCTGACAGTACAATTAACTCATAACTAACTTCTCCTTTCAACAGCCAATGTCGTACTTGCTTCATACTGTTCCAGCGTAGAAATTATTATGTCATCTGTTGTAGTTTTAATATCACCATAGTTTATAAAATTTAAACAGTTATCTTACATTGACTACATAATGCTGCATTAATTCCACAAGGTTGTGGAAAGAATTTTACCACATAAATCTCGACTGGAAACTGACAGAGATGACAAGAAGGGACATGCAAATAGATGTGACGCACAGAGACATTTGAAGCATTTGTCAAGTTAACAAACAGTCAAACGATCAAAGAAAATTAAAAGGAATGCAAATAAGGAGAGGGTAATGAACTAGATTTAAAATTGGTTAGAAAGAAAGAAAATGAGAGGAAGAGCTAAATGCTGTTAAGTGATTGAAAGGCTTTTGTTTTAGAATTGCTTCTTACTGTGTACATGAAGCATTTGATTAAGTGAAGGCAAAGTACTGATGATGGTGCAAATCCAAAACAAACACAGAGAATGCTGGAGAAACTCAGCAGATCTGGCAGTCTCTGTGAAGAGAGAAAGAACAGTTAACATTTCAAATCCAGTATGGCTCTTCTTCAGAACTTCCTCCATAAGGCCAAAAGACCATAAAATGTAAGAGCAGAATTAGACCATTTGGCCCATCAAGTCTGGTCTGCTATTCAATCAAGGCTGGTATGTTTTTGAACCCCTTTCTCCTGCCATCTCCCCGTAACCATTGATCACCTTATTAATCATCTCTCCAAAGATGCTGTCAGACCGGCTGAGTTTCTCCAGTTTTTTCTATGTTCATTTTAAAATGTTTATAGGGCTAGAAGAAAGGATGCCAACACATATAGTTAATATCTAAGACAGTGGGATAATAAATAATTTTGAGGTATATGTCAACAAGGTGGGCACATGGTATTAGGACTTCTGTGAATAGGGTGAATAGCCAAGGTTGTTTTCCTGGGATGGGGGAGTCCAAAACCACAGGGCATAGGTTTAATGTGAGAGGGGAAAGATTTAAAAGGGACCTAAGGGGCAACTTTTTCACACAGAGGGTGATGCATGAATGGAATGAGCTGCCAGAGGAAGTGGTGGAGGATGGTACAATTACAACATCTGAAAGGCATCCAGATGGGTATATGAATAGGAATGGTTAAAGAGGGATATGAGCCAAATGCTGGCAAATGGGATTAGATTAATTTAGGCTCTCTGGTTAGCATGGATGAGTTGCACTAAAGGGTCTGTTTCCGTGCTGTGCTATCCTGTAACTTTATGACTTTATGTTCTTGTGGTATGTGAACATTTTAGGACAAAATCCCGTTATGTGTTTTAATATCTATATAAATTTGTTTCAAGGTATCAGTCGAATAGAGAAAGTCAGAGGAGTTGATCGGCTATTGCTGTTTAGAGAAATAAAAAGAGGGACGCATTTACAGGGGCAATCAAGATTAGCTTGATAGATGAGACAGGTAATCATTTTTGATATGAACAGGCTTCAAAATATTAACATTAATTTCAATTGCTTGTCATTTTTCTTCCCACCCTGAATTCTAATCATCTTTGCTTGCAAATGAATAATCATCAGAAGACAAATTTAATGAATGTGGTGCATATGTCTAAAGAAAATATTTCATGATTAGTTCTTTAAAGCAGATTTAAAGAGGACTGCTTTGTGCCATGGGTTAATTGGTTCAGGAAATTCCTCCCAAAACTCCTTTACCTTTCCAAACCCCTCTTCTTTAAAAGCGTGTTAAAACTCATTTCTTTCCCCATGCTCTTGGTAACCTCTTTTAACGTCTTTCTTTTTGTTCAACATCAGTACTTTTCTGACTTTACCTTTTACTGGTTTTAGGGTATTTTCTTCTTCAAAGGTACTTTTTAAAATACAAGTTAGTGTAATTGTGGTTGTCATACCTTTAAATTCAGTTTAATATCACACTATCAATTCTTTTAAATGCAAACTAAATTATTAGCTGAAAACCCTCCCTGTATGCACTGCAACGTTGTCTTGTAAATTTCATCCACAACTTTGAACCAGAATCCTTGTTGTACTTCATTGGATGCTCCATGAAGAAAAAAAGTTATTCTCCATCAAACTAAGCTAGTATCTGCCATCTTGATTAGCATAAAAATTTGACAATGTGAAATTAACTTAACATTTAGTGATATAAGAATCACTGCTTATTTAAAAAATGCATTGTGTGCATTTTGGATAATTTTAACTCAAAGTAGGACGAAGATTGTGGGCACAATAAAGTTTTGAGTGCAAAATACACCCAAAAAGTGCAGTCCATTGCGAAAAGAAAGGTTTCCATCCAAAGTCATTTGTAGGTATTTTTAATCAACCTGTTTCGACATGCTATGACACACTTTTGGACCAGGTCGGACTTGAATACAGGCCTTCTGGCCCAGAGGCAAAGGCACTACCAGTGAATCAGATGACCCTCTGTACCTCACTTATATGTTGTAAAGTGCAAAGATTGCAATGTACCAGGTCAATTGGGTTAGAATATTTATTTTTCAAATGTGCCTTTATGTTTACAACTGATATACTACTGAAATTTGATAAAGTTTGATTAATCAACATGCAAATGGCATCATCGGTGTTCATGAGTAACCTGATCATAAATTGCTGGAAATGATTAAGAAATATACACACTATTTTCCAAATAGATTAGAATGCCATCATCATTTTCCTCTTAAAATTTATTTTTAGAAACTATTTCATTAAAAGCCTTTTAAGACTTATGTATTAGTATCCTTATATCTTAATTTTTGGAACCTGCTTGATAGGTTGTGAACGGTCAGAATTAATGGAAACTCACAGCCATGTTTAATTCATCCCAGGATGGTGCACCAGTTTTGTATGTGGGGCCAGCTTCTCCTGCAAAAGTTCCCAGAAACTGGATTTCCACTAAATGCAAAATGCTCGCAAATTTCTTCAAACATTTGAGGTGGAAATGCTGAAATTGAGAAAATTGCACCAACCAGAAGCAAACAAAAAGTGGGAACTTCAGATCACTATTAATTTTTAGAATAATAGTCTATATAGAGTGAAGCATTATTTTAAATGAACCTTTCCCAGCTAGCCTATTTGGTGTCTTATAACTAAATAAAAATTGCCAGATATACATCCATCAAAATGATAAACCTTTATAGTTGCTAGTTCACTACATTCTGAAGTATCCAAAAAAAGACTAAAACCAGAGACGTTTTGATTTGCTTATGTTTGGAATGCAGTTATCCATCATATCTGAACATCTCAGATAATTACAGTACCCTTCAATATTGTGGTCAGGCCTTCATTTCAGTTTCTAAATTCTGTCAATTATAGGGAACAGTTTATGGACTGTAAAGTTTTAATTTTTTTTGTAGCCAACAATCCTGAAACACTGAAATTCCCATTAAAACATTAATCAAAAACACAAGTTAACAGACTTTTCTAACTCTTGGCCATATGTGACCTTTACCAAACTCTCCACTGACACATGCAATACCTGCCTGTGTCAATCGAACCTCAGTATAGAAACAGTGCTATTCCACTTACAGACTTTTTTTTAAATCAGCAGCTTTCTCCATGAGAAGACAAAGGATCAAGATGTAAGCTGGTTCCAAAATTAAGACAGCAAATTAATTTCCAAAATACAGAGGGTTCAGCTTGCCATGTTACATAAACAATAACAGTGTTAGGAAACTATCACTAATTTACTTGAATATAATTTGATTCCCACAATTAATCATTTACATTGTGTAAGATCAGTTGACTGTTAGATACTGTGCATACATTGGCAGATTGGTGGTGCAGGAATAGTTAGTACTTCTACGCTGACATACAAACTTCCTCAAAACAGCAGCAGAAATTATAACCTCAAGTCTTACGGGACAGAGGTTAAACAAGTGAAGTTCATGAATCTGACTCCAAACACTGCGTGCATGCTTGTTGAGATATTTGATTGTATCACCTTTTAATTGATCAACTGTTATTAACTTAGTTAATCATACAGTATTACTTTGAGCCTGAATTGCAGTTTTACAAGGATCAGTATTCGTAACAGTGAAAGGATAGCATCAGCTGCCAATTCCTCAAAGAAACTGGCTATCTCAGAAATGCTGTGTGGCGCAGGAGTGTTTTGATCTCAGCGAAGCTATCGGTAAGCCTCAGCCCGAATCTCCATCCCCTAACTCTACTCCTTCTGCTTTTCAAACTCTGTCATACAACTTACAGTTTGAGCTTCATTCCTTCCAACCCCAAGTGCTGAACTCAGCTTCCATTTCCCTGTTGCACAAGTACCTTTGCTTATCAGAGGCTTTACCTTGAAAGACCTTGTGTGCTGTGCATGTATAAGGCTGCAACTCTGTCTACCATTCTGTAGAACTGTGTCATGTTGACTTGAATTAACAAGTGAAGAGTTTCATTATACTTTGTTTGCATGTGATTAGTTGTTGGGCAGTTTCTGTAAGGAAAAGCTATTTAACTCTTACCAAAAGTAAGAGTAACGGTTTTATTCTATAATGGCTCAGGTTAATATAAATTTAGGCTAAAAAATGAGAACGTGTTGCGGCCAGGACACAGATTTTTAAAATGTTTTAATGGTTTTATAATTTTTTTTAAAATGGTTTGGTTTGGAACAAAGTAGGTAACAGGCCTTTATTGCATGTGTATGTGCATATTTATGACTTTGGAATTATGTTCAAAAATTAGTTCTGCACTTGTCTTTATCTCTTTAGATATATTATTTGGAACATTTGGAAATATAGTTAATCACACTGAGGTGACGCATAGCAGCTCCACTTCCTACAGACAAAGAGGTCTCCATGAGTACCCGCATGGACCTAAGCTATGCCTGTCTCTTTGTAGGATACGTGGAACAATCCCTCTTCTGTAGCTACACCGGCCCCATCCCCCACCTCTTCCTCTGTTACATTGATGACTGTATCTGTGCCGCCTCGTGCTCCCATGAGGAGCTCAAACAGTTCATCCACGTTACTAACACCTTCCACCCCAACCTTAAGTTCACCTGGACCATCTCCGATACCTCTCTCTCCTTCCTGGACCTCTCTGTTTCCATCCCTGGCAACCACCCAGAAATCAACATCTATTTCAAGCCCACCGACTCCCACAGCTACCTAGAATACACCTCCTCTCACCCACCTTCCTGGAAGAATGCCATCCCCATTCATAATTCCTTCACCTCTGCCACATCTGCTCCCGAGATGAGGCGTTCCACTCCCGGACATCCCAGATGTCCTCGTTTTTCAAGGTCCACAACTTCCCCTCCACAGTGGTCAAAAACACCCTCGACCCTGTCTCTTGCGGTTCCTGCACCTCAGCCTTCACACCCCCTCCCCACAATAACAACCAAAACACAATCGCCCGTGTCCTCAAGTACTACCCCACCAACCTCCGGATCCAGCGCATCATCCTCCGCCGCTTCAGCCACCTGCAATCTGACCCCACTACCAAGGACATTTTTCCCTCCCCACCCTTATCTGCCTTCGGAGGGACCACTGTCTCCGTGAATCCCTTGTCAGCTCCACACTCCCCACTAGACTCACCACCCCTGGAACTTTTCCCTGCAACCACAGGAAGTGCTACACCTGCCCCTACACCTACCCCCTCACTCCCAACCCAGGCCCCAAGAAAACCTTCCACATTAAACAGATGTTTACCTGCACATCTGCTAATGTGGTATACTGCATCCGCTGTTCCCGTTGTGGCCTCCTCTACATCAGGGAAACCAAGTGGAGGCTTGGAGACTGCTTTGTGGAACACTCATGCTTGCTCCATGACAAATGACTGCACCTCCCAGTCACAAACAACTTCAACTCCCCCTCCCACTCCTTGGACGACATGTCCATCCTGGGCCTCCTTCGGTGCCACAGTGATGCCACCCAAAGGTTGCAGGAACAGCACCTCATATCTTGCTTGGGAACCCTGCAGCCCAATGGTCTCAATGTGGAGGTCACCAGCTTCAAAATCTCCCCACCCCCGACCTCATCCCAAAACCACTCCAGCTCATCCCCGCCTCCTTGACCCGTCCATCTTTTCTCCCACCTCTCCGCTCCTCCCACCTCACTGACCAACCCCCACACCCATCTCCTACCTACCAGCCTCATCCAGGCTTCTCCTTGTCCTGTCCATCTTCCCCTGACTGACTGACCCCCATGCTAACTCCCCATATCCTTAGGTTTACCTCCCATTGGGAACATCCTTTCTGCATCTACCCTCTCTAGTGCTGTTAGAATTTTCTAGGCTTTAATGAATTCCACCCTCATTCTTCTGAGCTGCAGCAAATATAATCCTAACCAATTCAACTTCTTCCTCAGGCATCAGACCCGCTATCCCTCTATATTGCACTCCCTCTATAGCAAGAAGACCCCCTCCTCAGATAAGAAGACCAAAACTGCACACAATAGACCAGGTGTGATCTCACCAAGGCCCTGAATAGTTGCAGCAGGACATACCTGCTCCTGTACTCAAATCTTTTTGCTATAACAGCCAATAGACAATTTGCCTTCTTTACCACCAGTTGCACCTGCATGCTTACCTTCAGCAACTGGTGTATTAGAACACCCAGGTCTCGTACATTCCCCTCACTAAATTTACAGATCTGAACTCAGGCCTCCTGGATCAGGGGTAGGGATATTAACACTGCATCACAAGGCCCCACTTAAGACACATTATAAGCTGTAGTGGTACCAGGAAAGCAATTGAGCAGCTGTGATAACAAGGTGCAGAGCTGGATGAGGCTGGTAGATAGGAGGTGGGAGGAGCGGATAGGTGGGAGAAAAGAAGAAATTTATTCACCCAGTGATTGGTGAGGCTCTGGAATTCGCTATCAGAAAAAGCAGTCAAGACCAAGACATTGCATCCTTTCAAGAAGGAGTTTGATACAGCACTCGGGGCTAAAGGGATCAAAGAATATGGTGGAAATTTTCAGCAATGATAAAAATAGATCGGAAATGTTATGACAGTAATTTAAAGTATGTTAAAGTATAAGTAACCTACTCAAGTTGTGTTCATTCTATTCTGCCCTTCATTTGTTTGTTACAGTAAAGAATTGAAAATGTGGAATCTTATTGTGGTATCCTTCCAGTTATTAAGTAGAAGTTTCTTTTTAAACGTTACTAGTCTCTACAGACATCATAAAGCTTCTTCACCATCACTATTCACTTTTATAGTAATAGATTAATCAATTAAAATACAGCAAAAGATGATATCTGTTTTTATTTTGGAAGCAAGGAGGGAAGTGAACATTTACTTCTGTCAATATTTTATGGACTCCAATTGGAAAGATGTCAAACTGTCAACAGTTGAAAAAGATTTCTGCTAGTGGTTGAATCTTGAAATTTGTAGATATATTAATTGTGTACCTCAAACAACAGATTCAAAGCCTAATTTGAAAACAGGAAATGACTTTCATGACAGCAAGCACGGGGCTGGATGAACACAGCAGGTCAAGCAGCATCATAGGAGCAGGAAAACTTGACGTTTCGGGCCTAAACCCTTCATCAGAAATGGAGGAGGGGAAGAGGGTTCTGAAATAAATAGGGAGAGAGGGGGAGGCGGATAGAGGATAGATAGAGGAGAGGATAGGTGGAGAGGAGGCAGACAAGTTGAAGAGGCGGGGATGGAGCCAGTAAAGGTGAGTGTAGGTGGGGGGGTAGGGAGGAGATAGGTCAGTCCAGGGAGGACGGACAGGTCAAGGGGGCGGGATGATGTTAGTAGATAGGAGATGGGGGTGTGGCTTGAGGTGGGAGGAGGGGATAGGTGAGAGGAAAAACAGGTTAGGGAAGTGGAGATGAGCTGGGCTGGTTTTGGGATGCGGTTGGGGGAGGGGAGATTTTGAAGCTTGCGAAATCCACATTGATGCCATTGGGCTGCAGGGTTCCCAGGCTGAATATGATTTGCTGTTCCTGCAACCTTCGGGTGGCATCACTGTGGCATTGCAGGAGGCCAAGGATGGACATGTCATCTGAGGAATGGGAGAGGGAGTTGAAATGGTTCGCGACTGGGAGGTGCAGTTGTTTGTTGTGAACTGAGCGCAGGTGTTCTGCAAAGCGGTCCCCAAGCCTCCGCTTAGTTTCCCCGATGTAGAGGAAGCCACAACGGGTACAGCGGATGCAGTATACCACATTGGCAGATGTGCAGGTGAACATCTGCCTGATGTGGAAAGTCTTCTTGGGGCCTGGGATTGGGGTGAGGGAGGAGGTGTGGGGGCAGGTGTAGCACTTCCTGCGGTTACAAGGAAAAGTGCCGGGTGTGGTGGGGCTGGAGGGGAGTGTGGAGCGGACAAGGGAGTTGCGGAGGGAGTGGTCCCTCCGGAAGGCAGATAAGGGTGGGGAGGGAAAAATGTCTTTGGTGGTGGGGTCTGATTGCAGATGGCGGAAGTGTCGGAGGATGATGCGTTGGATCCGGAGGTTGGTGGGGTGGTA
>JAHRHZ010000273.1:2002995-2108696 GCA_024137785.1 Ginglymostoma cirratum | reverse complement strand
CCCCCTCCCTAACCTGTTTTTCCTCTCACCCCAAGCCACACCCCCATCTCCTATCTACTAACATCATCCCGCCCCCTTGACCTGTCCGTCCTCCCTGGACTGACCTATCTCCTCCCTACCCCACTACCTACACTCACCTTTACTGGCTCCATCCCCGCCTCTTCGACTTGTCTGCCTCCTCTCCACCTATCCTCTCCTCTATCCATCCTCTATCCGCCTCCCCCTCTCTCCCTATTTATTTCAGAACCCTCTTCCCCTCCCCCATTTCTGATGAAGGGTTTAGGCCCGAAACGTCAAGTTTTCCTGCTCCTATGATGCTGCTTGACCTGCTGTGTTCATCCAGCCCCATGCTTGTTATCAGGGATTCTCCAGCATCTGCAGTACCTTTTATCTCCAAAGTACCAGTGGATATGTGTCTCTCATAGGGAAACATAACCAAAATAAAGAGTCACAGATTTCTCTCACCAAAGCAGTGACTGGTACCTTAAGCTTTATAGCAAGTAACAGAAAAATATTGATAACATCAAGAACAAACAATTATGTTCTCATTGTTGGAGAGAGGCTCCTAAATGCATTTAGGCAGATCTCAGAAATTCAGATACAAGACTGTTTCCGAGGGCAGACTCCTACTCCTGTTCGGTTCACACAAGTTTACTCCCAAAGTGTAAAGCAGTTGTGAAAAGGCAGAGAGGTTCTAGTCCAGCATTAGTAGCTCCAATTCTAAAAACATTCAGAATATCCAAACAATGATCATTGCTGTACTTCCACTTTGGAGCATTTTGTCACAATCTAGTGCATAGGAGCAAGAGAAAGCATTTTAACAGAATATCAACTGGGAAGCAGAGACAAAGTACACACAATACATGTGATATGGAAGCAGACAGTGATATACCTGTATCATTACATTTTCCAGCTGTTTGAGCTGTATTCTTTCAGCTGGAAATGTGAAAGTTTTTAATGACAATACGGACAAAACCAGTTTTCATTGATGCGCAGTAGGTGATGGGTGTTGAAATTTTGTACTTTACTTTCTTACTCACAGCTCAGCAATGCCAAAACGTGTTATTCACTGAAATATATTCCTAATCAGCAAATTCCATGCCAAGGGGCTGCCTGAAAGCAGATTTGTAAAACTGAATTCCATTCTTTCAGCTCACACACTGACATTGTTTCAAACTATTCCACGTTTTGTCCCCAAGCCAATTTTGTATCTCCGCAACTATTGCCACTCTAATTCCATGGCTTTACATTTTCCTAACAAGTCCATTATGTAGCACCTTATCAAACATCTTTTGAATATCCACACTATCCTCATTAGTCCCTTCTATTACAACAAAGAACTCAATTATGTTAGTGAAATCTGACCTACTTTTTAACTTGCTGAATGTAATTTATTAACCCTTTTTTTTCCTGCCGAATAATTTTCACTCAGATTATTGCCCCTAAAAGTTTTCCATGGCTAATAGGTTGACAGGCCTGTTGTAGCTAGGTTTACCCCATCCAATTTTTTTCAGCAGGGCACAACATTTGAAACCCTCCTGGGCTCTTCCCGTATGAATAGAAACGCTACAGTGTGAAAGCAGGCAATCCAACACACCAAATCACACGAACCCTCTGAAGAGCATCCCTCCCAGGCCCACCTTCCTAATATGTCCCTGTAACCCTAGATTTGCCATAGCTAACCCACCTAGCCTGCACATCCCTGAACACCATGGGCAATTTTGCATAGCCAATCCATCTAATCTTTATATCTTTGGATGATGGGAGGAAACTGGAGCACTAAAGAAAACCCACACAGTCACAGGAAGAATGTGCAAACTCCACACAGATGGTCGTCCAAGCGTGGTATCAAACCCAGGTCTCTGGTGCTGTGAGGCAGCAGTGCTAACCACTGCACTGCTGTGCAACTCGACAAAAGATTTGAAGATTGTAATCAAATTTGGTACGATTTCCCTCCATGACAAGCAACTCATCTGGACCAGATAATCTTTTTATTGTGAACAAATCCAACTTTCTTGATAATTTCTCTTCATTTTTATCCTATACAATTTTTCTGCTCTTTCGTACTTATTGTTACGTTGTTAGCGTTCTCTATTGAAAGCAAAATAGTCACTCAGAATCCCTCAGCCATGACTTTTGCCTTCACAAGAACTCATTTGTGTTCCCTAAATTGGTCCAACCTTTCCATTTATTCCCTTTTTACTAATTGTATTTTTATAATTTATTGGTTCTCTTTTAAGTTAGCTTCGAATCAAACCTTATACACTCTGTTACCCTCTAATTTCATATTTAGGTTCTCCTCTATATTTCTGGTAATAAGTTTGCTTCTCTACTGAATTATGAACCCAATGTTCATTATAAGTCTTTGCTCCATTTCATTTTAATCTCTGTGTGTTCAGTCATTCAGAGAGGTCTACCTTTGTATCCATTTCTTTTTCTATTTCTTTGAAGAATATGTCCATCTTTACCTGAACAATTTCCACTTTGAAGAACTCCTATTGTTTATTTACTCACTTACCTGTCAATCGTTAATTCCAACCCACCCACTGAAATGAACCCTCCTCCAATCGCATGTTTGCATATTTCGTTGACATTTTCCATAATAATTCTAAAACCCATGCCCGTTGATAGAATTTCCAATGTTAGAAACATTATAAAAAAGTCATCTTGTTTCTACTGCATTTAAGAAAACAAGGTGTAGAACTGGATGAATACAGCAGGCCAAGCAGCGTAAGAGGAGCAGGAAGGCTGACGTTTCGCGCCTAGACCCTTCTTCAGAAATGGGGGAGGGGAAGGGGGTTCTGAAATAAATAGGGAGAGAGGGGGAGGCAGATAGAAGATGAATAGAGGAGAAGATAGGTGGAGAGGACACAGACCGGTCAAATAGGCAGGGATGGAGCCAGCAAAGATGAGTGTAGGTGGGGAGGTAGAGAGGAGAAAGGTCAGTCCAGGGAGGACGGACAGGTCAAGGGGGCAGGATGAGGTTAGTAGGTAGGAGATGGGTGTGGGGCTTGAGGTGGGAGGAGGGGATGGGTGGGAGGAAGGACAGGTTAGGGAAGCGGGGATGAGCTGGGCTGATTTTGGGATGCGGTAGGGGGAGGAGAGATTTTGAAGCTTGTGTAGTCCACATTGATACCATTGGTCTGCAGGGTTCCCAAGCAGAATATGAGTTGCTGTAGCTGCAACCTTCGGGTAGCATTGTTGTGGCACTGCAGGAGGCCCAGGATGGACATGTCGTCTGAGGAATGGGAGGGGGAGTTGAAATGGTTTGCGACTGAGAGATGTAGTTGTTTAGCGCGAACCGAGCATAGGTGTTCTGCAAAGCAGTCCCCAAGCCTCTGCTTGGTTTCCCCGATGTAGAGGAAGCCACAACGGGAACAGCGGATGCAGTTTACCACATTAGCAGATGTGCAGGTGGACATCTGCTTGATGTAGAAAGTCTTCTTGGGGCCTGGGATGGGGTTGAGGGGGGAGGTGTAGGGGCAGGTGTAGCACTTCCTGCGGTTGCAGGTAAATGTACCAGGTGAGGTGGGGCTGGAGTGGAGTGTGGAGTGGACAAGGGAATCATGGAGAGAGTGGTCTCTCCGGAAGGCAGATAAGGGTGGGGAGGGAAAAATGTCTTTGGTTGTGGGGTCGAATTGCAGATGGCGGAAGTGTCGGAAGATGATGCGCTGGATCCGGAGGTTGGTGAGGTGGTACATAAGGACGAGGGGGATTCTGTTTTGGCTGTTATTGCGGGGAGGGGTGTGAGGGATGAGCTGGGAAGAATGCAGGAGACACGGTCGAGGGCGTTCTCAACCACTGAGGGGGGGAAGTTGCGGTCCTTGAAAAACGAGGACATCTGAGATGTACGGGAGTGGAATGTCTCATCCTGGGAGCAGGTGCGGCGGAGGCAAAGGAATTGGGAATAGAGGATGGCATTTTTGCAGGAAGGTGGGTGGGAGGAGGTGTATTCTCGGTAGCTGTGGGAGTCGGTGGTCTTGAAATGGATACCGGTTTCTAGATGGTTGCCAGAGATGGAGACAGAGAGGTCCAGGAAGGAGAGAGAGAGGTATTAGAGATGGTCCAGGTGAACTTAAGGTTGGGGTGGAAGGTGTTGGTGAAGTGGATGAACTGTTCGAGCTCCACGTGGGAGCACGAGGCGGCGCTGATACAGTCATCAATGTAACGGAGGAAGAGGTGGGGTTCAGATCCAGTGTAGGCACAGAAGACGGATTGTTCCACATAACCTACAAAGAGGCAGACATAGCTTGGGCCCATGTGGGTACCTATGGCCACCCCCTTTGCCTGTAGGAAGTGGGAGGAATTGAAAGAGAAGTTGTTAAGGGTGAGGACGAGTTCGGCTAAGCCGATGAGGGTGTCAGTGGAGGGGGACTGGTCGGGCCTGCGGGACAGGAAGAAACAGAGGGCCTTTAGGCCATCTGTATGGGGAATGCAGGGGTCTCGGGACTGGACGTCCATGGTAAAGATGAGGTGTTGGGCACTGGGGAATTGGAAGCTCTGGAGGAGGTGGAGAGCGTGGGTGGTGTCACGGACGTAGGTAGGGAGTTCCTGGGCCAAGGAGGAGAAAATGGAATCCAGATAGGTGGAGATAAGTTCGGTGGGGCAGGAGCAGGTGGAGACAATGGGTCGACCAGGGCAGTCAGGTTTGTGGATTTTGGGAAGGAGATAGAAGCAGGCGGTGCAGCTTTGGGGAATGATGAGGTTGGAGGCTGTGGGTGGGAGGACATCTGAAGTGATGAGGTTGTGGATGGTTTGGGAGATGTTGGTTTGATGGTCGGGGGTGGGGTCATGATCAAGGGAGCGGTAGGAGGAGGTGTTGGAGAGTTAGCGCCTGGCCTCGGCGATGTAGAGGTCAGTGCGCCATACTACAACAGCGCCTCCTTGTCCGCAGGTTTTATGGTGAGGTTGGAATTGGAGTGGAGGGAGTGGAGGGCTGCACGTTCTGCAGGGGAGAGGTTGGAGTGGGTGAGGGGGTGGAGAGGTTGAGGCGATTGATGTCACGACAGCAGTCGGAGATGAAGAGGTTGAGGGAGGGCCGGAGGCCTTGGGGTGGTGTCCCGGAGGAGGGGGTGTGATGGAGGTGGGAGAAAGGGTCAGTAGAAGAAGGGTTAGGCTCATGTTTGAAGAAGTAAGCGCAGAGGCGGAGGCGGCGGGAAAACTGCTCTATGACACAAACCTGACTACCCTGGTCAACCCATTGTCTCCGCCTTCTCCTGCCCCACCGAACTTATCTCCACCTATCTGGACTCCATTTTCTCCTCCTTGGTCCAGGAATTCCCTGCCTACGTCCGTGACACCACCCACGCCCTCCACTTCCTCCAGAACCTCCAATTCCCCGGTCCCCAACACCTCATCTTTACTATGGACGTCCAGTCCCTGTAAACCTGTATTCCCCATACAGATGGCCTGAAGGCCCTCCGTTTCTTCCTGTCCCGCAGGCCCGACCAGTCACCCTCCACTGTTGTGTATGTATTTAGTTGGTCTACCATCTCTTCTGTGTTATAATTTCCCTTGTTTCTTACTTTAAGGGATCAACATTTGTCCTCACAATCTATAGAAGCTTTGACAATCAGGTTGTCTGTTGCCTGTCGGATCATTCTCATAGTCTATTTTCCCACTCTTAATCAATCCCTTTGACCTCATTTGCTGAAATCAAGGCTGCTCCCAATCCTCAGGTCTGCTGCTTTTTGGGTAATTTGTAGGCCCCTTTCTTGAATGCAATACTGTCCCTAATTTGCCTTGTTAACCATTATTGGATCGCCTTTCCCATTTTATTTTTATGATAGACAAGGATTAATAATTGTTGCCTTCCCTCATACACTTTTTCAATGTTTGCCATTGCCTATCCACTGTCAACACTTTAAGCAAAGCTCCCCAATTTATCACAACCAGCTCATGTTTCGTACCATCATAGTTTTCTTTATTTAGATTCAGGATCATAGTCTCAGAATCAACTGCATCATGCCCTATCTTAAGGAAGAATTCCATCATATTATGGTCAATTTTCCCCGAGGGAACTTGTGTAGCTAGATTGACAATTATTTCTTTCTCATTGCACAATATGCAATATTATGTGAAATAGACCAAAAATAGACTTTTTTTTCTTTCCAGTTTCCTGAAAAAGACACACAAATTGCACAAAGTTTAATTTAAAAAATTTCTTTGAATTTTCAGCACAAAGTTGCAATTTCTCTTAAAAGGACATTTGCACTGGTTGGGAGTCTGTGAAATGTGATAAGCCAATACCATTGTACAAAAAGCGAAAGAAGTACAATTCTCCTTGCTAACAAAACAGGATGTATTTCAAGTTTTAAAAAAATCACAAGAGGTGCTTACAGGGTTCGATGGCCCAAATACAAACATTTATATGCTTATATAATAAACGGGTCGTACTTATTCTTATTTTCATTTAATTATAAATAGAGTGAACCTGTGATAAGTCAAAATGGGATCTTTTGAAACTTCAGTTGCATCAAAGTTTTCAGCCATTCCCACCAACAGAATAGGAAGTCCAAAGGAAGAATTCTTGTGATAAATCCAACTGGTAGCTCTGAATTAGCTGAATTCATGCAAACTTGTTTTGTGACCACAAGAAGTAATCCATCCACTGTTCGGCCACAGTAGAGCAATTTATGAGCCATTATTTAATGTCAGGTTCTTTTCGTTAAACCTTGGAGGTATGGCCTGTGTTGCTGTTTGGAAACAAAATGAAGTTAACAAAGCAAGGAGATTCCACCACTGAATCAATGGGTCAGTTATTGATTAGGAACTTAAAATCAAACAACTGATAGCAGCTGAACTCCTGTGTCATTAATGCCATGGGTCAAAAGCACGTGTACAATTGAGCTGTCTGGAGGCCACGTTCATGACAAAGATGGTCTGGAAGGTGGTAGCAAGAGCCATATTTACGAAATTGTTCAAACAGGTTGTGACTGCGCAAGGCACTGAGAATGAGGAGGGGCAAGCCAACGTCAATGAAGAAGCTCTTTTTGCTCACCTTCAGGAGGCCAGCATGGACATTTCAGTAAAGACAACTACAGAAACATACATCAAGATAGACAGCAACATATGCTGCACAATGGAACTGACAGGTGAGACATTCATCGATATAATAAGCTCTTCAGCTGAGGAGACTGATAACACTGAAGAGTCTAACAAATACCTATTCATCTGCCTGTTTCCCAGGCTGAAGCTGCAAAGGTTGTAATTTTGCTTTGATGCCTGAAAACATTGAACAAAATGTTTGATTGCATTGATGATATGACAGACTGTATCACACACTCCTGAAGGTAACATGCTAAGCAGAAAAAAATTTACTGACCTTTGAAAGTGAACTCCCAACATTGTTCAATTGTTTTTACAGCACAAGTCAAACTGTGGTAAGGTGTCAACAAATTTGTTTAAAATTTCATTTTTCACATATTTAGTATGCTACTCTGTTCTGACTTCTTTTTTGACATAGAGCATGTTTACAGTCAAAACTGGGCTCCTTTGGGGCCTCTTCAGCTCCAATTTATGGGTGAGGCCTCTGCAACTTGCCATACTGTAATTGTACCATATGTTAATTCTAGTCTGGGGGTGTCTGAGTTCATGTTCACCGTTACATTGCACATAGGGGTTTTTTAATGCAAGGAGTTTATATTTCTGGAGCAGAAAGTTACTGAACACAACAGTTTACAGTTTGCAGATTGTAGGATTTGAGGGATGCTCACAAGGAATGGTGTTGAGCCAGAGAAATTACAGTTATCCAAAACATCCAAAATTGTAACAGAAGGATATATGGAGGGTTAAAGTGTCTGAACATTTTCTCTTGATTGTTCTAGGAACAAACAACGGAGAGTACCATCTGTTTACTTGCTGAAATTTATCCAAGTGTTGATTTATAAGCAAAAGTTGCAAGAGATCTTTTTTTTTCCTATCAGCTTATTTGAGTTACAACCTAAAGATCACTTGTCGACCTTTTAATGTAATCCCTTGCAAAGGCTAAAGTAGAAGTGCCAGGCGTATCATCCAGCTTGGACTCCTTCAGAAGTCCCCAGCGTCACAGATGCCAGTCTTCAGTCAATTCAATTCACTCCTTGTGATATCAACATGCTCTGGATACCACAAAGACAATAGTCCTGTCAACATTCTGGCACGAGCACTGAAGATATGCACTTTAAAACTTGCCACACCCCTAGCCAAGTCTCTCCTTTACAGCTTAAACACTGGCATCTCCCCAGCAATGCAAAACTTGCTTAGGTATGCTCTTTTCTTAAAAGGCAGGCGAATCCAACTTGATCCATCACTGTCCCATCAATCTAATCTCAATCATCAGCAAAGACTTTTTTTTTGTTCACAGGAGGTGGGCATCGCTGCCTAGAACGACATTTATTGCTGTGAAGCAAAGCAGTTACGGATGGCAGGTTTCCTTCCCTAAAGGTCGTTAGTGAATCAGGTGGGTCCTTTTCTGACAGTTGACAATGGTTTCCTGGTCATCATTAAATTCTTAATTCTAGATTTTTAATTGAATCCAAATTTCACCATCAGCCATGGTGGGGTTTGAACCCAATGCCCAGATGATTACTGGGGTCTCTGGAATAATGGTCTAGTGATAATATCGCTAGCCATCATCAACAGTGTTATCAAGAAGCAACTGCTCAGCAATAACCTGCTCAGTGACAACAAGGTGCAGAGCTGGATGAACACAGCAGGCCAAGCAGCATCATAGGAGCAGGAAAGCTTGACGGTTCGGGCCTAAACCCTTCTTCAGAAATGGGGGAGGGGAAGGGGGTTCTCAAATAAATAGGGAGAGAGGGGGAGGCAGATAGAAGATGGATAGAGGAGAGGATAGGTGGAAAGGAGACAGATAAGTCAAAGAGGCGGGGATGGAGCCAGTAAAGGTGAGTGTAGGTGGGGAGGTAGGGAAGAGATAGGTCAGTTCAGGGAGGACAGACAGGTCAAGGGGGCGGCATGAGGTTAGTAGGTAAGAAATGGAGGTGTGGCTTCCTAACCTCATCCCGCCCCCTTGACCTGTCCGTCCTCCCCGGACTGACCTACCTCCTCCCTACCTCCCCACCTACACTCACCTTTACTGGCTCCATTCCCATCTCTTTGACTTGTCTGTCTCCTCTCCACCTATCCTCTCCTCTATCCATCTTCTATCTGCCTCCCCCTCTCTCCCTATTTATTTCAGAACCCTCTTCCCCTCCCCCATTTCTGATGAAGGGTCTAGGCCCGAAACGTCAAGCTTTCCTGCTCCTATGATGCTGCTTGGCCTGCTGTGTTCATCCAGCTCTGCACCTTGTTAGCTCGAATTCTCCAGCGTCTGCAGTTCCTATTATCTCTAACCTGCTCAGTGACGCCCAGTTTGGGTTCCACCAGAGCCACTCAGCTCCTGACCTCATTACAGCCTTGGTTCAAAAATGGCCAAAAGAACTGAATGCCAGAGATGAGGTGAGAGTGACAGCCCCTTATAATGAGCCTGCATTTGACTGAGTGTGGCATCAAGGAGTCCTAGCATAACTGGAATCAATGGGACTCAGGGGAAATCTCTCCACTAGTTTGGAAGCATTCATGTCACAAAAAAAAATGGTCATGTTTGTTGGAGGTCAGTCATCTGACTACCAGGACATCTTAGGGTAGTGTCCTCAGTCCAACCATTATAAGCTCTTCGTCAAAAGCACTTTCCCTCCATAAGATCAGAAGTCAGATGTTTGTCAATGACTACATAGCGTTCAGCATCATTTAAGACTCCTTAGGTATTGAAGCAACCTTTGATATCAAAATAAAGCCACATCTAGACAATATCCAGATTTGGGCAGAGAAGTGGCAAGTAACATTTGCGCCATTCAAATACCAGACGATGACCATCACCAACAGAGAAGCTAACCTTTGCCCATTGATATTCAATCATGGTACCAACACTGAATTCCCCCACTATCAATGTACTGGGGCTTACCATCAACTAAAAGCTGATTAGACTAGTCATATAAGCACTGTGGCCACAAAAGCACTTCAGCGTCTGGAACCATAGTGAGTAATTCATCTCTGACTCCGAAACATTCCATTTATAAGGCACAAGTCAACTGTTTGTTGGTACACTCTCCACTTGCCTGCATGAGTGAAGTTCCAGCAACACTCGAGGAGCTTGACATCATCCAGGATGAAACAGCCTGCTTGATTGGTGCTGCATGCACAAACATTCCCTCCTCCATCAGCGATGTTCAGAAATGGCAGTGTGTACCATCCACAAGATGCAGTGCAGAAATTCACCAAAACTCCATAGGCAGCACTTTCTAAACACATGACCTAGAGGGACAAGGGCAGCAGATACATCGAAGCACCACCACCTGCAAGTTCCCTTCCAAGTCACTAATCATCCTGACTTGGAAATACATCACACTTCCTTTAATATTGCTGCGTAAAAATCCTGGAACTCCATTCCTAACAGCACTGTGCGTGGACTCCAGCAGTTCTCGAACGTTGTCTGCCACTGCCTTCTCAAGGGCAACTAGAAATGGGCAATAAATGCTGGCCAAATGGTGAAGCTGTCATACATGGAATGATTTTAAAAAAGTGGCAGAGATACTGATCAAATTATGCATCTGTCCTGCAAGATTTTGAGGTTGAGTATTATAGACATAACTATCTAGATGTGTGATAAGTAACTATTAAGCTTTGAATTGTCAGGAGACCATTAAACTTTCCTCATTTTATGGCTCTTTATATTTGGAGCTGGTCCAGTTTAGTTTCTCACAAGTTGTGACTCCAAAATTGTTGAAATGTATTGAAAAAGGTTAGGGACTCCTTAATGTGTGAAATAGCTATTACCAGGCACTTAGCTATTAGTTGTGAACCCAGGCTTGGATGCAATCCAAGGCAGCTACTAGCTGCTATAGGCATTTTTTTTTCAGTTAGTTTGAAAAAAGAAAAACACTAAACACGAGAAAAAAAATCACGTTCTTGATTTTGAGCAAAATATGTAATGAAAATGTACAAGTTTTTTTAAAAAATTCATTCACGACATCACTAGCTGGGCCAGCATTTACTGCCCATTCCTAATTTCCCAGTGGGGCACTAAAGAGTCAACCACATTGCTGTGGGTCTGGAGTCACATGTAGGCCAGGCCAGGTAAGGATCGCTGTTTCCTTCTGTAAACAACATTTGTGAACCAATGTAGCAAAGACACCAGAGTCAAGTATATTTACCTGCACAGCTCTTGCCATGATCCCCTGTATCTCATGGTCACAACAACCTTCTATTGGATTAAGGTTCAAAACTAGACAATAAGGGCATTTATTTTAGACACATTCCCCTCTTCCACTGAGCAGGCTTCTGAGAACATCATTGTGCCATATTCAACCAAATGCTATCTTGATGCCAAACATTTGAGTCAGGTAATTCTCCTGAAAACTGAATTAATCATTAATGAGTAAGTGTCACTTGATTCATTCTGTTACTCAACTGATGATTGGAGCAAATTACAATGGAAGAAACCTAACCTGACCGGCCAATTAGCATTTGGTTTCATTTAGGTGAGACATAGAAATCACACAGCAAAGTATAATAGTACCAGAGGTTTTGAGCTAATCCTTCGACTCCTAAAACAAAAATTAAACAATTCTATGTAATTATGTGTCCTAATGATGTAGGGGTGTTCTTTACATTGCAGGAAACTTGTTTTGCAGCTATGCAATTTCTCCAAAAGCTCAATATTTCAAATTTCTTTTGCAAAAGGGGCTAATTCTGCTCCTTGCTTCAATAATGGCTCAGAATTTGGAGGAAATACAATGTCACGTGAGCAATGCACAATGTTATTGATGTATAAAGTAGCCAGCATTGGCAATGGCGATGACGTACCATAATGAATTACAAATTGTCTTAAGTTGCTAGTTGATTTCTGCTACTTTGCCATCAGCTTTTTGAAAGCAACATCTGATCCTGGACCTTCCTGAATAATTTTGTAAAGTCGTTGAATTTTCATATGGATTTCCCATATACTTGCCAAATATTAAGTGTAGAATTAATAGCTTAAGTACAGTTATCAATGTAATAGTTGTTTATGACTGTCAATCAATCTCATGCGCTCAGAAAGTGAACAATGAAATATGAAGTGTTTCATTACTTTATATTATAAATTATCGAAGATTTTAAATGTCATTTTTCTCCCAAATTAGCTTTCCTTTCTGTCTCTTTTTTCCTCACTCTTAGTCGAATCTTTCTTTTGCTCTCTTTCTGTGCTCGATACATTGAATTCACCCATTTAATCCACTCTCCTCAATAATCTTTCCATTGTTTATTTCCCAATTGTCAAATCTCACTGATTACGAAGATACATTTTTCACCCAGATGTTCTGTTGCCTTTGACATTTCCTTGTCAGCCCTCCAGCAGGTTTGTGGTCAAAAGAGTTAGTGAGTCTGAACTTGTACAATAAAACTAAATCATTGAGTATGTCACATGATGCAATTGTTCAGCAAAATCTGGTCCAACATTTAATTAGTATAAGTCAGACATGATATTGACAGCTAAATGATAGACAGACAACACAGTTGATTAACAAAACATCGTGAACTAAAATGAAGCAAAGCAAAGGGCACAGTCATGCCTCTACTGGGATTTATGTTTTGAAACAAGCGCATGCTGTAAAAGCAATGTCTCTGCATAGGTTCGTTGGAAGGAACCCATGTAAAATGATTATTGTCCAGTAGGAACTCAACCCATTTATGAGCAGGTTCATGTTCATGGCACAAACCTTGCTGCAATTTTACTCGAGAAATAAAATTAGGAATCTAATTCCAGAAGACCAAAGTATGATTGCAACTAGAAAAAAATCATTACATGGAGTAGTTGCTGCTGTTGCGAACCAGAGCCAAAAATCATATTACTGGAGTGAAGTAAGGAGAGTTTTATACTGCATGTGGCTCATGCAATATTCATTTCAGAATGTTTCATACTTATATCACGTGCTAGGAGTGAAAAGGTTAATGCTGCAGGGCAGAGGTTTCTCAAAATTGAAAGCAACCAAAAGCACATAAAAATAATAGTTTTCAAAAGGATTAACCCTTTTTACAAGAGATAAGGCAATGGGATTCAGCATGTCTGACAACCTATACAAAATTATTTCCTGGTGGATATTCAAAACTTACAATTAAACTAGATAAGAAAATGAACAGCAGGAATTTATACCTTTATATCTTTGAAGCTACAAGAGAACATTTTCACTTACAAGAGTAAAAGAACGTCAACAGATTTACAATTAGCACAGGACAATGAGTACAGCTATTTGGAGCCTGTTTATATAAAGCTAGCGGCACAGTTACACCCTCTGCATCTTATAAAGGAAAGAATAAATTTTTGGATGAGGGAGAAATAGGTTTGAGACATTGGGTTAGGTAGAACTACACTATTATCTTCACTTATATCATCCCTACCACTGGCCTTGATCTCAGTTGTGAATGCTTCTATATTGGCCCAGACTAACTCTTACATTAAGTACAGATACCTATCTCCCACCAGTTAGATGTTGCTGACTGTGGTCATGTGCCACCTTGTCCTGAGAGGGAAAAGGATAAGAATCAGTGAATTTGGTGAAGTGTGTTTGGTTAATGTAGCTGTCATGGGTGAATGACTGACAGTGAATGCAGATGGTGAGATGTGAATGTGAGCAAAGCAACAGTGCTACGTATGTGAGAGTAAGGTGACGCTGCAATTGTGAAATATGAATCCTGCTCAATGAAGAATGTCAGTCGGTGAGCAAAAGGACTGGAGAATGGAGCAGTGGGTGAGGCAAGTTTCTATGCATATAATATTTGTAAGATGCATTCACTGACCTTAAATCACTTGCATGAGGTTCTTCAATCTCAACATGTCCTACATCCAAGTCATCTAGCGTGCATCTCTTGCATTTGGTAACGAAGGCTCTCCAGTCATACAGCCTTTACGATGTCCACCTGGAAGCCACTTGTATCTCTTGCAGCTAGAGGATTCTATTTTCCTCTACTGTCCACCTCTTGTACCAAGGCCTTCAGCTTAAATCAGCTAAACTTGGAGTGTATTTTCTGTCGCCTTAGTAATTAAGCTAATTGAAAATTGGTGGTGGACCTAAGTAGACACAGACTGAAACTATGGTTCTTGAGTTAGAAGGTGCATGCTTACAATTTGTAACTCTTACAAGAATCTAATGATTACACTATGTGAAGATTGGGTCCAGTTCTATTTTTCATCAAGTGGCTTTTTGGAGAAAAACAATATTCCTGCTGCACAATTTTCACTCTTCCTGTTCACACTTTCCTCCACATTTAGTTCTAGCACCTCATGCAATCAGCATGAACTTACACTTCAAAACATTTCAGCTAAATTTAAAGCAGTCCTGATTAGATTTAAGTGGTGCAGACCTTGCATGAACTTGCACCACTATGTGAGTATGCAGCCACTCAACACCATTGGGTTGTATGCTATCATCCCTGAAATTAATAGAAGTTTTCTTGCTGCCAATTTCAACAATTGGACATGCCCATTTTCGGGGTCTTATTCCAAATTACATACATCTCCTTATTTCTATGATGATGTAACATTTAAAAAAATATTCATTGCTTTTTATTCAGGAATGGAACATTCATTACCCTCATTGAAGTACAACGGCTATTTCCATGCAATAGAAAACAGCCTTACGTGAATAATTTTAATAGAAATAAAAGACACAGTACAAGGAGGAGCAGAGTACGAAAACTAATTAAATGTCGTAATAATGTATGAGAAAAGGGATGTGCAACCTAATTAAAATTAATCATGGTACAGAGTGCCAAAAATGCAGCTTCTATCACAAACTTATCTCAAGCTATTCCAATTGCAGTGGAAACAGCTATAAAAAATAAAGTTCTTGGGTTACAACGAACTTGATATCACATTGTGCTGCTGTGGTGAATAGCATAGATGGTGTTAAGTAAATTCTAGGAAAGTATGTAAAGGAGAATTATTCTGGTAGGGTGAAATGAAAAGGGGTGTTTAATCATCAGTGTAGATCAGACGGGCCAAAAGCATGTTTCTGTATTGTGGATTCTATATAATTGTAGATCGGTGAATCTCCTGTATCAAAGATTGCAAGTGGCTTCTTGTTTGTCTCTAGAGGACCAAGTTAATTTTCTGCCCCTTCTTCTCCTTTCCACAGAGCTGCTAAATGTCACTCTTCAGAGTTACAATCAGACAATCTAGTTTATAGACAATCCACTTTAACACAAGTCAATTCAGTATAACTGCACGTCTGACTGAGTTCCAGCTGATCAAGCTTGATCAATGATTCGTTTCACATTCTCTCCACAATGGCAAGAGGCATGCCAGATCTAAGTCTCTCCAAAAGTACATAAATAAAGTGAAACAACTCACTTTTTGAAAAGGAGTCGGATAATGTAATGCTAATAATTCATGATTCATAAGTCATAAATAAGATTAGTTTCAAAATATTTGGCTTGGGCACATGATATTTTTGTAAATCATGCAATCAGTTGCAAATTCTGGTTCTTACAGCTTCACAATTCTGCTCAGTATATTGCATCATGACATGTACCTTGTTTTCAAAGAATCATTCAGTACAGGTGTGGTGTTTCAGCCCATTGAGTTTGTAGTACCAAAAGCATAATAGTCCCACGTTCCCTCACTCATAGGCCGATAGCCTTGATTGTTATGCCACTTCAAGTGTGATAATCCAAGTGCTTTTTAAAGGTTTTAAGGTTTCCCACTTCAATTACCCTCCCCAGCAGCTCATTCCAGATCCCCACCATCTCCTGGGTGAAGCTTTCCCTCAAATCCCCTCTAAACTTCTTAAGTTTCACTATAAATTTTTACCTTTTTGTTAATGACCCTTTGACTAAGGAGTCAAGCTGCTTTCTATTCATCCTGTCAATGCCCCTCATAATCCTATACCCCTTAACCATCTCTGCTCCAAAGAAAACAACCAAAGTTTATCCAGCCTATTTTCATATGAAATGCTCCATCCCGGGCAACATCTTGGTGAATCTCCTCTGCACTCTCTTTGGTACAATCATATCCTTCCTACAGATTGATAACCAACACTGCACTCAGTAATCCAGCTGTTGCCTAATCAAAGTTCTGTCCAGCTCCCTGGTTTCATAATGTATGCCATGACTGATAAAGGCAAGTGTCCGATATGCCTTCCTAACTAGGTCATGAACTTGTTCTGCCACATTCAGGGATCTGTGGGCAAGCACCCCAAGATCTCACTGTTCCTCTGAGCTTTCTAGTGTCTTGTCACTCATTGACTACTCCCATGTCTTATTCCTTCTTCCAAAGTGCATCACAACACATTTATCAGGGTCAATTTCCATCTGCCATTGATCTGTGTAATGGACCAATCCATTAATATCCTCATGTAATGTAAACACTTTCCTCCTGAGTGTCAACTACCCAACCTTTGTGTCATCTGAAAAGTTATTTGTCAGCGTGACCGTAATCATCGAAAACTGTCCCCTGCCCAATTCCAACATTCTCAGCCTCATAATTTATGAACATCACAAACAATACCCTGTGGCATGTTACTGCACATCAGGCTCCAGTCACCCTAGAATTCAGTCAAAATGCAGGCTGAATCTCAGTGACATCTGCTTGCACGCAGTCAATATAGTTCATTCAAAATTATTATAATATGCAGAGTTGCATTAGGCGAGAAAGACTTTTCACAAAACCATGAACTCTCAACGCTAAAGAGCTCCTACAAGCCCAATGCAGGATTGGCAAGCCAGATCTCCAGATTCTCAATTCCACCCTTCGAAGCTTAAAAACGTAAATTTAATATTTCCAACAGTTTGTAGGAAGAGACCAAGAAAACTTATCAGGAAAACTGACATTTGATTGTAAGTATCTACGATTTCATAAATTAAACTTGCTTCTGCTATATGGTCTAACTTACATGGAAACGATGTATGAAAAAAGTGCATTCTATTACTATTCCAATGTATGGGTGCCATGAGGTAATGTAATGCTTATTCAAAAGCTGGTAAGTGGATTGGACTCTTTTTAAGCACAATTGCTATCAACATTGCTAAACTACTAACCATGAGCTGGGCAAAATTTTCTTCCTTGGTCAAGGCAAATGCAAAGTCAAACCTCTGTCATGAACAAAAATAGAAGTTTCTGGAAAAGCTCAGCAGGTCTGGCAGCATCTGTGAAGAAAAAAGTCAGAGTTAACATATCGGGTCCAGTGACCCTTCCTCAGAACCCTTCCTCAGAAACCGTCTGAGGAGGGGTCACCAGACCCGAAACGTTAACTCTGATGTTTTCTCTACAGATGCTGCCAGACCTGCTGAGCTTTTCCAGCAACTTCTGTTTTTGTTCCTGATTTACAGCATCCGCAGTTCTTTTGGTATTAGTTCTTATTTAGTACATACCTCTGTCATGTCTGCTGCTTCCATGTGTTTTTGTTCTCTAAGCAGTTCCACTCATCCTTTTATGATTATTTGACAACTTATCTGCTTATAAAAACCTTTTGGACTCCCTTTTACATTAGCTGCCAGTGAACATACTCCATTTAATTCACTTACATGATTTTTCAATTTCTCTCTGAACTGTCTACTGTGTCTAATTCTGATTTGTATTATCCACCTGATAACTGCCATATGCATCTTTTTTCTACTTCATCTTACTCTCTATCACTGTTCTCACCCAAACAACTCAGGGTTTCTTTCACTCCATTAAGTGAAGCGATATCCTCACATTCCACAGTGAAAGAAAGTGAAAAATGTTCGGACGGTTCCACAAATATTACATTTTCAACTGTACTGACTAAACTAGAATTTTTCCCATTGCTTCGACTTTGGAATATTTGAATCCTGCAAATACCTCAAGGTAAATTATTTACATTAAATAAAGAAAAACTCTAGTCACAAACAAAAAGAGAATTATGCCAAATAGGCTCAGGTATAATGAAAGATTACTGGATTTTTCTGCTTCCTTTTGATACTGCTACACTTATTTGCAGTAGTCATGGCTGAAAAAAATACAGATAAACACCACCATAAATCAATATACAAATGCATTGAGGAAATCACCCCTTTATTTATTTATTTATTGAAAACAGAAAATGCTGAAAATATCCAACAGGTCATTCATGGAAAAAGAAGAAAAAGTCATGCCCACTTGGCAGCCCTGGAAATAATTATAGATGTAAGAGGTTTTAAGCAAGTACAGAGGCAGACATTGTTACGGTATATATTAATCGTATTCAGGCACTTGGCATTGCCTGAAGGGTTCACTACTGTACTTATATAGAAAGAATAGAAGAGATTCTTATGTTGCAAAGGCAGGTTTTTGTACCTTATGGCCAAAAGGTCTGGGTTCAATTACAACCCTAGGATGTGATGACCTTGGAGATACATAACAACAGTTCCAAACAGGTTGTTTTAAAAAGTAGTTCAAAAAATGAATAGACTGAAACTATAGGGAAGGAGCTGCGTGTCTGCATTGTGTACATCCTTCAAAAGACTGTGTGAATATTTTTTTCTGTTTAATCATTCTCCACCTGGTTTTCAAGATTATAACAGGCACAAGGGTGTGGAAGAACAAAAATGGGAGTATTTCTGATGGCGTACAAAGACAGGAGAGGTTACCCTGTACCATCATTATTCTTATGCATTTTAAAGGGCAAGGTCATGGAGCAAATAAAGGAACAGAGGGTGGGTAGAAAGGAATTTTAATGGCAATAGCGTATTAACAACAACGACTGTCCAAAAAAAAACAGGACTGCTGTTACAAACTGACACTCAACAACTTATCATGATGAACTTAAAATTGAGTCCAGAAGGCTGTAAACCGTCTGTTTGAAAGACCAAGGTGCTGGTCCCTGAGCTTCCGTTGCACTTCATTAGACCACGGATTGCCATGGATGCAGAACTGGCTAATGGGCAGGAAACATCAAGTGAGGGTAAACTGTTCTTTTCCTGATTGGTGACATATGACCAGCGGGGTTTCACAGGTAACAGTGCTGAGACTGCAAATGTTTACAAAATATATATTCATAACTTGGAGCAGGGAAGTGAACGTGCTGTAGCCAAATTTGCAGTTGACACAAAAGTAGGTAGAAAGGCAAGTTGCAAGAGAGACACAAACACTTTTCAGAGTAATAGTCATAGGTTGAGAGGCAAAAAGTTGTCAAATGGAGTATAATATGTGGAAATGTGAAGTTGATCATTTTAGAAAGAACAACATGACAGTATTATTTAAATGGAGAGAAGCTGCAGAAAGCTGCAATACAAAGGTACTTGGGGGAGATTTGTGCATGAAACACAGAAAGCTAGCACACAGGGTGCAGCAGGTAATCAAGAAGGTTAATGGAATGTTGGCTCTTATTTCAAAAGGGTTGGAGTATAAGAGTAAGGAAGTCGTAGTGCAACTGTATAAGGTGCTGGTGAGACCACGTCTGGAGTACTGTGAGCAGTTTTATTTAAGGAAAGATATTATTTCATTGGAGGCAATTCAGAGAAGGTTCACTAGAATGATCCTCAGTATGGAGGGATTGTCTTATGAGCAAAAGCTAAACAGGTTGGGACACTGCTCACTGGAGTTCAGAAGAATGAGAGGTGATCTCATTAAAACAAATATAGGATTTTTAAGGGGTTAGACAGGGTAAATGCTGAGAAGATATTTCTTGGCAGTGTTTTAGACCAGAGAGCATAGTATCAGAATTAAGCTTGTATATTGTTAGGCTGAAAGTGCCTAATGTGTTTTTTAAGGTCTGATCAAAATGATTGTATGAATACACATGGCCTTCAATATATAGCTAATTACATATAGCTAATTTATAGAATCATAAAGCCACACAACACAGAAACAGAGCCTTCGGTCCAACTAGTCCATGCTGACCATAATCCTAAATTAAACTAGTCCCACCTGCATGCGCTCGGCTCATATTCCTCCAAACATTCCTTATTCATGTACATGATCTAAATGTCTTTTAAGTGTTGTAACTGTACCCATATCCACCATTTCCTCTGGAAGTTCATTTAACACGTAGGTCACTCTGAAAAACGTATGCACCTCATGTCTTTTTAATATGTTTTTCCTCTCACCTTAAAAATATGCCCACTAGTCTTGAAACCTCCACCTAGGGAAAAGGCACCTGCAATTCACTATACCTATAACTCATAATTTTATAAACATCTCTATGGTCACCCCTCAACCTCTTACACTCTAGTGAAAAAAGTCCCAGCTCTTCCAGCCTCTGCTTATAACTCAAAATCTTCATTCCCAGAAACATCCTGGTGATTTTTTTCTGAACCTTCTCTAGCTTAATAATATCTTTCCTATAACATGGCAACGAGAACTGGATACAATTCTCCAGAAGAGGCCTAACCAACATCTTGTACAACGTCAACATAACGTCCCAACTCCTGGTCTGAGCAATGAAGGCAAGTGCGCTAAATGCCTTCTTCACCACCCTATCTAGTGTTGTTCAGGAATTCAGGTTTTTGGGCAATTGGAATGTCCTTTGGGATGGTAAAGACCTATTAAAAAAGGGTGGGTCTAACCTAAACTGGAAAGGGACCAATATCTTAGCAGGGAGACTTGCTCGTTCTATTAACAGAGATGTTATACTGTTAGAGAAGTTGAGGGGAGGAATTCTTAGTAGCAGTGTCAATGGAATTATTGATGGGGTATGTTCTATAGGTGAGGAAAGCATGTCAATTAGAAAAAAGAAAGACAAGACAGAGTCAGTATGTAGTAATTCTAAAGAATAAAATTGCATTTATTTCAATGCAAGGTGTCTTACAGGTAAAGTTGATGAATTCAGGACATGTTTAAGAACATTGGATTGGGACTTTTTATTCATTCATGGGATGAGGGCGTCGCTGGCCAGGCAGCATTTATTGCCCACCCCTTATTGTCCAAAGGGCAGTTCAGAGTCAACCACATTGCTGTGGGTCTGGAATCACATGAAGGCCAGACCAGGTAAGGATGGCAGTTTCCTTCCCTAAAGGGCATTAGTGAACCATCATATCTATTGCAGAAACTTGGCTGAGAGATGGACAAGACTGGCAGCTCATTATTCCAGGTTTTAGATGCTATAGGAAGGATAGAAAAGAAGGCAAGAAAGGATAGTGGTGGTGGTGTTTTTGATTAAGGAATACATTACTGCTGTAACTAGGGAAGATACTTATGTAAAATCGTCCAGTGAAAATGTATAGGTAGAAATTACAAATAAGGACGGAAAGATCACTTTGATAGAATTGTACTATAGGCTCCCCAATAGTAAGACAGCAATTGAGAAATGAATATGTAGGGAGATTTCAGATATATTTAAACAAAATACTATGTAATAGTGGAGGATTTTAATTTTCCAAACATTGGCTGGAACTATAATAGTGTCAAAGGTTTGAATGGTGAAGAATTTGTCAAATGTAAACAGAAAAATTTTCTTAATCAATATGTGGATGCTTGTATTAGAAAAGGAGAAAACTAGACCTTCTTTTGGGAAATAAGGCAGGGCAGGTGACTGAAAAGTAGGAAAACACTTTGGGTCTAAGGATCATAATTCTATTAGTTTCAAAATGGTTGTAGAAAATGATAGGCATTCCAAAGAAGTTAAAGTTTTGAATTGGAGTAAGGCAAATGTTGATGGTATGAGGCAAGAACTTTCAAAAGTTGGTTGGTGTATGATAAGTGGGAGGCATTCAAGAGTGTGATGATAAGAGATCAGAGGCGCTTTGTTCCTGTTAGAGTGAAAGGTAACACTGGTAAGATTAAGGAATAATGGATAAATAAAGATGTTGAGGTTCTAGTCAGGAATAAAAAAGAATCGTTTTAACTTAGTTCAATTGAATCTCTTAATCAGTATAAAGAGTGTAGGGGCATTCTTAAGAGAGAAGTCAGGAAGGCAAAGGGGGCAATGAGAAGATAAGGTTAAGGATAGTACCAGGAGATTCTACAAATACATTAAGAGCAAAAGGATAACTAGACAGAGTGTCGGACCTCTCAAAGATCAAGAAGCTCATCTTTCTTTTGAACCCCAGGAGCTGGGAGAGATACTAAATGAATATTTCACATCAGTTGTTACTGTGGAGAAAGAAATGGAGTCTAGAGAATGTAGAGAAATAAACGTTGATGTTTTAAAAGCAGTTCAGATTGCAGAAGAGAAAGTTCAGAAGATCGCAGAGAATATAAAGGTGTATAAATCTTCGGGATCTGGTCTAAAGTATCCCTCAATGCCGTGGGAAGTAAGAGAGGAAATTACGAAACCCTTTGCAGAAATACTTGCTTCATCCATAACCATTGGTGAGATGGCTGATGACTGGAGGGTGGCTAATGTTGTACCTTTGCTAAAGAAAGATTGTAAGGAGAAAGTGAGGCACAATAGACCAGTGAGTCTGACTTCTATTGTGGGTAAATTGTTGGAGGTGATTATAAAAGGTAGGATTTATGGACATTTAAAGAGGCAAAAACTGATTATGGATAATCAGCATGGGGTTGTGTGAGAAAAATCATGTTTCACAAACTTGATTGTGTTTTTTGAGGAAGTCACCAAAAAGATTGATGATGGCAGAGCAGTAGATGTTGTTTTTTTGGATTTTAGTAGAGCCTTTGGATTCAGGGTCAGCTTGCCAATTGGATACACAATTAGCTTAACAGCAGGAGACAGAGAGTAATGGTGGAGGGTTGCTTTTCGGGCTGGAGGCCTGTGACCAGCCGTGATTCACAGGGGTCGGTTCTGGGTTTTCTTTTATTTGTTATTTATATAAATGGTTTGGATGAGAACATAGAAGGCATGATTAGTAAGTTTGTGGATGACACCAAAATTGGTGGCATTGTAGACAGTGAAGAATGTTTCCTAAGATTACAAAGGGATCTTGATCAAATAGGTTAATAGGCTGAAAAATGGTAGAATGGAGTTCAACCTGGATAATTGCAAGGTATTGCATTTTGGTACCACAAACAAGGGTACAGCTAATACAATTAATACAATTAATAGTAGGGCCTTGTGTGGTGTTGTAGAACAGGAACTTAAAGGTGCAGAGACACAATTCTTTAAAGTTTGCATCACATATAGACAGGATAGTTAAAAAGACGTTTGGCCTACATGCCTTCATTCCTCAGTTCTTTGAGTATAGGAATTGGGATGTTCCATTGAGGTACAGGGCATTGGTGAGGCCATTTCTGGAACAGTGTGTCCAGTTCAGGTTGCCCAGTTATATGAAGGATATTTTCAAGCTGGAGAGGGTTCAGCAGAGATTTACAAGGATGTTGCTGGGTCTGGAAGTTTTGAGTTATAAAGAACGGCTGAATAGCCTGTGACTTTTTTCACTGGAATATGGGGCATTGAGAGGTGATCTGATAGAAGTTTATAAAATAATGAGAGGTATGGATAGAGTACATGGTAGTTGTCTCTTCTAAAAGATGGGGAATTTCAAGACAAGGGGACACATTTTTAAGGTGAGAGGAGAGACATTTAAAAAGGACACAAGAGGCAAATCTTTTACACAGAGAGTGGTTCACGTTTGGAATGAACTTCCTGAGGAAATGGTGGATGCAGATACAATTACAATGTTTAAATGACACTTGGATGGACATATGACTAGGAAAGGCTTAGAGGAATATGAACCAGGAGCAGGCAGTAGGACTAGTTTAGTTTTGATTATGTTTGGTATCGACTGGTTCGGCCGAAGGCTCTGTTTCCGTGCTGTATGACTTTATGGCTCTGTATGAGATGCAAACTTCGAAGAATTATGTACCTCAGTCCTTAGGTCTTTCTGTTCTACAACTCTACCCAAGGCCCTACTTTTAATTGTATAAATCTTGCCTTTGGTTGTGTTACCAAAATACAATACCCTGTTAATTTACACTATGATTCATATACAGAATATTTACATATTATAACACAATATATTTAGGTAAACAACTGAGATAAACAAGCAAGTCTCAGACTGCCTTTCTATGCATCATGGTCTTGACAATGACAGCACTCAGAGTTCTATTTTAGATTCCGCAGTGTGAAATCCATGGCCCCAGTCTCACAAACCCAGTCAGATGGGAAAAGCCCAAGTGGGACAAAGCTCCTGGTATTAATACTACTCTGGTGACAAATCTGTCAAAGTTCTTTGAGGACATAATGAGCAAATTAGACCAAGAAGAGCCAGGGAATATGATGTATTTGGAATGAAAGAAGGCTTCTTACAGAGTGCCGCACAGGAGGCAGCTAAACACGCAACAGCCAATGGTATTAGGCATGGTACTGGCATGGAAAGATGTTTGGCTCATTGGCAGAATGCAGAGAGACAAAGGGGTCTTTTTCAGGATGCAGCTGCTGGCTAGTAGATTTCTGCATCAGTCAGTGTTGGGACCACTACTATTCACGTTATATATTAACAATCTGGATGATGGAACTGAGGGCATTATTGCGAAGTTTGCAAATGAACAAAGATAGGTGGAGGGACAGGCAATGTTGTGGAAGCGGTGAGGCTGTAGAAGGACTTGTACAGGCTAGGAGAGTGGGCAAAGAAGTGGCTGATGGAATAACATGTGGGAAAGTGTGAGGTTATGCACTTTAGTAGGAAGAAGAAGCATAGACTATTTTCTAAATGGCAGAAATATGAAGCACAAAAGTGACTTAGGAGTCATAATTCAGGATTCTCTTTCGTTTAACATGCAGATTTAGTTGGCAGTTAGGAAGGCAAATACAATGTTAGCATTCACTTAAACAGAGCTAGAATACAAGAGCTGAGATGTACTGCTGAGGCTTTGTAAGCCTCTGGTCAGACCATATTTGGAATATTAAGAGCATTTTTGGGCTCTGTATCTAAAGAAGGATATGCTGGCTTGGAGTAGGTCCAAAGGAGGTTTACAAGGATGACCCTAGGAAGTCATATGAGGAGTGGTTGAGGACTCTTGATCTGTACTTGAAGGAGTTTAGACGGATGAGGGAGAATCTCATTGAATACTGAAAGGTCTGGATAAAGTTGATGCAGAGAAGATGTTTCCACTAGTAGGAGCAACTAGGACCCAGAGTCACAGCCTTGAAGTGCAGAGACAACACTTTAGAACTGAGATGGGGAGGAATTTCTTCATCCAAAGTGCGGTTACTCCGAGGACTGTGGAGGCCAAGTAATTGAGGGCATTTGAGGCTGAACTAGATAGATTCTTGATGGTTAAACAGAATCAAGTATTACAGGAACAAGGCAGGAGAACACAGTTGAGAAACATATCAAACACAATTGAATAACAGAACAGACTCTATGGGTTGAATGGCCTAATTTTGCTTCTATATCTTATGGTCTGATCATACGTGCTGCTGAAATTGGAAGAAATTGAAAACTATCAGAGATACCAACTATTTAGTTAATGTGATAAGAATGGAATCACATGTATAATGTTTAAAGCCAATAGTCAAAATATAGTCCTATACTGCACCACAAAGTAGCATAATCACTTTCTCAAAATAAGGCTACTTTCAAAGTTTAACATCATTGATAATTTACTTTTTAGTAAGCTCATGCCCTGAATAATAAATTCTGAAAGATACTATACAATTACTGTAAATGTCTGATGTGATGCCAGCACATATTGCCAAATTTTCCACCTACTCATCTGCACAATTTCACAATTTTATGCTTATTTTTATGCTTAAAAGTCAAATTTAGTCTTTGAATGTCCACTGCATTATGCTTATATCAGGAAAACCAATATTGAAACAAATGTTGTTGAGAAAGTGCCTTTGGCTGGTCACAGTCTGGACAAATAGACACATATGACAGCCTCACCAGCTTCGCCACTCACCCCAGCCCACCTCCTCCCTCACATGGAGAACTAGCATTTCAGAAACAGTACTCATTTTCTGGATGAAAATCAGTGAGAATGTAAACTTCCCGTATCCTGCAAAAGGTCGCCCATCAACATGTGCTGCTGCTTCACAATACTCCCACGCTTTGTGGGACAGGTTGAAGTAAAGGCAGATATTCATTCTGCTTTCCAGTATGGCTGTGGGTGGCAGGAAATAGAGTGTATAACTGAAGCTGTAGTTTGGCTGATGCTCATATCTGATTCAGCAAATTCTGGAAGTCATCAGCTGCAGGTTTACTCATTAGAAAACTCAAACCTAAAGAATCTTCTTCATGGATTGAAATTTTTTTGTACTGCTTACCAAGGCATTGCTGATGCGACATTTCTCCAATAAACCAACTTTCAGCAGTGCCAATGAATTCCAATGCTTAAACAATTCGCAAATCAGGTGTCAAATCCTGTATATGCACTGCATCACTTCAACATGATGCTGATGGCAGTCTTTGCCCCTGATTCATGCTGAAATCTTCATCTCTGACTCAACTGCTCCAATACACTAATGGCTGTTTTCCCACCTTCCACCCATAAACTTGAGCACGTACAAATCATTGCCTCTAATTTAACCCACAGCTAGATCTATTCACTTTTATGTTCACTGACTCTGCTCCCAGACTTCCAAAGGTACAAAGTTCTTGTCTCACCTATCACCGTCCCACCTACCTTCCCCAGCCCACCCCTCCTCTCTCTATTTATTTCAGAGCTCCCTTTCCCCTCCCTCTTTTCTGAAGAAGGGTTCCAAGCAGAAAAGTCAGCTTTCCTGCTCCACTGATGCTGCCTGGCTTGCTGTGCTCCTTCAGCTTCATTCCGTGTTATCTCTGACTCCAGCATCGGCAGTTCTTACTATCTCAAAGATTTTATCCCTGTGTTCATGTCTCTCTATTGCCTCACATCTCTCCCCTTCATCAACTCCTCCAGGCTCACAACCACTAAAGAGTTTTACACTCCTCCAACTCTGATCTCTTGTGTATCCCCAAACTCTTTCAATCTACAAAAAGCAGCCTGTTTTCACTTCTCTACACGTTAAGCTTGGGAATTCCCTTTCTAAATTTCTACTCCTTTCCAAACCTGTCACTTCTTTTTAGATGTCTTTAGAAGTCCCCGTGATTATTTTATTGCCTGTTTCAATGGGCTAGAGTTTGTTGCAAAATTCTTTTGAGCTATGGATTTCTCTGGCTCTGCCAACATTTTTCACCAATCCCTAATTGCCCAGACCCCCAATTACGAATGAATCACTTTGCCGTGGTTCTGGAGGTACATGTAGGCCACACTAAGTAAGGATGGCAGATTTCCTTCCCTGAAGGACATTAGTGAACCAGATGAGTCTTTTCCTCAAGGTGTTTATGGACATTTTAAGTCCAGTGACTCTTCATCAGGACTGAGAGCAGCTAGGAAAAATTGATATTTATGCTACCGTTAAATCCCTTGTTTACCTACCCCTTGCATATTTCTCTCTAATTGTGTTAACTTGCTTTCTCCCCCAAATGCTTCCAGATCTGCTGAGTTTCATCAGCAAGTTTTGTTTTTGTTTCCAATCTTCAGTATCCACAGTTCTTTGTTTCATTAAAGATGGAATCTGTTTCAGTTTATTTGTCAAATTGAATTCTACATTCACTGTGAAATTGTTTCCCACACCTCCTAATTCTACTTGAAAGCTTCTTAACTTTGTGCCCTGTGCTATCATCTCACCAGCCGAATGAAACTGTTAACTCCTAATAATCCAAAGAGCATCTGTTCGGGCCTCTGGCGGTGAAAGTCCTTGAGTCTCAAGTTTTCTTTCAGGACTGTACCAATCATCTCCGGTAGTGTGATCGCTTTTTTTTTGTATTCTTTCACAGGATGTGGGCATTGCTGGCTAGGTCAGCACTTGTTGTCCATCCCTAATTGCCCAGAAGGCAGTCGACCACTTTGTTGTGGGTCTGGAATCACATGTCGGCCAGACCAGGTAAGGATGACAGATTTCCTTCTATGAAGGACATTAGTGAATCAGATGGGTTTTACTGATAATCAACACCAGGTTCATTATTCTTAGGCTGTTAATTCCAGATTTCTAATTGAATTGAAATTCAGCCATGTGCTGTTGCATCCAGGTCCCCAGATCATTACCAGGGTCTCTGGATTAAAGTCTAACATTAATACAGTTAGGCTGTTAGCTCCCTTTTTCATGCATTGGGTGGTTTGGATCAGAAATGCACAGTCTGAGAGTGAGGCAGAGTCAGAATCAATTAAGGTTTTCAGAAGAAAATTGAATCATTACCTGAAAATCAAAAAAATAGTTGTAAGGGTTTAGGAGAAAAAGTAGGGAAGTGGCATGAGGTGAGATGTTCATTCGCAGGCCAGTACGACATGATGAGCCAAATGGCCTCCCTTCCTTCAGTAATGTAAGCAGATGAGTCTGGTTACTTTAAAGCAAGTGACAGGAAGAGAACCCTGACTGGACAGATTAGAGGTAGGAAAATAATTTGATAAGCAGCTTAGGCACAGTAAAATAAGAACTGGGTCTTATGGGCAACATGAGCTCCAGGAAGACATGACGGGAAATGGAAGAGCAATTCGGAGATGACAAACATTCAAAGCTAGGGAAAACAGGAGTCTGCGGCATGGTTTGACTTGGTGTGAAAGGTAAGGGAATAGAGGCTGGTAAATGGATGTGTTAAAGTCAGTACCATAAGTCTCTGAATCTTGTGTACACAGGCAAGATGCCCAATAAGATAGTTTGATGTGGGGAAAATAAACTGCACTTGAAAAGCAGAATACGCAGATGTTGGAAATCTGAAAACTAGAAAATGTTGAAGTGCAACAGGTCAGACAGCATCTGTCGAGAGAAACAGAGTTTATATTTAAAGCCGTATTCAACTCAAAGTAACTGTGACTTGATCCACAGAACTGCCAGAACCTGCTGAGTATTGACAGCACTTTAATTTTTTTTTATCTCAGTATCCAGCATCTGCAGTACTGTGCTTGGACTTCTGAAAAGAACTGTGACCATTTTTATAAAATGATCTGGGATAGTATGCTCCAGACAAATTCATTTGCTTGGATTAAGTGTAGGGTTTGCCCTACACACTCCCCTGTCTGGAAAGGAGCATGAGTATCAGTCACACCAGACATGAAAGGAAATAGCAAACAGGTTTATGAACTGATAATCAGTCACAGAAATAAACAGCAGCAGTCAAGCTCCTGACATTAACTTGGCTTTAGATTTACCCTGTTCAAATAACACAGAACCTTTGTAATAGTTCATGACAAGCCAGTCAGTTAAGTTTCTACAAGATTGTGCAAAGAAATTTGAAAGATGAACACACGTGAGAGGAGAATAATCATCCAATATATATTGTTTGCAGTACTTTGCAGAATTATGGCGCAGCCATATCCAAAAAGTCCTGTCCTTTTCAGTATGCTGTAGAGAAATATTAAGTCAGTGTGTGCTTGCTATATCAAGTCTCTCATCTTTATATCCATACACATTCTCTATCTTTTGAGATACATGCTCTCATGACAAGTCTATATCTATATTGGACTACCCAAATTAGATTGTGTTGTTTCTTCACAGACTTGTGATACATGTTAATTGTCTCTAACATTTGAGTAGGTTCAATGATTACTAATAGATGTAAGCATCTGTGAAAACATTCAACAGACTTGGCAAGATTGGCTGCTTTCCAACATATTCTGAAACAAAAAAAAACAAAATTGCTGGAAAATCTCAGGTCTTCAGAAGTTCTGAAGAAGGGTCACTGGACCCGAAAGTTAATTGGTTTCCCTCCACAGATGCTGCCAGACCTGAGATTTTCCAGCAATTTCTGTTTTTGTTTCAGATTTCCAGCATCCGCAGTTTTTTTTTCCCACCAGTCTATTCTTTTGGCTTTGCAGGAAGGAGAAGGTAATCTTCCCGCATGCAATTTGAGGGAAGTATTTTGTTTTTTTTAAATCGAGCTGTTAATCTAAAAATTCACATTATATAAAAAAAATCCTTAAACATGAAACAAAAGTATGTTGCACATTCTTACTATAGTCTGTTTTACAAAGTACAGAAACATTAATTAGACTCTGTAATAGCTATCTTATGCTGAGTTGGAGATATTTACTGGAAAAATGTCTAATCTGTAATAATGATACTCGGATGGTGCTTATCCAGATTATAAGGCCAAGCAGCATCATAGGAGCAGGAAAGCTTGACGTTTCGGGCCTAGACCCTTCATCAGAAAATGGGAGAGGGGAGGATGGTTCTGAAATAAATAGGGAGAGAGGGGGAGGCAGATAGAAGATGGATAGAGGAGAGAATAGGTGGAGAGGAGGCAGACAAGTCAAAGAGATGGGGATGGAGCCAGTAAAGGTGAGTGTAGGTGGTGGGGGGGTAGCAGTTTCAAGGCCGAAGAGATTATGAGAGAGTTGCAGTGGGAGAGAGATCCCCTGAGGTTTGTCCAGAGGGAGGACGGTAACTTCTTCAGGGTAGGCATCCTTAGAAGAGGCTTCGCAGTGGGGTTAAAATGTTATCAGAGATAACAAGTACTGCAGATGCTGGAGAATCCGCGATAACAAGGTGTGGAGCTGGATGATATGAAGCTGCTTGGCCTGCTGTGTTCATCCAGCTCCACACCTTGTTATCTCAGATTCTCCAGCATCTGCAGTACCTATTATCTCTTATCCAGATTGTCTGGTTGTTGAGTTAATTAGTTGGCAAAGCAGGGTACACCTGGGTCATGTGGAAGATTGAATCACACCATGTACATGTGGTTGGTGATGGCAGCAATCAAAACTGAGAGTAAGGCTATGGCTAGATACTTGATAATATTATCTATATAGGAACATGCTTAATAGTTAGGTGCTTGCTTTTGACCTGCAAGGAGTCGGTGGGCCCAAGAGTCTTTTTTCTGTGCTGTAGATCTCTATGACTCTATGTGACTCTGGCACAGTGGCTCATAGGGGTGACATGATGGCTCAATGTTTAGCACTGCTGCCTCACTGTGCTCGGGACCCAGGTTTGCTTCCACCTTTGAGCCAGTGTCCATGTTGCGTTTGCATATTCTCCGTGTGTCTGTGTGGGTTTCCCCCAGGTGCTTTAGTTTCCTCCCACAGTCCATGAATGTGCAGGTCAGTTGGATTGGCCATGGGAATTGCAAGGCTACAGGAACAGGGTAGGGGTGTGTGTCTGGGTGCAATGTTCTTTGGAGGGTCGGTGTGGACATGATGGGACAAATGGCCTGCTTCCACACTGTAGGGATTCTACGAACTGGTATCCAAGGGTGTATTATCTCCCAGTCAATGTAATATACCGGGATTAATGAGATCTCGCTTGTAATGCATGCAATCCACAATGGTTCAAAACTGTATTTGAGTGTTGTACCACATACACATATTCTCACTACCTACATAATTAGTAAGACCCCAACAGTAACCCAACCTTCACTAGATTCTCCAGACTTGATCCAAATTTCTAACAACAAAAGCAAATATTTCACTTTTGGTATTCTTTTATCTAATCTCAAGTGACAGTAATCATGGGATTAAGAGGATATGTGTTGTGTAATAAAACAGATATTGTGCCATCTATTGCATGATGTACTTTCCAGGCCATAGATGATTGGCAAGTGAATAACTCAAACTGTATTTTAAGTAAGTGTGAATTTGGGGAACTGAGCTGTGTTAGTTACTTAATCTCTTCTGGTTTTTGTAGATTTACTAGGTTCTCAAACTGTAGGCTGCACTGGGAAAAATCGTAGCCACAGATGTTCCATCAGATGTTGATAGCATTTGAGTTGTAGTTATTGTGGGCAGAATCTCGTAAGGATCTGAGAAGCACAGGCGACGGCAAAATTTGTGGCAGAATTGGACAAAACCTCCATTGAAGCTAATCTCGATGTTCCCGGCATTTGGCTCCATATTACAGATGTTTCCTAATCAACCCGCTCACTGATGTTATTAAACAACTCTGGAGGAGGTGGGACTTGAACTCTGGCCTCTGCTTTTTACAAATGTCATTGCAAGTTTTTCGCTAGGCAAAAGTGAGTTGCCAAATAATAGGGATTACTGTTTCTTAAATGCCTTGTTATCGACCTAACTCACCTCATTAATATTCAGCTTCCTATATTACCAAATATGCTGAAACAAGATAATCGAGAACACTCAACGTGGAAATCAACATGCAACATGGAATTCAGCTCACCACTTGTTCCAAATGATGTCCTTGCAGGACACCAGGCACTGACATTTTGGGGCACAATTCATGACCATTGGCCATATGCACCCCACACCCATGGACATTGGCATCCAATATGTGCCAGCCCTGAGGAAATCATTAAACACATCTCCAACCCACTTACAGAATGCTTCTTCTCTTTAAAGGGCTTGGGTTGTACTAACAACTATCATTGTAATACTGCAGCTAGGACACAGTGCACTCAGGGACATGCACTCAGCACATGGACTGTAGCAGGATGCATCTCTGTGCCCTTCACTTGCTGTATGTTGCTCACTTACTCTGAGCCTACTTAGACGCTCACAGCATTTCTGCTTTGCATTTCCTTGTCTGGTCCTTTTGTGTTTTGCCCCTTCAGCCAGAGATACCAGGTTCGTATTATTGCTTAGTGTAGCTACAAAGGAAGAAAGCTTGCCGTTGTTATCAGTAGGTCTCAGTCAAGCTAAGGGCGATAACCGTCAGTCAAGTGGTCCCAGTGCAACAAGTCAGAGGCAGCCTCTGACATTAGTCCAGGAATTAGGAAAGGTCAGTAACCCTATGAGACAGTCAGAGTCAGGATGTGCACATAGATAAGCTGCAGAGCTGGGCTGAGAGGTGACAAATGGAGTTTAATGCGAAAAAGTGTGAGGTGATTCACTTTGGAAGGAGTAACAGGAATACAGAGTACTGGGTTAATGGTAAGATTCTTGGTAGTGTGGATGAGCAGAGAGATCTCGGTGTCCATGTGCATAGATCCCTGAAAGTTGCCACCCAGGTTGATAGGGTTGTTAAGAAGGTGTACGGTGTGTTAGGTTTTATTGGTAGAGGGATTGAGTTTCGGAGCCGTGAGGTCACGTTGCAGCTGTACAAAACTCTGGTGCGGCCGCACTTGGAGTATTGCGTACAGTTCTGGTCACCGCATTATAGGAAGGATGTGGAAGCATTGGAAAGGGTGCAAAGGAGATTTACCAGGATGTTGCCTGGTATGGAGGGAAGGTCTTACGAGGAAAGGCTGAGGGACTTGAGGCTGTTTTCGCTAGAGAGAAGAAAGTTAAGAGGTGACTTAATAGAGACATACAAGATGATCAGAGGATTGAATAGGGTGGACTGTGAGAGCCTTTTTCCTCGGGTGGTGACATCTAGAATGAGGGGACGTAGCTTTAAATTGAGGGGTGATAGATATAGGACAGATGTCAGAGGTAGATTCTTTACTCAGAGAGTAGTAAGGGCGTGGAATGCCCTGCCTGCAGCAGTTGTAGACTCGCCAACTTTAAGGGCATTTAAATGGTCATTGAATAAACATATGGATGATAATGGAATAGTGTAGGTTAGATGGGTTTCAGATTGGTTTCACAGGTAGGCGCAACATCAAGGGCCGAAGGGCCTGTACTGCGCTGTAATGTTCTATGTTCTGTGTTCTAATACAAGGGATGAGAAGTCAGATTTCAGACAGCCTATCACCCATCCTGACTCTTTGTGCACTATTAGGAGTTGTTTTCCTCCTGCAATGAGATAGAGGCAGGTCTTAGGGGAGATGAAGGTGGTGGCACTGCTATTACTTTTGGTGTAAGTGAGGAGGTGTCCAAAGCGAATGAGCAGGCAGCACTGAGGGAATGCAGGGCTAATTGCAGTGGCTAAAAGCCAGTGAGGGAAAATGTTGTAAGTATTCATGAGAGCGCTAGATTATGAGCCTTGGTGGAAGATGGGTAGTAGAGATAGCGTGAGATATCAGCAAGAAGTGGTGGCACGTACAATGATGGAGTGGAGAAGATCATTGACATTCTTCCCACACCGCAATGCTTCCATCCAAATGCTAAGATTGGTTTAGCCCAGATGACAACCTCAGACCAGGTTGGCCTGTTCTGGTGTCATGGCGTCCATTCTTGGTCTTGGGGGAAGAGGAAGTCCCACCTTTGCATCACCTCATCCAGCAAGACCTTCAGGACACTTCCACAAAGTGAGAAAATCTGCTGGGGCCCAAAACAGAAATCCTTCCAAACAAGCCTACTGAGGTAAAAAATATGTAAGATGTGTTCCAGTTTTCCAAAGTGACATAAATGTGACAGAGAACCAAATCAGTGCTGATCAAACTTATAAATTACATCCCATGTGACTGTGAAACAGGTAAACATTCTTTCCTCATCCTGCTCAACTCTCCTGTTGCCTTCGACTTTACGCCTAGTACTGAGCATGAGAGGTAACTGCACAAGAAAGAATGTGGTTTGAGGGATTTAGACAGAGTACCAAGATGCTTGTGGAGCGGGATCGGGGTATGAGTTGGGAATGGGCTGCAGGGGGATGTCAATAAACAAAAATGGCTTTGTGAGAACAATGAGCAATGTATGAGTGATTGCAAAAGAAAGAAAAATGGCTTTTATTTAATTTTGTTTAATAAGTAGGAGTCAACAGAAGGTCCAAAGAATGGTCACTGAACCCAAAACGTTAACTCTGTTTTCTCTTCACAGATGCTGCCAGACCTGTTGAGTTTATCCAGCAATTTCTGTTTTTGTTTCGAACTTCCAGCATCCACAGTTCTTTGTTTTTTACCTAGGACTTACTTTGGAGCCAGTTGTTAAAGGAGACAATAAGTGAGTGGTAAGGATGAGGGTGCTGATAATTGCGGTAAGTGGGAGAAAAACAGGAGGCAATGAATGGCAACTTTAACTCTCTCATGGTATTGACATTAACCTGGGTCACAAACAAGGGCATAAAAATGGATAGGTGAAGTAGAACGTGGAAATGTAAGGTTGTTCATAAGACATTAGGATATAAGAGCAGAGGTAGGCCATTTGGCCTATTGTATCTATTCTGCCAATATTTCATGACTAAGCTGATAATCTTCAATACCGATATAATTTCAGCAAGACTTTGATCTTTTCATATTCCATTCCCTTTGGAATAAAGGCCAACATCCACTTGCCTTATCGGAGCAAATTACTACAGATACTGGAATCTGAACTGAAAGCAACAAAAAATGCTAGAGATCGCAACGGGGTCAGGCAGCATCCATGGAAAGAAGGCAAGCTAACATTTTGAGTCTAGATGAGTCTTCATGGATGCTGCCTGACCCGTTATGATTGCCAATATTTTTTGTTATCCTTCCACTTGCCTTCCCTATTACCTGTTGAATTTGGTTATAGTCTTTTCATGATTTACGCGCAAGACTGTCAAAGCCATCTGTGCTGCAGCTTTCTGCAGTCTTTCTCCATTTAAATAATATTTGGCCCTTCTAATCTTCCTGTTAAAGTGCATAACCTCATATTTTGTAACAATATATTCCATCTGCCAAGGTTTTGCCCATTCACTTAAGCAGTCTATAGCCCTCTGAAGAGCCTCTGTATCATACTTACCACTTGCCTTCCAACCGATTCTTGTGATTTAGTACATTCACTTCCATCATTGAAGTTAATAATACATAGTAAATATTTGTTGGACCATCTATGATCATTGTGGCACTCTATTTACAGGTTATAACCCTATAAATTCCTCTTTATTCAAATTCTGACTCTTCAATTGATGAGCCAATCCTTTCTGCATGCTCATGTTTAATACCATAGACTCTTACATTCTGTGCAGCACTGTATCAAGCACCTTTTGGAAATCCAAATCTATTATATCTACTGCTTCCCCTTTATCTAACCTGATCGTTGCCATTTCAAAAGACAGAAACCGTAATAAATTTTTCAGATATGATTTCCACATCATGCAGCTATGCTGACTCTACTTGGTTATATTAGTAATTCTAAATGCTTGGCAATACAACCTTTAAAAGAGACTTTGATATTTTCCTGAGAAGAGATGTTAAGCTAACTGACCTATAATTGCTTATTTTTAGTCTCCCTCCTTTTTTGAACAAGGATGTTACATTGGCAGTTTTCCAATACACTGGAACTCTTCCAGAATCCAAGGATTCTTGAAAGATTAGGGGAAGTGCATTCATTATCTCTGTATTTACTTTCTTTAGAATTCTAGGATGTAACCCATCAGGTCCTAACATCATCCTGACCCTTGACCTGTCCGTCCTCCCTGGACTGACCTATTTCCTCCATACCCCCCTACCTACACTCACCTTTACTGGCTCCATCCCCGCCTCTTCGACTTGTCTGCCTCCTCTCCACCTATCCTCTCCTCTATCCATCCTCTATCCACCTCCCCCTCGCTCCCTATTTATTTCAGAACCCTCTTCCCCTCCTTCATTTCTGATGAAGCGTTTAGGCCCGAAACGTCAAGTTTTCCTGCTCCTATGATGCTGCTTGACCTGCTGTGTTCATCCAGCCCCATGCTTGTTATCTCGGATTCTCCAGCATCTGCAGTACCTTTTATCTCAGGTCCAGGGGACTAATCAGTCTTTAGCTCCATTAGTTTTCCTAATACTTTTACTCTCATGAAAGCTGTTTCCTCCACAACCTTTGCCCCTTGATTTTGTATTTTTTGAATGGTATTCATGACTTCTACCGTGAAAACTAATGCAAAGTATTATTCAACTCCTCTGCCATTTCCTGTTTCTTCGTCATTATTTCCCCAGCCTCATTTTCTAGGGAGCCTATGATTGCTTTTGCCTCTCTTCATTTCGATATATTTAAAGAAGTTCACTTTGACAGGAAGAACTGAAAAGCAGAATACCATTCAAATGGTGGGACAGTGCAGAATGCTGTGGTATAAATGGTTTGAGGTGTCTTTGGACATGAATCACAAAGAAGTTAGTATGCAGGTATAGCAAATATTGGGAAGGCAAATGGACCACTCGTCTTTATCGCACATGGCATGGATTCTTAAAGTAGGGAAGCTTTGATACGATAGTACAGGACATTGCTGAGACCTGCACTAAGACCATTATGTACAGTTTTAATATTTTGTTTGAGAAGGGATGTATTTGCAAAGGAAGCAATTCAGAAAATTAGGCTGATTCTTAGAATGAAGGGATCAAAGGACAAATGAAGTTTGAGTGAATTGGATATATATTAATGGGAGTTTGGAAGAAAAAGAAGTGACCTTACTGAAGTACTTAAGATCCTGAGGGGCCTCGTTACTGAGAGGATATTTTCCCTCGTGAGGGAATCTAGAACTAGGGATACACTTTATCTTGAAACTATCTCCCATTCATGGTGAAAATGAGGAAAAATGTTTTCTCCTAGAATACTGTTAATAACCAAAATACTGTTCCACAGAGAGCAGTGGAGGCTGGATAATTAAATATATTCTAAGTGAAGTTCAACAAATTTTTGATCTACAGAAGAGGCGGTGGTGGTGGAATACAAGTGGGATTATGGACACAGTCAGATTAGCCACAAATTTGTTGAATGAAGAAGCAGGCAAGTGAGCCAAATAGCCTACTTCTTCTCCTTTTCCATATGTTTTGCTCTTATGTTCTGTCAGGTGCCACCCTTTGTTTTCCCTTTAGGAGTCAACAACTGGATGAGTGTGAAGGGACGACCAAGACTTTAGTGGCAATGGAATGACACTACAGTGTCTCCTCTGAAAAGAATGGATGCAGCTCTGTCAAAAGGTGGACATCTGGCACTGGTAGGGAGTCTCACAGACCGCTGCACGGTGCACTAATGCGACGTGCATATTCCGAACCACAAAGGTAGCAGTTAGCATGAGATCTGTTTCGGTATAATTGCTTGATTTTGTGATGAGGCTAATACAGTTTGTCTGTGTTCGCACAGAAGAGGGCACAAAATGCCAAGGTCCCATTTCCAGCCATCCTAATGCCCATCAAGGTAGAGGGTCTAGAGGCCAGCAGAGCAGAAGGGCCACCATCATGTACAATCACAAAAGGGAACCTCTGCATGAGATTGCTACTCCTCATAAAATATACTCCATTATCAATATAGAGGATTGCAGTAAGGTTTCGATAGATATGTTCCCAGGATGGCATGACTGTCCTACAAAAACAGTTTGGGCAAACTGGGCCTGTTTGCTCTAGGGTATTTAAAAATTAGAAACACTCATTGAATCCTACAAAATATTTAAAAGGGACAGACAGGCTCAATGTAGGCAAAATGTTTCTCCTGTTTGGAAGATCTCAGACCAGAGGCACAATTTAATAATAAGAAAGGTAACATTTAGGACTGAGATGAGGAGAAATTCTCTTACTCAGAAGCTGGTGAATCTTTCGATTTCTCTATCATTGAGGATTATGGAAGCTCAGTTTTGAGTATATTTAAAGTAGAAGGTGATAAATTCTTGATTATCAATGATATAAAGAGTTACGTGGATAGAGTGGTCAGGGACATTGAAATGGCTGATCAGCTATGATCATATCAAATGGCAGAGAAGGCTCAATGAACTGAATAGTCCACTCCTGTTCCTATGTTTCTGCGCTTGTATGTGATTTTCTGAATATTTGTCACGAGGACTACACTCATTTGTTAAAATACAATGTGTTCCCAATCAGCATGACTCTGCTCTGCAACTCAATTGTTTCAATTTTAATGGAACTTCACCCATCATTCCCATCTACAGAGTCAGTGAATGTGAGAGAGATTGTTCAACTATAAGCAAGTAAGGAGCAGAATAGGAATAGCTGAGAACTTGAGCAGTTGTTCCCTGCAGAGTTTCAGTATAGATTTTTAGTGCATTGCTTGCCTCTCATCTCTATTCTGCTGTGTTAGCCCAGGAAAGAAACCTGCCTGTTCTTGAGCCAAAGTCCATTTCTCCAATAGCTTCTGAACTTTAATGTCATTGGCACTTTCTATACAATAACATGCTGCACTAGAATGCCTCTATTCAAGTAAATAGTCTGCTTCTGCAGACTCAATTTTCTGCTCCGCTGGGAATTTCTCACTCAGTACTGAGCGTGTTCCAATCTTGTGCTGGAGTCTGGTCCTTGCTGCTGAATGATTTCTGCCTTCTGTTTAAATCCCGTGCTTATAAGCTCCAGGCTTCCGTAAAAGCTGTATTTGGTCGAGTTGGTGTGGCTATCTGAGTCCCCACTGCTGATCCTGAATTTGAGTACTCCTCATCTTCCTCCATTTGTACCTTTAAGTCAGCTCCCTTACCAATCAGTTTACGCATCTCCCTTTGGTGTCTATCTGGATTTAACTACTCTTGGCTTTTAAGTTTATCTGTAACCGTTCCTATAACCTGATCTGGTGTACAGGGTCTGTTGGTGTATACTGCAGTAATATGATAAATAGGCACCTTTGAGATCAACCTCTGTTAATCCATGGTCAACTCTCCAGCCCTTCATTGTTCTCCACTTCCACTGAATTTTCATTACTGAACTTGGAAGATATAAGGAAGGATTAAATATGAGGCATTATAATTAGAAGTGTACTTGCACATAGAGTACAACAAGGTTTGTGCAACTCACTAAGTAAGAATATTGACAAAGACTTTGTTGTTAGCCACAAAATGTTACTCATCGTTCATTGTATTTACAGCCATCCACATTGTTTTGATGCACAAATGCCCAAGTACAGTCAATGGGAGCCTTGAATAGTGCATTGCTCTCTACAGGAATCTAAACCTATGGAAACAAGGCAAGATGCAGCACCTTTCTTCCACTAATCAGACTGTGAATTACCAGCTAAGGAATGCAGTCTAAACAATGAAGTATAAGTTAGAATATTTCATTTAATGTAAATTCATTTACAGAAAGGACTGTAAAGTGGAAGAAAGAAAAATGGGATTAAGAAATAGTTAAACAAGAGGTAAAAAAAATTGCTTTGATTAGTAAAACTCCAGCAATAAAAAAAACTAAAACTATTCCATATTCTTACAAAGAAATTTTCACCACTAAACAGGTTAGTTGGTACTAATTAAGACTTGTCAGACCATAAAATTTCAGTTACATGTTCATGGATATACCTTAGCTATTGCAGGTATAGTTAGAGGGCACAGACTCCTAAGACCTCATATAAAGGGACCGTTACAAAGGGACATTGATAGAATGCAGAACTGGGCTGAGAAGTGGCAGATGGAGTTTAACTCTGAAAAGTGTGAGGTGATTCATTTTGGAAGGACAAACTTGAAAGCAGAATACAGGGTTAACGGAAAGATTCTTGGTAGTGTGGAGGAGCAGAGGGATCTTGGGGTTCATGTCCACAGTTCCCTGGAAGTTGCCACCCAGGTGGATAGACTTGTTAAGAAGGCGTATGGTGTGTTAGCTTTCATTAATAGAGGGATTGAGTTCAAGAGCCATGCAATTGTGCTCCAGCTATACAAGCGCCTGGTTCAGCCACATCTGAAGTATTGTGTCCAGTTCTGGTCGCCTCATTTCAGGAAAGATGTGGAAGCATTGGTAAAGGTGCAGAGGAGATTTATCAGGATGTTGCCTGGAATGGAGGGAAGGTCTTACAAGGAAAGGTTGAGAGAGCTAGGGATTTCTCTTTAGAACGTCGGAGGATGAGAGGCGACTTGATAGAGGTGTACAAAATGATCAGAGGTATAGATAGAGTAGACAGCCAGAAACTTTTTCCTAGGGTGGAGGTTGCTATTACGAGGGGGCATAGTTGTAAAGTGAGTAGAGGTAGATATAGGGGAGATGTCAGAGGTAGGTTCTTTACTCAGAGAGTGGTCAGGGCTTGGAATGCATTGGCGGTGAGGGTAGTGGAATTGGCCTCATTAGGGGCATTTAAGCGGCTATTAGATAGGCATATGGATGATAGTATAAGATAAGGGTGGAGGTTAGATAGACATTAGGATTAGGGTAAAAGTTCGGCACAACACCGTGGGCCAACGGACCTGTACTGTGCTGCACTGTTCTACGTTCTATGTTCTATAAGATCATGATTGCACACAAACCTACAGAGGGCACCTATTAGGTGAGTAAGTATCGCATCTTTATGCAGTCGTTTGTTAGCTTGCTAGGCTGTTTGCTCTGTGGTGCGCAAGCAGTTCATTACCCTTCCAGGCAACATCATCAGTCTAATCGAAGCTTTGGTGTTCTGCTTCCTTCCAGATTTATATGATCCTCTGGTGCAATGGTCTTATTGTTTCCGGTTCCGTTGTTTTAGAAGCAGTCTGTATATGGGGTCTATTTCTATGTGTTTGTTAATGGAGTGCCATGTTGAGAATCAGGCTTCCAGAAATTCTGTTGCATGTCTGGTGTTTGCATGTCCCAGTATGGTCACTTTGTCCCAGTCAAAAGGGTGGCCCCCATTGTCTGTGTCTATTGAGACAATTGAATATTGGTTGTGTCTTTTTACTGCCAGCTGGTGTTCATGTATCCTGGTCATTAGTTTGCTCTCTGTTTGTCCAATGTAATGTTTATTGCACATGCTGCATGGTATTCTGTCTCTCGCATTGGTCTTGTTTACTGTCGGTATAGTGTCTTTAGTCTTTGATAACATTTGGCACAGTGTTGCTGTAGGTTTGTGTGCAATCATGGTCTTATGCAGTCTTAGGAGTCTGGTAGCCATTTCTGATATATTTTCAATGTAGGGTAGCGTTACTGGTGTCTTTTGTTGTACCATGTCCTCCGACTGTCATTTGTCTTGGAGGCATCTTCGGATGAAGTTCCTTGGGTATCCGTTATTGGTGAAAACTTTGTTTTTTCACTTTGTGAAAACTTCCATTCTCTGTAGTTCTGTCGTGTTGCAGTGTGATGCGGCTCGTTTTGATGCTCAAGTGTCTTGATGCAGCTCTATTTATGTGTGGTGGGGTGGTTGCTATTGAAGTTAAGGATGTGGTCCGTGGATGTTACCGTCCCATATATTCAGGTTCGGAATTCACTGTTAGTCAGTCTCTCTACCATTGCATCGAAGAACAGGAGCTATTTGTTGTTTTCTTCCTCTCTAGTGAAATTTATGTTTGCAAAGATGTTGTTGACAAGTTGGTGTGTTTTTGGAGGAAGGTCACTAAACCCAAAACGTTAGCTCTGATATTTTCTTCACAGATGCTATGAGACCTGCTGAGCTTTTCCAGCAACTTCTGTTTTTGTTCCTGATTTACAGCGTCCCACAGTTCTTTCATTTTTTTATAAAGCCAGGCAACAGTTTTCTGATTCTATGTTTAAATGCATGCATGCAGACATTGCAAGTTGTTGTCTGTTTTACTCTTTGAAAAGTGGGCACAGGTAGCCTTGTTGCTATTCCTCCCACAAATACCAGACCATTGCTCCAACTTTCTTAAATGCCTATTAAAAAACCCTCAATTTTAAAAAAGAGCTTAGTGATCGTACTTGTTCGCAACAGTCAGTTCTTTATACAACAATAAATTGTGAGAAATAAATGTGACAGATTTAAATCTTCCCTTCGAAAATCACAAGTGAGATCTTCTTTCAAAAGTGTAAATATGGTTTAGCATACCTCCATACTAAAGCACCGTGCCCTGAAATTGAGTCATAAATATTGTGCCACCTTCTCACATTAATGCCATAAATTAGAATTCATAATATTTACTTTGCATCACCATCCTTAATGTCTTCCATTTGTCAAGCAAACTGGGGAGATAAACTAGTGTTGTTCCATCAAATTAACCTGCAAGTGCATATCACTACTTAGCATATACATCATCACCAGCAGTTACGGTTTGTATTAATATCAAAGTTACCACAATATGAAGACCACTTCAAGTTGCAAGTATACTAGATCAGCCAGAGACTAAGTCTACAAGTCATGCAAAAACAGTTCCAAGTAAAACAGTAGGCAGGCTTTTTGTATGTCTTATGAACTACTCTGAGAAAGATTTGGCCATGTTCACATCTGCATAACTTCAAACACAAAGAAAGGAGGAAGCTTGAAATGCCAAGTCTGTTTTTGTTTAGGAGAAATCACCTAAGCACATGAAGAAGCCTAAGTTAAAACTCACGAACAATCCAAACACTTGTAACTTAAAAATGTGCCATTTCTAAAAATATAATGTAATTGCCAGTTCAGACCATCTCCTTAACTCACCTAATTCAAAACAAACATCAAGTATTTTTGCAAATAAGTATTTTGGAGATTTAATGCTTAGTTTTGGATTTCAGTAACAATTGTCAACTGCAGTGTAGCACATACATCTTTCATCTGTGTCACCGCCTGGGCAGTAATGTGGCAGCTGTACTATTGAGCCTCTATAAAATCCATTACATCTTTGAATTTATCAATAGCAATGGATTGAAACTTAGCAAACTTAGTCAGGTTTAAATAAAAAAAATGAGATCTTCCTCACCCCACCACACCCCCCCACCACACACACACACACACACACACACACACACACACACACACACACACTAGGAACCAGCGGATAGAAACAAAAATTTACCCAATCGCTGCATTTTCACCTGAGTGTTGAAACACAAACAGACTAGCAGATATAATAGAACTGATGAATTGAAACTGCAACCCACAGCACACAAACTCTTAACCCAGGCTATGCTTCCTTTCTTCTATTTGACCCCTTGCCCACATTGAAGATTTCCTTGGATTTCTGATGAAGGGTTTAGGCCCGAAACGTCAAGTTTTCCTGCTCCTATGATGCTGCTTGACCTGCTGTGTTCATCCAGCCCCACACCTTGTTATCTCGGATTCTCCAGCATCTGCAGTACCTTTTACCTTTGAAGATTTCCTTGAGCAGCTTAAGCTATCTGGACCTTCAGAATTGGAGACCTGCCACTTAATTGATTCAAATTCATTGCTCCATTCTTGAACTAAATACTCAGCAAAGTTAAAAAGGCTGAAAGATCCATGAACTGAGGGATAACAGAAAAGAATAAGGCCCAGAATATCCCTCCTAGGGAAAGACATCTCCCAGCTCCATTCAGCCAATCCAGGAACAAATGTGGCCGACAAGTGCGGATTTTCAGCACAAGATGGCAGTGTGCCCTGCGGGGTGGGGGTGGGGGGTGGGGGGGAGGTGGGTTGGTGGTGGTGTTGGTGGTGGTGAGGTGACCCCAATCTGGTGTGCAGGCTGTGGGGTTTGGAAGCGCAAGATGTGTCTCATAGAACTGGTATTGTGTTCAAGTTCAATTTTCTTTTTAAAAAGAATAAACATGAAATGTCTCTCCAGTCCTCACAATCATTCCACACATTCCCCACACCACATGCATGCCAATTTAGGCCACCCACTTATGCCCCAAAGACAGGCTATGTCCCGAGAACAGCCCCATTTACCCCCAAGCCAAAATATACTCTCAAACAACTCCCTAGCCCTTGTACCCTCCATGTCAAGTTATGCCCCTCTGCTGTAGCTGTTCCTCTCAGACTCTATGTGCCAAACTGTGCACCTCTAAACACCCTCAAAGCGTCTTATAACCCCAGTTCTAGCTTGGTACCAGCTCATGCCAACCTATGTCACCCACCCAACTCACTTGTCCTTAGTCCTATCATGCCAATTCATTTAAGATCCACTATGGCAGACCTTAGGACTCCAGAGGAGATAAAATAAAGTTCTTTAAAATAAAGTTCCAAGTATTTATTGGAGATTTTATTATTGAAAAAAAAACATTTACTACATTTATATTCCTTCAAACAATAAAGCCATACATTTCACTCAAGTGCACAATAGTTTTAACAATGCAGGTCACGGTTAGGATATTTCTGGCCATGTTCACCATGATACTTAATCCTATGTTCCCTCCAATTTAGTTAACAATTAATTCATGGTCTCACAAAAAAAGGTCCATAACTACGTATAGCTGTCAATCAAACTGAAATGGCAGGCTACCTGTGATAATGGATGGATGAGAAATCTATCATTTGACACTAATCCACAAGGTAAGATCTCTGGTTTAGGTCAACAGACTGCTTGCTATTTCACGCTATGATTTTTATTGGCACTGCAGACTTTTTTTTTGAAAAGGAAAAAAGCAGAACTTTTAAATATCTTGGTAGCTTGTCTTCTGCCTTTGACAAGTGATTTTGACAGGAGAGACTGACAGTTCCAGTCAGATTAACTGTAACATTTATGCAATTTCTTTGCACATTTGTGCTTACTTTCAACTTTTCCAAACAGAACCTTGCCTACATTCCCCTCACAAAAGGATACCTGACCTCCCAAAAAGGGAATGTTACCTTCCCCAAAGATATCTGACGACCAGGTCCAAACAAATCCATAAGTTTTCAGGCTTGTTCCGTGCCTAATTTATGTACTTTAGATTTTACACTCCAAGCCTACCAAAATCCCAAATCAATGGAGGAAACTGGTTATTTCAATTGCCAACTGTGCCTGTAAAACACACGTGCATTAAACACGCCACATTCTATTTTCTGCCGCATAAAAATGGGAAATGTCATGGTCAGGAAATTTGGGGCCATATTCAATACAACTTTCACAGTTGTACATTCCCTTTAAATTTTTTTGCTTCTGAGACATCCAAGGTTGGGATGTGACTGTGACTCTGAAATCAGAAGTCAATGGTGGGAATGGTGATGACACACCAGTCAGCAGGCGTGGGCTCTCAAAGCCACGTGTCCACACAGCTTAGAGAGAATTTGGCCTCAGTCATGCCAAAAACCAGGGCCTAAATGATAATGGACCACACATATGAGACAAACAAAAAGGTGAGACAATAAAAAAACTCTCCTAGATTTGATAAAGAAGAAAACCCTTTTGCTGCACAGCTGAGCTGATTTTCTTTCCCCTCTTTTCTCATCTGTAGTTTGAATATCTTTAAAGGAAGGAGATGTGCAAGCCGTGGCTCCATAGTTAGCACTGTTGTCTTAAGTCACAAGATTAGGGTGGGTTGTATGAACACTCCAGAGACTTAAACACTAAAATCCCCCATGCTGAGACTCCAGTGCAGCATTCAGTGCAGTGACATGTTAAACTGAGAGTCCATCTGCTCTCTTAGGTGAATGTAGATTTCAGTTCATTATATCGAAGAAAATTAACATGAACCCAGTTTCCTGGCCAACTTCCTCTCAATTAATATCAAGAGGGCTGGAGTCGTATTTGTAAATAAATATGCCTGGTTGTGCGGGTTTGGATTTTCGGCATGAGGAATGTTTAGACTTTAGCACTGAAAGGTCTAATATGTGACTAGAACTATAGCTTACAGAGCCAGGACTTTTTTTAAAAAAGTTAAATGTAATCACGCCATGTGTCTGCTTCAGGAAATTAATGGGCCTTGTGCTGAATCATTTCACTTGCCTTCACAATATATCCCTGAATGCATACACACTTATAAATATTTAAAATACAAATATATATATAAATTCAGCAATGTACAAACCAGCTGAAAAGAACTCATCAGACTGGAGGCACTTTGAGACACCCTGGTGATGTGATAAGGCTGCATGTAAAAATGTAGACTTGCTCATGAAAGTTACAATTGCAAAGTGAAAAGGAATTGAGAACTGTCCTTGGGACATTTCTAAGCATCTTTGCATCACGTTCTGGACTGAAACCCAGATACTATCCACTATCTCTCAGCTGTACAAAAAGACAAGTTGCTGGAAAAGCTCAGCAGGTCTGGCAGCACCTGTGAAGAAGAATCAGTTCTGATGATGGGTCACTGGACTCAAATAGTAAACTCTGATTTTTCTTCACAAATGCTGCCAGACCTGCTGAGCTTTCCCAGCGACTTCTGTTTTTGTTCCTCATTTACAGCATCCACAGTTCTTTTGATTTTTATCTCTCAGCTGTAACCTGATGCATGGTCTGGGAACTAATCAAATAAGGAAAAAAAAAGTTCACGGAGATTCAAATGAAAGAGGCCTATGCAAAACTGCTTATCCTCTGCATCGTCCATTTAGGGGAAGTACCCAGTCTGACCTTAGGTGCTGAAAAACATGGCGTCAATCAATGTTTGCTGTTTGAAATGTCCAGTATGCAAATTTTGAGCATACTGTGTAGCCTCTCCCTTAAACACATGGAATTTGTAGGTGGGAAACAAACAACTGTGGTTAAAGCAGCATATATTACCCAAATATGATTTTGCGTCATTGAATCACAGAGTCATACAGCATAGAGACAGGCCTTTTGGCTCATCAGGTCTATGCCAACCAATGAACAGCAAACTATAGCAATGCTCAAGAAGCACCTGGACAAATACATGAGTAGAAAGGGAATACGGGGATACAGATCCTGTAAATGAAGTCAGGACAAAATGTGTCAGTGCAGGCTTGAGGGCCGAAGGGCCTGTTCCTGTGTCATATTGTTTGTTGTTCTTTGTTCTTTGTTGTTCTACACTAATCCCATTTATCTGCATCATAGGAGCAGGGTCTAGGCCCGAAACGTCAAGTTTTCCTGCTCCTATGATGCTGCTTGACCTGCTGTGTTCATCCAGCCCCATGTTTGTTATCTCAGATTCTCCAGCATCTGCAGTACCTTTTATCTCCCATTTATCTGCACTTGGTCTATAGCCTACCATGCCCTGGCATTTTAAATGCTCGTTAAGATACTTCTCAAATGTTGTGAGAGTACCTGCCTCCACCTCAGGCAGTGTGTTCCACATTTCTACCACCCTCTGCGTGGAAATATTTTTCCACAGATTCTACCTAAGCCACTTACTCCTCACCTTCGATGGCACCAGTTTCATCTCAAATCCAAACCCTATTGGCACAGGACTCTGTGGACTCATAACTTAGGAGATCCTGAACTTGAGGCATTGACTCCTGATTGCAATATTGGGACACAGGGTGGGACCTTCCCAGTTCCTTGGGTTAAATTGGTGGGTGGCAGAGGAGAGAGGTGGGAGTGGGGTGTTGGAGACAGTTTTGTTGGAGATCGAAGGATATGGTGAGAAGCAAGGTCATAGACAGGTACCTCTGGGAAACATTTCCAGGGTCAGACTGGGACTGAAGTTGGTTGTCTGCACCGCAACCAGACCAGTCAATTAGATCAAGTAAGGCTCTAATTATAGGCATTATTGAGACGGAACTGGTATTTTCTAGCTGATGGAGTTTACCCCATCCCCTGTATCTGCGTTGCACAGTGCTCCTCATTCTGCTGTCCTGTCATCATTGCTAGCTCTCCAGCTTTGGAACCATTCTGCGATTCATAATAAGATGGACAACAGGGAGGTAGCCAATTACGAGACTGCCTCCTGGACTGTTGTTGAGAATATAGTCAGGGTCAAAGTCCCCATATGGACCCAATATTAGGGTCACACCACCCACCAGAAAATCCAGCCCAGTGTCTTATCAAGCATCAATGAAAAAATAAGAATTTCTTAAAATTCACCAGATATCTAAAAACGTGACCAATTCTAATTAATAACTCTTAAGCACAATTATTAAATGATATGTTTTAAGATATTTTGAAGTCATGTTAGTTGAATGATTTAGAACATTAATTCTAAATTTGCATTTCACGTTGCTGCACTGAAAAAATAATTTCTCAGTTTTCTTTTTTAATTAACCAAACCACCAACTGTTTCTGACTACATGACTAAGCTAAATGTGCCAATTATCAATTAACACTCAAGCCTGTGCTTGGCTGGTCACAATATTGTTGCAGCTGATATTGGGCTTTCTATATACAAACGGATTATAATTTTCACCATGAGGAATCTATCTGCCAACTGCAAAAACACATGCTGTTAGAGTAGGCAGATGAATGACATTTCACTATACATCACAGGTGAGAATTATAAAGAAGGTTTATAAAGCTGCGCTCCATATACAGAGAATCACAATGTTTCGTGGATCACGCATGCCATCCAACCATTAGCTTTTCTGCCCAACTCGTCTGTGATTCGTCGAGCGTACAATCATTACCAAATTGCCTACCAACTGCCTCCAGCTACAGCCATTGTGCAACCAACCATGATTGCTCACCAGGCAGTATGCCAAACCTATCACTGGTTAAGTGTTAAAATTGCTGACAGCCTGCCAACTCACTGCAGGGCTCCCACCTGCACACTGCCTCATAATTTAACCCCATCTGAATTCCAAGATTTGTGACCAGGGAGAAAGATCCTCTGATAGTAATTGTCCTAGTCACTTCTGAACCCTCTGTGGTACAACCCAAACTAAATAATACAAGCCATCTGCACATCACTGTTCAAATTCACTCTAGAAAACTCAGAAGCAGTAGCAAAATATCATGAAATGCTAAAGTTAATTCACTGATTCCATCCTAATTCTGGGACTTTCTTGATAAAATTATATTGCATTACTTTGGTTGAAAAAGGGCTTTTATGACACTAACAATGTCAACATTCTACTTATTTACTTGAAGTGATCTGATTAGCGAGTTATTGCTCGTTAAATTGTACCAGCAACTAGATGTTAGTTATTTTAGAAATGAGGTGAAATTGGACATGACCTGAAAACAGGCACAAGGCTCATGATGCCTACTTCTTATGATTTGGATGTGAATATAGAAGGTATGGTTAATAAGATTGCAGATGACTCCAGAATAGGTGGTGCAGGGGACAGTGAAGAAGTGTATCTTGGAGTACAATGGGACTTTGATCAGATGGGCCAATGGGTCAAAGAGTGGCAGATGGAGTTTAATTTAGATAAATGCGTGCCAGGACTGAAAGATTTGAGTTATAGGGAGAGGCTGAACAGACTGTGGTTTTTTTCCCTAGAATGTCAGAGACTGAAGGGTGACCTTATAAAAGCCTATAAAATCATAAGGGGCATGGACAGGATGAAAAACCAAGGTCTTTTTCCAAGGGTAGTGGAATCCAAAACTAGAGGGCATAGATTCAATGTGAGAGGGGAAAAGTTTAACAGGGACCTAAGGGGTACCTTTTTCGCACAGAGTGTATGGAACAAGCTGCCAGGGGAAGTGGTGGAGGTGGGTACAATTACAACATTTAAAAATCATCTGGATGGGTACATAAATAGGAAAGGTTTAGAGGAATATAGCTCAATTGCTGGCAAATGGGACTAGGTCAGATTGGGATGTCTGGTCAGCGTGGATGGGATGGACTGAAGGGTCTGTTTTCGGGCTGTATGACTTTATGACTGTACACCTGAGCAAGGGGCACACAATCGTGACACGAGTGCAAGTTATAAACAACTTGCCTGAATCAAAGTCAACCTGCACCTCTGAGAAAGTAGTGACTTGTGCAAGATAGGTGCTGCAAGTCACTATAAAAGTGATTTTGATATGAAAAATACTGATTGATATAACATCACACAAGGTGGGCTCCGAGATTTTCTGGTCCTGCACAGGAAGTGCTTTCCAGATAAACTGCAACAACAGTTTTAGCAGTCAATGCTGGGCACGCAGCCAAAAATGTGCTAGATGCACGGCCACAAGAACTTCAACAATCTCACAGAAATGGCCAAAATTGTTGAACTTATCCTCAAAATGTAACACTGGTTTTCAACACTGCTCAATGCCACCATTCTGCACTGCACGCAAACTACCAATATCCATCAAATCGGGCCACATTCCCAAAATTCAAAGCTTCACCTAAACTCACACTTCAGTACAGCCTTAAACCTTATACCTACATCTCTCAGCTGATACACAGAAGCAGCTATTCAACCAAGACAGCTAAAACAGATTGCACTGTACTTCCCTCTCTCTTACACGACAGACGACATCACAACTAAATGCCAGCATGTACCCGGCAGGGTATAGGCTGCGTGTCCTCCCACCGATTATCCGTCAATGGAATAGCAATGGCAAAATCTGTGGCCAATGATGGAGCTGCAAGCAAATGCATTTGTATCCTCATTCCTAATCCTTCTTCAGCCTGTCCCCTTTCCCATCATTCCACAATCTGTAATGATTTACCAACTGTAAATATTGTCTGGATTCACCTGTTGCATCCCCTCCCCTTTGCCTCATCATAATTTCCTTTTGTCTCCTTCCCATTACAGATACCTCAAAATGCACCTCTCACCCACAAGCATTGACAAATCAAATTTGCCAACCTCTCAGGATCCACATGGCATCTTTCCAATTCACTGGAATACTCAGGAAAAACAGACCTGCATCGCAGGGCACACCAACATTGAAAGGCTGCTGACAGACTCAAGCAATGTTCTCGCCAAGAGAGTACATGCCTTTGCAGTCTGGGAAGAGGGTTGGATGACCTAGCGGGTGTTTGCGTCTGGATGGCATGTCTTGACATGACAAGGGTTTTCTTGCCAGAAGTGGACCCTCCTTGGCTTGAACTGCTGAGGCTCCTGGGAGGACAGGAAGGCTGCAGGTGGAAGGCTTGGCCATGTGTGGAGTTCCTGAGGAGATATGTGAGAGCAAGTGTGGGGTTCCTCATCTGCTGAGTGCCTGCTGGCATTGCCCTGTCATCTTGTGTGGTCAAGGAATTTAGAGTGAGGATCAGGTTCTCCATGCCTATGGTCATAAACACCAGTGTCAGGTGGTGAAGGAAACTGCTGGCAGTTAGATCCACAGAGCATTGCTGCACTCCTGCAACTTCCAGGCAATGAGGGAAAATGCCTGCTGCTCCTATTGCTCTCTGTTCATTTGGATGAAATCTCTGATTGCCAACACCTTAAGGTTTTCTCCTGTCTGGAGCTGAGCAGGCATATAGTCTCTGGTAGTCTTCCAAGTGCCAGCAGCCTGAAGTGTTTCTCCTTGGCTGAAACAGTGAGGTGTTTACCAGAATGTGCTCCCAAATATTCTAAAGCTAATGTTCCCACCGAGGTATTAATTTCTGAGCTGGCGGGGGCATGCAGGAGGCAGGCTTGTCAATGCTTCCTCTGAAGCCTTTGAATGGTCTTCCTCAGAGCTCATGGAGTTGCTTTCTGGCACAGCAGCCGTTTCTGCACAGGGACCATGGCTATCTCGCTGGTACCTACGAGACACAACGGAGAGAAGGTGTCGTGGCAACGTGCTGTTTAATGAATGATGTTAACAGTGGAGTTATTGTTTAATGAATGACATTATCAGAATGCTTATTCTGAGAGCTGCAGTGGAGTAAAGAGTAGTTATTATTTAGTTGGCAGCCGCGGATGTCTTGGCATTCCTACAGGAATGGTTCCAGTTACCTCCTGCAAGGATCAAGATTCTCTCTTCATTGTGGATGAGAGGCCTGATGAGGGCCTCCAGCCATCCTGGATCTTTCCACCTTGTTACGGGCTGTTTTGTCCTGGAATGGGAGAAAGTTGGTTGTATTGAGTGAGCTGAAAGAGGGTGGCATGATTGTTATTGGTGGTGCAGATTGTCAAACGATGTCCTGACTAAGCGATAAGCAGTGTAGAGGTCATCCAGGCTTTGTACTGTGCTAGGTTGGAGTGGAACGAGCAACTGACGGTAAAAGGTACGGCAATAGGGAGAAAGTGGTAGACCGTGAACCTCGGTAGGAGGTAGGTACAGTGGCAGAGATAGAGAATGAGGTGGAAAAGAGAAGAGGAGAGTGGCATTTAGCCTGGCAGAGTAGAGAAGGTCATTCTTACAGCATAATTGGCCATTCCTCAGACTTGTAGAAATGACACTGATCTGGGTGACAACTTCAGACCATGCGGCAAGAGTCTGGTAGCATGGCCTCATGTGTTGGTCCCCCGGGAAGTGGAAGTCCTGCTGGATCACCGCATTCGCCATGACATCCATTTGTTAGACCATCAAAGCACTATTTTCCCTTTTGCTGATACCTTCAAAATGACTGTCCATCAATAAGCAAAGCAGCTTCAGAATGATAGTTCCTGTCCAGATTTTAAAAACAGCGCGGGTGCCGGGGATGCTGGTAATTTGATCCACATCAGGTGAATGGTGAGTTGTTCCAGGAAAGGCAGGTGATAGGGTTGTGCTAGAGTTGGGTGAGAGTGGCACTCTAGGGTGTATGTATTTAATGAGGCATGGTTAGTAAAATATACAGAGATCCCACAAGCTTTGGTGAGTGAAACCTGCTATGAAATGCAAGAAAATGTATAATTGGCCAAAAAATATACAAGTCAGCAATATTTCTAATCCAGCTGACTCAAATGAGGACTTTGATGGACCAGGATCCAGGTTGGTACGCACAATGAAATGCTTGTTGCATTATTTGACTATAGGATTGCTGGCTTGTCAACATTAAGGAGGATGAAGCAGTGCAGCATCTATTTAGCACAAACATTTGCTTAGAGCTTTGCACCTTCCCTTTTAAGAGCACATGTGGTCAACTGCATTAGTACACTTGCAAACCCAGCTATAATGCAGCTTCTGTTCTGTTTCATCTTCATTGCAATACAAGCAAGCTAATGCTTGATCAAGTTAGTAAACTAACTGGCAGGCTTTATTAGAGCTACCCTTTAATGTATTCAAGAAAGCAAGCCAGAGATGTGAGTGCAAATGAATTAAGCATGTTTTATTAGTATCACAGACATTTTGAAGTTGTTTCTTCAACGTTGCCTGCAATCAATATATTTTTATGTGGATATGTGCATTCCCAGCCCTTGGAGTGTGAGCCAATTTTAATGCAAGCTTTGCGTACTAAAATAGAGGTTATTTTATGTTTCACACCCGTGCTCTGGGGTTCACTAAAGTAAACAACATCCACTAACTTTATCACTCATGCTGTCACACACAAAGCTAGGTACAAAAGAAAGATTAAATAGAACTTGTAAGATTTTCACAAACTCAATCTCTATTTCAGTGCAGGCTGGTTGTGTTTCCCAGTCGAGTTGTTAGATTATCTGAAGTGGAATTATACAGATATCTCCGCAGTTGTGATGGTTTATTTAGTCAGTCTGCTGGTGGTTGGTTTCACAGATAAGCTGGAAGATGGAACAAGGTAGGCGGAGTGATACTTTCTTTCACATTCCAGATGTTGTGCTGAGGCACTTAAGCTGCTCAATTAATTAAAGCAGCCCAGTAACCTTTTGCTGGACTTTTCCTATTTCCTGATGCAAAGCATTCTGTAGAAAACTGCCTACTGGCGAACACCATAGTTTTCTTGCCATATTACCTGTAGGAAGCAAAGATGGCCAATGTAGCATGTGACGTGGATAAAATGCAAAGTCACCTTTCAAAGAAAGGCATTGGGATAATTACCATCTGATTCTCTCTTGTACCTGCAGTGGTAGCTTCTCATGTCTGAAAGTAGAGAAAAAGGGAGGTTCTGCACAGAACCTTGGGTGAGACCAAGTCTGGAGTGTACAGTTTTAGTTTCCTGTTTTGAAAGAGATATAATTGCTTTGCAAGTAGTTCAGAGAAGGACACTCCATTCAATCATGGATGATCGGCATAAGTGGTGGATGCGAGCATAATTACAATGTTTGATAGACATTTGAATAAATGCATGAATAGGAAAGGCTTGGAGTGATATGGGCCAGGAGCAGGCAGATGAAACTAGTTTAGGATTATGTTCAACATTGACTGGTTGGACCAAAGGGTCATTTTTGTGCTGTATAACTCTATGAAAAGGTTGAATTGCTTAGGCCTGTATTCATTGGAGTTTAGAAAAATGGGAGGTGAGCTTATTGAAACATATAAAGTGCCGAGGAGACTTGATAGGATAGAAACTTGAAGGAAGATTCCTCTTGTCGGGGGGCAACTAAAAAAGAGGCATAATTTAACAATAAAGAGGGTCTCTATTTGAGAGAATGAGAGATGGCAGTGGCCTAGTGGGGTTGATCACTGAGTTAATCCAGAGACACAAGTAATGTTCTGGGGACTCGGGTTTCAATCAACCATGTCAAATGGTGGAATTTGAATTCAATTTTTATAAAAAAGCTTTGTTTGCTAGTGGTGGAAGATATGGAATAAATTTTTTGCACAATGGTGTCTTTTTACTGAGTCACTACGCATACACACATAGTCACAGGTAGTGTGGGGAAAATAAACACCACTGCTGAGCCCCTTTCAGGTGCAAAAAAAAATTTTAAATGAAGAGATTGAGAGTCCCTTCATTCTAGGGACTGGTTCTGAGCTGGTTGTTCAGAGCTTATGCACTATGCACATGTGAAAAAAGGGTGACTTGGTGACAGGATACCTGGAAAACAAAAAACGAATAAATAAAGAGAGAAAAATAAATTAAGAAGTTAAAAAAAACTCTGGATTGTGTGAAAAACCCATCTTGTTCACTAATGTCCTTGAGGAAAGGAAACTACCATCCTTACCTGGCCTGCCCTATATGTGACCCCAGATAGGGGTGGGCAAGAAATGCTGGCCAGCCAGCGACGCCCACATCCCACAAAAAAACCCAAAAAGATACACAGCAAAGTGATTGACTCTAAACTGCCCTCCAATCAATTAGAGATGGGCAATAAATGCTGGCTTAGCCAGTGGCGTCTTCATCCCGTGAATGGATAAAAAAAAAGGATTTCTTCAACTTTATTAGAGCATTAAGTTCTCTTCTCCAAAAGGCACTGAAGACTGGAACTTAAAGTTTATTATAGACTGACCAAGACTGATTTCTGGTAGATGAGGGAGTCGCCTTGACCTTATTGGAGCAAATTCAAAGGAGCAGGATTAGCCCTTTTGTCTTAGGTCCTATGTTTTTATCTGGTAGAATCAGGCATTTGAAAGGTGTTTTTGAAGGAATATTGTTGACTTGCTGCCAATCTTCTTGTAGAAGGTACACACTGCTGACTCTGTGCATCACTGTGGGAAGTAGTGAATGTATAAGGCAGACAAACAGGAGGCTGGAAGAACACAGTGAGTCAGGCAGCATCTGGAGGAAAGGAGCAGTCAACATTTTGGGTATAACCCTTCTTCAGGACTGGATGTAGGGGTAGGGAGAGCTGCAGATAAAGTGGGGGGGTGCTGAGGGGGGGAGCGGGGTGGAGTCAGAAGGGTGGTGCTGGTGGACACTGGTGGTAGGTACGAACTGGTTAGTCGATGGGAGCGATGAATCCAATTGGTGGCTGGAAGGAAGGGTCAGAAGGTGGAATGGAAGGGAGAAGGTGGGGCTGGATGGAGAGCCGGGGGATGAGTGGGTAGATCATTTGAAATTAGAGAACTCAACGTTGGGCCCTCCAGGCTGTAGCGTGCCCAGGTAGAAACTAAAGTGTTGTTCTTCAAATCTGCGTTCCAAGTCGCTGTGACACTGGAGGAGGCCAAGGACGGAAATGTTGGGGGGACAGTTGGGGCAGGGAGCTGAAATGGGTGGTGACCGGGAGGTTGGATTGGCCATTATGGGCACCTAGTCTATGTTTAGTCTTACCGACATAGAGAAGACCACATCAGGAGCACAGGATGCAACAGACTAGGTTGGAGGAGATGCAGGTGAGACAGTGTAGCAGCAACTCAGAAAGCAAATTTGAAGAACAACACCGTATCTTCTGCTTGGGTACCCTACAACCCAGAGGACTCAACATGGAGTTCTCTAATTTTAAATAACCTTCCCATCCATTCCCTGGCTCCCCTTCCAGCCCCATCTCGACCCTTTCATTCCACATTCTGGCCTTCCCTTCCAGCCACGAGTTGGATACATCCCTTCCATCGACCAACCAGGTCGTACCTACTATTAATGTCCACCTATCACCACAATTCTGCCTCCACCCCTCCCCCTTCTCTTTATCTGCAGCTCCCCCTACTCCTACATTCAGTCCTGAAGAAGAGTTAAACCCGAAAAGCTGACTGCTCCTTTCCTCCAGATGCTGCCTGACTCGCTGTGTTCTTCCAGCCTCTTGTTTGTCTACCTTGTCTTCTAGCATCTGCAGTTTTTTTGTCTCTAGTGAATGTATAAGGTGGACGGTACCCAATCAAGTCTGCTATGATAGGGATAGTATCAAGTTTCTTCGGTTTTGCTGGGAATTGCACTCACATATGGAAGTGAAGAGTGTTCCATCAAACTCCTGACTTATGCTTTGTAGTTTTCTGTCAATGGTGATCCCATTTTGTTGATGATGATGGTTTTTGGTCAATATTAATGAGAATGGGTTAAATTTGCTTTTGTCTGAAATGATTATTCATAGAATCATAGAATCCCTCCAGTGCGGAAAGAGGCCATTTAGCCCATTGTGTTTGCACCGAACCTCTGAAAAGACCCTAGTCCATCTAGCCTGCACATTTTTGGAGTTTGGTGGGTAACTGGACCACCCATTGTAAATCCATGCAGACATGGGGAGAAAGTGCAAACTCCACACAGACAGTCACCCATGCTGAAATCGAACCCAGGTCCCTGGCATTGTGAGGCAACATTATTAACCACTCAGCAAATTAACCACTGTGCTGCCAAATTGTCTGGTCTGGAACTTGTGTGTTATGCATGTTATTTACCACTTATCACCTCAGGCTCGAATGTTGTCCGGGTCTTGTCGAATGTGAAAATAGAGTACTTGATTTTATGAGGAAAGTTGCAACTGAAAAGAACACTACATAATCATCAGCAAACATCCACAATTTTGATCGTTGCATGGAAAGGAATTCATTGATGAAGGATCTGAAATTGAATAAGCTTAGGACACTGAGACACTAAACAAAAAAAAAAGCTCTTTATTATTAATTTGTAATGATTAAATGCATTGAATCCTGTCAAAGAAACCCAGCTCTCAGCAAATACCTGATAATTTATTCATTTCTATTCTTCCGATAAATTCCTGGGCAGTCTTTTTATTGAATCACCATGCTCACTCCAAAATAATACATAATCCTTTAAATAAGGCCTATTCAAATTATACTTCACAAAACACTTTGAAGGAAAGAAAGAGGAAGATATAGTAAATGTTATGGTGAATAACTATATTCAAGTTCAAATAATGAGCCCTGATATCGAATGACTACCCAATATTTCAATTCAGTCTCATCAATATCATCAAGGCTGGGATACATTTTAATGTTGGTAATGGGAATTGGCCCATAAATAAGCCTCAATATGTTGACAAGTTACTTAAGCCTGGAAAATAGGTGATTGTATTGCATAAAAATACTAAACGTGCTTTATAATTCAATGAATTAACTAGTTCTGAACTTAATCGTTCTTGTACAAAAGAATTGCATGATAAATTGCTCAACCTATTTCCAGTACATACATAATGATAGCATCCAAGCAGGCATCACATGGGAGATTAAGTACATCTTCAGGAGTATTGCAAAACATGTTATGGGATAATAAAGAATGAGGAAGATTATTCTGCCCAACTTATTTCATCAATCCACAAGCATCCAAAGTCCCTGCTATGGTATCCAATTATGTTTTATATAATATTGTCATCAATTTAATTCCACTACTCTATTAACCAAAATGTACTTCTAATATTAAAAAAAATCCAGTGTTTTTCAAAAGAACATGATCCCATTAGACCATAATTAAACCCTTAGCTGGATTGGGTAAAATGAAAGATACCATTTCGAAGAAATATACACCATACCAAACTTACAAGCTGCACCCCATAAGAATTACCAAGGAGTATCACACTTGAATTTATTAGCAATTAGACAATAAAAATATTAATTTTTCTCCTACAAATTGTTCTTCCTGGGACAAATAGGTTTTTAAATGAGAAAAATAGTTAATTTCCAAATGATAAAGCATGTGTCCTTTAAAGGGTCATCTGATCATTTTTTAAATTTAAGAAGTGTGTATTGGCAGTATCTATTATGAACACCATAGTGCAAGAAAGACCTTAAATATTGAGTCAAATATCACATTTTCACATATTTATCTTGTCTTTTCCCAAATACAAGTGGAGGATATTAAGTGCATCTACCATTTAAATGTTTAAAACTGTGTCCAACTTTATTAACTTACTATCTCCATTTTTATCAGTCACTGTTAGGTTTGCTAGTTTCCTTAATGTGTGTGCACACATACAAATGGGAAGAAATGAAGGACCAATTTAGAAGAACCTACAACATTGTACTGCAACGTAACAGTCTTCCACATGTTTGTAGAATGCCTTACACAACACTCTCAGCTGGGTGCCTTTGGAAAGTAGAATGCTGAAACTGAGAATTTCAACAAAGAGTTAAAGTAAAAATATAATAGTCAATCTCCAGTAATGTTGTGCACAATTAGTCATGACTAATTAGAAAAGGTCAGGCAGAGTTATTTGGTAGATATGGAGTGAGAAAAGGTTTTACCAAATTGGTGAAACAAGGATGGAGAGTAAATACACCAGAAAAAAAAAAGGTGGAGAGAAGAGCAGTAGTGCAGTAGACAGTATGAGGGAGGAGCAGGGGGATTATGAAGAAAGTAACACAGTACTAAGGAGAGGATTTTCAGATCTGCAGAATTAATAGACTGATGTATAAAGCAGATAGCTACTTCCAGAGAAGAAATATAACCAGGGTGTGGTGTTACTTTGAAATAAGTAGCAATTCCTGAGAGAAGCAGTTGTAGCCAATGAACAGTTGGCAATGAGAAGTGCAAGGTGAATCCAAATATAAACCAAAAGGCTGATAACTGAGTCCATATTTCAGTTGGGATCTCCATACAATGTTTCGACCAACCTAGTGTAAAACAATTGGTCACATAAGTTTGGAACAATTTTGCTGCGATAGGACGTCAAAGAGTATATCCCTTAATTAGACTTTCTCTTGTGCATTTAGGTTTTTTAAATTTTAAAGGGTTAAGTTGCTGAAAGCGAGAGCCACGGTGTGAAGACGGAAACTGCAAGCAATGGTCTACTTAGTTGAAACTAATCAATTGAAAGGGAATGAAATTAACAATAATAGGACTAAGGATTGAGAATTGAAACAGAATGATCTGTGCTTATTTCAAATGTATTGTATAAATAAAGCTACTTGTTGCTATAACTTCCACTGATACTTAAGCAGCCTGTGTCTATATGCAGGAGGACTTGGATAACATTCAGGCTCGGGCTAAAATGTGGCAACTACATTTGCATCCCATTAGAGCTGAGAAATAACTATCTCCAACAAGATGGAATTTAACCCTGATATTCAATGGCATTGCGATTACTGAATCACCCATTAACAACATCATGGTGGCCAGCATTGACCAGAAACTGAATGGACTAACCATATAAATACAGTGGCTTCAAGACTAGGTCAGAAGTTATGATGAGAAACTCATGTCCTAACTTTCCAAAGTGTGTTCAGCATTAACAAATCACAAGTCTGGAGTGTGATAGAATACTCTCCATTTTCCTGGTTAAGCGTTGGAAGTTCAGGCCCCCTTTAAAACTGTATTCTCTCAGTATTTCATATTTAGTATTTCCCATGTTACATGAGACCTCACTTAGTGGTGATACAGTCATTGCTAACCTTCTGTAAATGCAGACAAAATATTTATCCTATTTTGAACACAATGTTTGAGAAAGAAAATTACTTCCATTCTCTAAGAAAGAAAACTAACCTTCAAATGGAGGCAGATAAGAGGACACTGGTCATCCAACATCATCAGTTGCTGCACCATGGTCATGAGCCAAAAGAACTCAGACATGTGATTGACACAGTCTTAGAAATAGGGCATGTTAACAATTGGTCAGGGGCAGAGGGCAGTCTTCATCATGTGTCCCTTTTAGGCAGCAGTCCTCATCAGAGGGTTGTCTTCTCTAGATGTTAGATGGGCCATAAGAGGAGGAGGTAGATGCAGAGAAGAGTTCCCTAACACCTCGGCTGGACAGCAGGATGCTGCCTTGTCTAATGAGACCAACACACTCCATACCAAAGGCCTGATGGTCCTCTGGTATCAGTGAACCATTCCCAGTTTTCATGGTTTTACAACTAATGCATCATATCTAAACTGCTACTTTTTAGAACAATTAAACTATTTGAAAATTGCTTACAAATCATCGACTGTCTGTATTATGTAACTGTGATCACTAATCCACAAAATCTAACATGAGTGTCGCTCTATCAATACTCAAGAGGCTTGACACCATCCAACAGAAAGCAACCCTTTTGACTGGCACCCATCTATCCACCCCTTCAACATTCACTCCCTCTACTGACAATGCAAGTGCTGCGTACAATGTACAGGATGCACCGTGGCTACTCACCCAGTCTCCTCTGACAGCACCTTCCAAACACTTGACAATTATTAGACTGGAAAATCTGGACCACTATATCAATTGGTCCAGCTACAAATGCTATGCTTCTAAATTTGAAGGTAATTCCATTTCTAATACACAAGAAATGGCTACTCACAGTGTTTTGTTCTTGCTTTTCCACTTAACAGCTTCAATTCTATACTATGTATGCTGCAAATCTAGGTGTAAGATAAATACATTACGTATTAAGAACATATGAATAAATCTGTTCAAAATTAAAAAAGTAATGGTTCCATTAACACTGCACTGTTTCAATAGGCAAAGTAGAAAATCAGGTTAAACAAAGTTTCCATTTCTACCAGAGATAGTAGGAACTGCTGATGCTGCAGAAATTTTCTGAAGAAGGGTCTAGGCCCGAAACGTCAGCTTTCCTGCTCCTCTGATGCTGCTTGGCCTGCTGTGTTCATCCAGCTCTACACATTGTTATTCCATTTCTACCAGCCAGATTTGCAAAGTACAGCAGACCATGCATTGATAAAATTTCTAGAAGGGAGTTTATTTATTCTGGAGAAGTGCCAAACCCACAATGCAAGGCTATAAAGGCAACACAAACAAGAAGAGACAACATAAGGCAAGTAGTACTGATTAGGCAATATCATTGTCATCTCGTAAAATCCAGTAAATGAAACCAGTCCACATGATATAGAGGATCTTTTTCTTCTATAAGTGTGCCACTGCATTTAGTGTTAACTTCATCAATTATACCACAACATGTAGAATGACAATGTACTCAATTTACTGTTCGAACAGTCTAATTAAAACTTAGGTATAAGGTGGTTGTAAATATGCGGAACAATCAGAATATTCAGCACGTATTGATTCTGGCTGTCTAGGCACCAGAGAAACTTAATAAATTATAACACACAGAGCTACTGTGGGAATGTTTAAAATAGGAATATTTACACTGCAACTGCAGTCAAATAAATGCATGTATTTAATCAAATCTACACAAATTACAAGTGGGATGTTGGAAGACTCTCATATATCATCTTGTACATTTGGACATCTCATGGCAGTGCACAGTCAAGAAATGACCTTTTAAGTTTTGTCACTATTATAAATGTAGCAGCAAGTTTGTGTACAGCAAGGTGCTAAAAAAAGTCATGAGAAAAATAGTCCAGAAATAAAAATAAAAAATGAGTGGAAAAACTCAGCAGGTCTAGCAGAATCCATGGAAAGAGAAAGAGAGTTAATGTTTAGAGACTATGGCCTTTCATCAGATCACTATTTAGACAAATGATCACATTATTTGTTCCTGGTGACGGTGGTGGAGTGATGCTTTTTGGACACAAAATTTTCAATTAGTACCATGGAATCTCCCATTCCATCCAAGAGAAAACAGCTTTCAAAACTAATACTATTAACAAACTGCTATCCAAAATATGTAGAATATAAACTAGTAAGGAGTGACTGCAGAGAAGCTGCGATAAAGTTTCAGCTGAACTAACATACAGCTAGCTGATTATGTGTAGAAGCACAAATAGAATGCTACTTAGCTCCTTCTCCAGTGGGGTATGGGACCTGCCATCTCTCCAGCGGTTGCCTATAATACATTCAGTTAAGCACTCGGTCTTGCTGTGATGCTATTTGCAACATATTGAATGAAAACATTTCACAAGGAACCAACACATGCCAAAGTGATAAAGTGCCAAACATGGATTTGCAATCTCAGTAGAGCAGAGATGAGAAACAATAGAATTAATACAACATTCCACAATATGTGATCAATGTAATCTTGCACAATCACCCATGTAAGATTGCCTAAAAGTAAATTTAATGAAGACATTTCAATAAAGCAAAGATCATTGTAACACATTCAAAAGGTGAAGTCATCTTTAACTTCATAAAGCACTGAAATGTTGCAATTTGGGGAGACAAAATCAGTTTCTTGATGGACACCTTGCAAAGAATCATCATGATTCAGATCAAAATGATCTCCTTTTACCTTCAATTCTGTATTTTTTGTTTTGAAAAGCTGTTCCTTCAGCACAAAAAGGCTTGAAAAAGAATTGCACCACCATCTAAATACACATCTGTTCTGCAGTGAAGATAGGCTTTCACTTCGCTTGTATTATTGATTTCAATCTTCGCATTTTGGATCAGATTTAGAGTTCGATGAGCTGTGGCCAATTTGGATTAAACTGAACATGCTAATCACTCTCTCTAATGACAATTATTCCAAGGGTAAATATTAATTACCTTTTCATTATTAATGAACGAGAAACTGCATCAACAAATATCTCACTGCAAACAAAACAAATGAGCAAATTTTAAAACTGAATGCCATCTAATTTTAGGCAGCAGCAGCAGACAAGACAAAGGTATATTATGCCATAAGCTCACACAATTTTACATTGATAAATTTTCCAGGATCACCATTTCTGCACACCCACCCAATAATGGGCAGATATATTTAAATAAGTCCATAATGACACAGCGCTATCTAGTCAATTACACCAGTGGTATACTTAAATGTAAGGGGCTCTTGTTGCAAGGTGGTAGTGTCCCTATCTCACAGCCAGATGGCTAAGGTTCAAGATCTACCTGTTTTGCAAGTGTGTTATAACACATCTCCACAAGTTGATTTTAAAAAAGCCTATAACCTGGATGTTAACCGTGAACATGTGAAATGAACACCCAGCATTACCAGGTGCCAACTGGAAGGTAGTGGTACATTTTCAGGGCCAAAGGAGTTACAATGTACAATTTTGTAACACCCTCCTTTCAGCAGAAATAAAACACTTCCTGCCATAAGAATCTTATTTTGCACCCTCTATCATTTCTATAAAGGCAACAATGTTATTTTTGTTTCCTCTCTGTACTTTGTGCAAGAATTGTGGACAGTGGATATCAAGAGGAACTTGACATGAAACCTTAAACTTTGAGGTTTTCATGAGTCTAATAATAAGAGACCGACAAAAAGCATGTACCCATATCTGTTTCTATAGCTGGTTTATTTCTTAGTCACTAGCCTGTCACCAAAGGCTATTAACTTGAATGGTGACAACCAGAATCAAGCATGGATGGTGAGGAAACTCTCCAGCTTTTAGGCCTGCCAACTGAATATTGGAAGAATTAACATGTGATCATCAACCTGTTTGGTTGTGTCATAAATGTACCTTTCATGACCATCAAAGTCTTGGAGTGGAACTCGAACCCAGATCTTCTGGCACAGACGCAAGGATTCTATACCCTCACCACAAGGCCTCCTACCATTAATATATCCCTGTAAAAATATCCTGATTTCCACATCTCAATCAGTTATCAAGCCTACTCTGGGAATTGTACCACCATGCTGTTAAATTAAAAAAAAGGATAATTCCAGACTGCCTTTAGACATATCATGAACATTGAATAAATATTATCTACAGCTACCTAGAATACACCTCTTCCTACCCACCTTCCTGCAAAAATGCCATCCCCGATTCCCAATTCCTTTGCTTCCACCACATCTGCTCCCAGGATGAGGTATTCCACTTCCGTTCATCTCAGATGTCCTCGTTTTTCAAGGACCGCAACTTTCCCCCTTAGTGGTCGAGAACGCCCTCGACCGTGTCTCCTGCATTTCCTGCAACTCATCCCTCACACCCAGTCCCTGCAATAAAAAACAAAGCAGAATCCCCCTCATCCTCACGTACCACCCCACCAACCTCCGGATCCAACGCATCATTTTCCGACACCTCAGCCATCTGCAATCTGACCCCACCACCAAAGATATTTTTCCCTCACCACCCTTATCTGCCTTCTGGAGGGACCACTCTCTCCATGACTCCCTTGTCCGCTCCACACTCCCCTCCAGCCCCACGACCCCCGCACTTTTCCCTGCAACTGCAGGAAGTGCTATACCTACCCCTACACCTCCCCCCGACCTCCATTCCAGGCCCCAAGAAGACTTTCCACATCAAGCAGATGTTCACCTGCACATCTGCTAATGTGGTATACTGCATCCGCTGTTCCCGTTGTGGCTTCCTCTACATCGGGGAAATCAAGCGGAGGCTTGTGGACCGCTTTGCAGAACACCTATGCTCGGTTCGCACTAAATACCTGCACCTCCCAGTCGCGAACCATTTCAACTCCCCCTCCCATTCCTCAGACAACATGTCCATCCTGGGCCTCCTGCAGTGCCACAACAATGTTACCCAAAGGTTGCAGGAACGACAACTCATATTCCGCTTGGGAACCCTGCAGCCCAATGGTATCAATGTGGACTTCACAACTTCAAAATCTCCCCTCCCTCTACCACATGCCAAAACCAACCCAGCTTGTCCCTGCCTCCCTAACCTGTCTTTCCTCCCACCTATCCCCTCCTCCCACCTCAAGCCCCAGCCTCATCTCCTACCTACTAAACTCATCCCGCCCCCTTGACCTGTCCATCCTCCCTGGACTGACCTATCTCCTCCCTACCTCCCCACCTACACTCACCTTTACTGGCTCCATCCCCGCCTCTTTGACCGGTCTGTTTCCTCTCCACCTATCTTCTCCGCTATCCATCTTCTATCCGCCTCGCCCTCTCTCCCTATTTATTTCAGAATCCCCTTCCCCTCCCCCATTTCTGAAGAAGGGTCTAGGCCCGAAACGTCAAGCTTTCCTGCTCCTATAACGCTGCTTGGCCTGCTGTGTTCATCCAGCTCTACACCTTGTTATCTCTCATAATCTACAAATAGGTGTATTAGGCCAAGTGAAAGATTCAGTTCGCTGGTCAAAGCAAGCTTTTAACCTCCTCCAGGGCTCAGTGCCAATCAGAGAGGGTACTGTAACTTTGAGTAGCATGTTCCTTTCACATCATGCTTCCCTTGACTCCAACAGGCATAAAAATTAGCTTTTCAATCCCTTCATGCAGCTTAAGTACAAATAGTTTTTTGTTAAATTAAGGGAGCCACTGAGCTTAATGCATGGTGTCAGTGTACTGCAACATGCAATATTGAAGGAGAGAGCTATATTTCAACTGAGTAGGAGATGTACGATGATGGGATGTGTATTTCTAATGTTCCTTGCTGGCCATGGACTGTACCCTTAGATGTCAGGAACTGCTGGAGGGAAAAATGGTTCTCATTCCACCATTCAAACCTTGGCTGGAAAATCAGGCATTTTTTTCTCTGTACCAAGAATCTAACCTTTCTGATCATATTACATCAACCAAACTAATTCTTAATTTCTCATGTCCTTCAGCGGCTTAGAAATTCCATTCCTTTTTCTTCTATCTGTGCATGCTGTAACACACACACACACACACACACACACACACACTCTTTTTTTCCAACAATTTCTACTCAGTCCAAGCAGAATTTCCTGAAGACCTCACTAAAAATAATACATGGTCAGGCAAGAAAAGTTAGATTATGCCAGGTGCACTTTATTTAAAATGGGTAAAATTCCATCATATCAAACATACACACAAATTCTTCAAAAAGAGAAAAACTTGACATTTTTTGAGGAAAATATCTAAGAAGTGTATAAATCAGGAAGTAAATTTATGACACCTTCTCCCAGCTCTTCTGATAATATTTAATGTATTTTGTAGAATTTTCAGATTTTACTGTAAAACTAATTGCCACTTCAAGAACAAAAGCACATGACTAGACAACCGACCAAGAGCTTATTGCTGTGTTAACCATGTGGTAGCCCATATTATCCAAAACACTGACTGCTACACCATTTAGAAATTAAGACAAAAGCAGGGGTGACCACTGTGTATTGTTAAGGTCTGATCAAAATTAATGCAAGAAGACAATTCAATATATAGCTTATTTATTAGCTTAATCTACGCATATTTATGGGACGTATGCAAACCAATGAGTGAATCTGTTAGCTTAAACTACATAACATACATATAAAACGAGTGTCACACTACCTGTTGTTGGGGACTCAGAGATCTGCCTCGGATTCCTTGCAACGGTCTAGTGAATCCCAACGCAACGATGAAATGTCCAAGAAGTGGGACAAAGTCTCTGATATTAATACTAATCTGGTTACATGCTGCATCATAATTTTATAGAACTTTCAGTATTTCTCAACATTCCATTGTGCAAACAAAAAGTTGAAAATATCTCTACAGGATGGCTCAGTGTTAATCAGGGTTATGCAGTTACCTACCAACTAAATCAGGACATTTTTTGACACTGGGTCTATTTTTGTCTATTTTTCAACTTTGCTTCAAATGATTTGGATGTGAGTATGTGAGAAATAGTTAGTAAGTTTGAAGATGACACCAAAATTGGTGGTGTAGTGGACAGTGAAGAAGGTTACCTCAGTGTATAACAGGGCCTTGATCCGATGTGCAAAGGAGTGGCAGATGGAGTTTAATTTAGATAAATGTGAAGTGTTGTATTTCGGTAGGGCAAATCAAGAAAGGACTTATACACTTAATAAAAACCGGAAGAACAATGGATGTTGTAAGTCAGGAAAAAAAAAACAGAAGTTGCTGGTAGCTCAGCAGGTCTGGCAGCATCTGTGAAGAAAAATATCAGAGTTAACATTTTGGGTCTGGTGACCTTTCCTTAGAAGAATCACCGGACCTGAAACATTAACTCTGATTTTTTTCTTTACAGATGCTGCCAGACCTGCTGAGCTTCCAGCAACTTCTGTTTTTGTTCCTTATATACTTAATGGTAGGGTTGTGGGGATTGTTGCCGAACAAAGAGACCTTGGGGTGCAGTTTTATACTTCCTTGAAGGTAGAGTCACAGGTAGACAGAATAGTGAAGAAGGGTTTTGGTACGCTTCCCTTTATTGGTCAGTGCGTTGAGTATAGGAATTGGGCTATCATGTTGCAGCTGTGCAGGACATTGGGCAGGTCATTTTTGGAATACGGCATTCAATTCTTGACTTCTTGCTATAGGAAAGATGTTGCGAAACTTGAAAGGGTGCAGAAATGATTCACAGGGGTGTGGTCAGGATTGGAGGGCTTGGGCTGTAGGGAGAGGCTGAAGAAGCTGGGGCTGTCTTCTCTGGAGTGTCGGAGACTGAGGGGTGACCTTATAGAGGGTTATGAAATCATGAGGGGAATGGGTAGGGTGAATAGACAAGGTCTTTTTTCCATGGTAGGGGAGTCCAAAACTAGAGGGCATAGGTTTAAGGTGAGAGGGGAAAGATTTAAAAGGGACCCAAGAGGTAACTTTTTCATGCAGAGGGTGATGTCTGTACAGAGCAAGCTGCCAGAGGACCTGGTGGATGCTGGTACAATTACAACATTTAAAAGACATCTGAAGGTTATATGAATAGAAAAGGTTTCGAGGGATATGAGCCAAATGCTGGCAAATGGGATTAGATTAATTTAGGATATCTTGTCAGCATGGATAAGTTGGACTGAAGGGCCTGTTTCTGTGCTGTACAACTCCAAGGCCCAATGCTCATTGACACATCTAATTAACCCTTAATGATCTCGTTTGGAGTTTTTTTAAGACCAAAACTACACACCGTGTCATTAAAGCACTTCTTATCCAGAAACCCATGACATCCTAATAACAAGTGTATTATTTCCCAAGCAACACTTTAGTTTGTGAAGTAATTGATAAATGTTGATAAAATTTCTCAAGCTTTGGTTTATTTCTATTCATCGCTTCATTTCATTTACTACGTATAGACATGTTTCACTATAAATATTTGGAAAGATTCACTACTATGGATTATTAATTGCAAGCTTCAGTACATTACATCTAATTAGAGACAGAGTGTCAAATCAAGTTAGATTAGCAGATGAATGGATGGCTGGCGAAATATTGGTCCAGGAGGAAGAGCTTTAGATTTCATGGTGTTGTTACCATTTCCTGGTACATGGGGCCTATATAAGTTGGATGGGTTACATCTGACCCAGAATGGGACACAATTTCATGGGGAGGTTCATGAATCTGCTGGGTTGGATTTAAACTAGATTGGCAGAAAGATCTTGGTAAGTCATTCAGAGGGGATACAAGCGGACATGGAATTGGGAGTTAAAACCTTAGAAAGTGAGCCTGGCAGACAGCAGAAAGGGAGGGTAGATAAGAGAGAAGTCACAAACAAAAACAGAAATAGCTGGAAAACCTCAGCAGGTCTAGCAGCATCTGTGGAGAGAAATCAGAATTAACGTTTCAGGTCGAGTGATTGGAAGAGTCTGAGGAAGACCCACTCAACCCAAAATATTAACTCTGATTTCTTTCTACAGATGCTGCCAGAGCTGCTGAGCTTTTCCAAAAAAATTCTGTTTTTTTTCTGATTTACAGCACCTGCAGTTCTTTTGGTTTTTATTTCAGAAAGAAGTCAATCTAGCAAGGCTAAATAGAATATATTTTAATGCAAGATAACTGATGAATAAGGCAGATGAGCTAAGGGCACAGATAGCTATTATATCATACTTCCACAGGTGAATGACCAAGACTAAGGTATTCAGGTGTGTAAAAGAGGGAGATAGAAGAAGAGGGGGTTGAAACATTGAATAAGAAATCAATTGAATCACTGAGGAGGGCTGATGTCTTGGAATTGTCTTGATGCCTTGTCCTTTAAATTCTGAATGAGACAGCAAGGCACTAAAAAGTAAGGCAGAAATGATGTACATATTTAACTAGGTGTGAAGACAGCAAGCAAAGAATACTGAAGTAAATCCTACTGCAAATGCATGAGCTGGGTACCTCTCCCTGTGTGCAAAGTGGCCTTGCAGCAGTGTTATGATAAAAGATGTTGGTGTGCTGTAAAGTGCAGCATTGAAGTGGAGAACCATACTCTGTGTGGGTCACAGATAGACCACAATGCTTTGGTGAGGCTGGTGCATGGCCAGTGCCAACCTCTGTGGATGTTGAGTGTAAACAGTCACTGTCATGGAGTGTAGCAACATTCAAAAGTACGAAGGGAATAGATAAGACAGAAACAGGGAGGTTGTTTTCACTGGCAGGTGAAACTAGAACAAAGTGGACATAGCCTCAAAATTAGGCGGAGCAGATTTAAGAGTGCATTGAGAAGGAACTTCTTCACCCAAAGGGTTGTGAATCTGTGGAATTCCCTGCCCAGTGAAGTAGTTAAGGCTTCCTCATTGCATGTTTCTAAAGCTAAGATAGATAATTTTTTGACCAGTAAAGGAATTAAGGGTTTTGGTGAGAAGCTAGGTAAGTGGAGCTGAGGCCACAGAAAGATCAGCCATGATCTTATCGAATGGCGGAGCAGGCTCAAAGTCCAAATAGCCTACTCCTGCTCCTGGTTTTTATATTCTTATGTACCCTGAGATGTTGAAGACTACAGTCTCTCAAAAAAAAATGCACCTGGCACTGTTTTAGTCATGCTTATGACTTATCTTTGAAGCTTGAGTCTGTTTAAAGGAATTTGTTAAAGTCCTGAACACAATTTCTGGTGTAAAGATGCATTAGATTTTTTTTAAAAATCTGTGCAATTTCACTTATGCAAATAACACTGAAACCTGCAACCTCTAGCAGAAATAAAGATGAGGGCAGCAAATACATGGGAGCACCACAACCTTCAATTTCCCCTCCATCATTTGTGATTCTCAGATATTGAAGCAGTCCATGTTCAAATGCAACAAGATCTGGACAATATCAGGCTTGGGCTAAGAAGTGGCAACTAACATTCACGCCACATAAATGCCAGGCAACGGCTGTCTTCAATAAAAGACAATCTAACCACTGCCCCTTGACATTCAATGGTGGTACCATCACTGAATCCCCTACTATCAACATTCTTTGGGTTACCATTGACCAGAAGCTCATCTGAAATCACCACCAAATCACAATGGCTACAAGAGTAGATCAGAGTCCCCAAAGCCTGGACACCATCTATAAGGTGCAAGTCAGGAGTCTGATAGAATACTCCCCACTTACCTGGAATAGATACCGCTCCAACAACACTCAAGAAGCTTGACACCATTCAAGACAAAGCAGAGTGCTTGATTGGTACCACATCCATAAACATTGACTCCCTTCACCTCTAAAGCTCAGTAACAGCAGTGTGTATTATCAACAAGATGCTCTGCAGGAATTCACCCATGATCCTCAGGCAGCAACTTCCAAACCCACAACCACTTCCATCTAGAAGGACAAGAGCAGCAGATACATGGGAACACCACCAACTGTGAGTTTTCTCCAATCTACTCATCATCCTGATTTGGAAAGATATTGCCGTTCCTTCATTGTTACTGGGTCAAAATCCTGGAATTCCCTCTCTAAAGGTGTTGTGGGTCTATCTACAGATGTGAACTGCAGCAGTTCAAGACAACAGCTTACCACCTTCTCAAGGGCAATAAAGGATGGGCAATAAATGCTGTCCAATGATACCCATGTCCCAAGAACGAATAAAGAAAGGACCCCTCCTATCCTGACTTGGTAATATTGTTGTGTTGCCACCATTATGTTAAGGGCAATTAGGGATGGGCCACAAACACCAACATCAAACAAAAGAATAAATAACATTCAGTCTGCTGTTATCCACTTATGTTTCTTAATGCTTTTAGATCACCTCATAGAGTTATAGTCATTTACACCATAGAAGGAGGCCATTTGACATACCATGTTCATGCCAGTTAACAATGATCTGACAATCCAGTCTACGATAATGCATGTTTAAATACTGTTTAAACTTTACAAGAGTTTCTGAATCAGCCACCCTATCGGGCAGTGAGTGCCAACATCCAACCACTACCGGGTTAAAGGAAAAACTTTGGCTCCCATCTTAGCTTTCTACGCCTTGACTAAAATCTATTCCCTTTTGTTATAGACCCTTCTACTAATGGAAATATGTAGTTCTAGCATAGCTTCCTCACTCCTGTACTCTATCCCTTGTCTAATAAAGCCTTGTATCCCATATATCTCTTAACCATTCTGGAGTACTGTGTATAGTTCTGGCTGCCCTGTTATAGAAAGGATACTACTAAGTTGAAGAGGGTTCAGAAAAGATTCACTAAGATGTTGCTGAGACTGGAGGGTTTAAGTTATAAGGAGATGCTGTATTGGCTGGAACTTTTTTTCCACTGGAGCGTAGGAGGTTGAGAGGTGAGCTGATAGAGGTTTCTAAAATCATGAGTGGCATAAATAAGTTAACTGGCAAAGGTCTTTTCATTAGAGTATGGGAGTTCAGAATTAGGTTTCTTTTTAAGGTGAGAGGAGAAAGATTTAAAAAGAACATGGGGGGGGCAACCTTTTTACATGGAGTGGTTAGTGTGTGGAATGAAATGCTGGAGGAGGTGGTGGATGCAGGTACAGTCGCAATATTTAAAAGATATTTGGATAGGTATATGAATAAGAAAGGTTTGGTGGGAGGTGGGGAGGCGGTTAATAGGCCAAGCTCAGGCAGTTGGGACTACTTTAGTTTGAGAACATGGTCAGCGTGGACTAGTTGGACTAAAAAGTCTATTTCCATGCTGTCTGACTCTATGACCCTACGACCTGCCCACTACCTTCAGCAATCTGTGGATATGCACACTAAGGATCCTCTGATCTTCAGTACCCTCAAGGGTCCTACGAGAGTGCATGAGCTTAACATGAGGAAGAAGTATTTAGAGGTGATCTGAGGCAAATGTTTTTCGCACAAAGGATGGTAGATAAATGGAGCATGCTACCTGAGAGGGTAGTGGTGACAAGTATTCTCACTGCATTTAAAAAGCTTTTGGATAGGTACTAAAAATGCCAGGGCATAGTAGGCTATGGAGCAAGTCCAGTGAAATAGGATTAGTGTGGTTTGGTGTTTGTTGGCTGGTATAGACATGGTGGGCTGAATATGCTGTATGACTCTATGATTTCATGGCTATGATCATTCATAATGTAATTTCTTGTCTTATCTTGTTAGCACTCCCCTATTATATTCTGTCACGCCTTTTTTTTAGCTTGAATTCCATTTGCCATACCCTGCTCACTTGATCAGTCTGTTGCTACCTTCTTCACTATTTACCACTTAGCCAATTTTGGTATCATCCGTGAACTTCTTGATCATGTCCCCTGAATTTTAATACAAATCATTCATATATACCTCAAACAACAAAAGACTTACCGCTGAGCAGAGCAGATCCCCAGTGGAAACAGACTTGCAGTCATGGAAAACAACCCTCCATCATCACCCTCTGTTCCTTGCCTTTCAGCTAATTTTGGATCTAACATGCCACATCTTACTTTTTTCATCAGTTTGCCATGAGGGACTTGAACAAATAATCAGTAAACGAATGTGCGTGTTGCAAAACAGCAGTGTACTATGTCAACGTTACATTTACAGCATGTGCCAGCAATTTATGTGGCAAATATACTACATGTGCTTTAACCAAATAGCCATGCCTCAAAGTCTAAGGGGAGTAGTTTCTCAATCATGTCAAGGAGACTGTCATCAGTCAGGCGGTGTCACCACAGTCAGAGGCAGCATTCAGCCTCATTCCTGGGTCTTAGACACAGTCAATTGATCGCTTTGCCAGTCAGGGTCAGGGGTTCTATATCATTGCAGTCCAGGGAGTGGGCTACAGTCAATGCTGCAAATCCAGCGCAAATCAGGTGGGGGGCTACTGATAATTCAGTCAGAGACTTTTATAGAGATCAATTGGGCCCCAGTCACCCATTATTTGGATGCATCCAAGTTAGTCACATGTTGGGCCAACTGAGTGTCTCCTCACTGAAAGTCAAGGGATTCATTGGGATGTTATCACTGTCATAGGAAAGTTGGTGAGTTAATTGCCAGAATTGGAAGCAGCATGGAGGGATCTGAGGGGACAATATTTGCGAAGGGAGACAACATGACAGAACAACAGGAGATGGTAATGCTTTGGAAGACATGGATTACTGTGGGAGCACGCATTACTGAAGGTCACCACTACTCTGTCTTTGATAGGGAGGGGCAAAACAATGGTTGGCAATAGGGCAGGGTCTTAGGGGTAATGTTAGGAGACAAAAACTCAAATGAATGAGTTCGGTAGGAACATGCAGAAGTACTGATAGGGTCAAACAGGGAGTGCAAGGGGGGAAGGAATGTGAAGGTTTCGAGGAGTACTCTAAATTAGTCTGACAATGTGACCCCCTTTTGTGAACTATGGCCTACCTTACCTTCCGTCATTATTTGAACGATTAATGTGCAATGAAAATGGGTCATTGCTGTGACCACTCCCTTGGATTAGTTTGGTGTGCGTGCATGTGTGTGTGCATGTGTGTGTGTGTGTGTGTGTGCATGTGTGTGTGCATGCGTGTGCATGTGTGTGTGTGTGTGTATGTGGTGGGGGGAATGGCGGCAGTGTGGGTTCGGCAGTGGGGGGAGTGTTGCGCATTGTGCAATACGTTCCAGGTAGGAAATGCTGCATAATCTTAACATGCTGCGCTCTGACCAACTGCAGCAGGCAAAGAAGTGTGTGATGGAAGCTGAAGAGCTGGAGATCGGCATCAGTCTTTTCAGGAAGAGCAAGAGCACACTGCCGAGGGAACATCACCATCATCATGACAGAGTGATGCAGCATCGAGCAGGACTTATCTGCCATCCAGTTCCCAGTGAGCTGGATGCAGTGATCATTCAGAGTCTGTAAATTTATTATTGATCAGAGTGGAAGTGGTCTTTATGTATTAGAAAATGGAAAACAATTTGAGTACCATATAAGCTAGAAAATTGCATCAGCTACACCAATAGTTAAATAATGCTATGCTACAGCTGATAAACATCTTTTGGTCAGAGTCAGATATACACCTAAAAGGAATAAAATGCCACCGTGCAATGAAACACAAACTCTCCATATACTCTCTCGTGAAGTTTGAAAACTTCAGGACCTCCATCATGGTTCCCAGATCTGCAGCAATGGTTAAAAAACACTTCTTCACAACTACCTAACAGGTTAGTGATACCCAATTTGTTGATTTAGAGCAGAGGATGCACAGCCTTTTTCACATTTGTGGGCCCCAAAATGTTTAAACAGTTAAGGCTTCAAATATGTTGCTCCCACATGAAAATAATTATCAGAGGCTTCAGAGGGATGTATCAAAAGGCACTCTATTAAAATGGAAAGTTGCTCCAAAATGTAGGATTGAAAGTTTATTTTCATCAGAGGTGAAAAAAAGCACTGTAGGCCAAGGTAGAAATTTGCTAAACTTTATCTTGTTATTAGATAGTCAACCTAATGTGGTTGATGCCGACTACAGCAGTTGTACTCAGACTTACAAACTAAGGCTATTTTGCAATAATAACAGTATCTATTTTGTAAATACGTTTAAATATTTATTAATATGTAATATATTCTCATTGAAAAGTAAGTGTAATCCATTTATAGTGTTACAGCTATAAACAAAACAAAATGCTCACTGACTTTTTGTCAGCTCCTCCCAAACACTTCAGTATAGTGTATTAAAGAAACTTGGAATTCATTAAACTTCAAACGGACAGAATAATGGAAAATAATTTAAGTACCATATAAGCTAGAAAATTGCATCAGCTACACCAATAGCTAAAACACCAATTGCTCGAAAGAAATTGTGCCTGAATGCATCAATACCTATGCTTTTTGGTTCATGAAGTAAACTTGTAGATTGAATTCAAAGAAGCAGCGTAGTGACTGGTAGACTTCCGTATTTTCAATGATTAGATGATTTAGAAAGTAGCGCATTATGTTTTTCAGGGTTAAGTGAATTCTGTAACACAAGCTACAATTCAATATTGACAAAACTTTCAACTTTGGAACAGAAAAGGGCAAGAAACCTCGGTCATATCTAATAACCACATTCCAGATAATGCCATTATCCTGTTCACGGTCAAAAGTGAAACTATTTCAAGCAGACATTTTAAACAAACATGTTAATATTTTACCATTTAAATTTCCACAAGGGAATGTAGCGTCAAAATTTGACAGTAGTGATATCCTGTATTGTTTGAAGACCCTTTGGTGCAGCCACCTGCTATTCTCAAAGACAGGCTTATGTTTTCATGAGAAGCTTCCCTGAAATATTGTTATGGCATAGCACATTGCAAAGTGAACATTTTGGCTAGATGGAGGAATAAGGATGTCATGCTAGGTCATTAAATGGTACTGGTGGGCAAAAGGCAAAACACTTTGAGGTCAGAGAAAGCCTCAAGTCTCAGAAAGAGACTGAAACTTCTGAGAGTCAGGACCCAAGGACCTGACAGCAGATCCACAAGAAAGCCAATGATATCATTTTTGTGGTCAATATCAACGAATACACATTCATGTGACACTGCCTGCTTGCCACAATCATTAAGTAACCCAGTAAGCCCTATCACTTAACCAGCAGTACACACTGGGGCTCATCACTCATTATTAGCATCCAGATAGTCCAGTCACCCTCACAAGCTTTACAATGTTGCCGGTTTGATACCTATCTCTTGTTGCCTCCATATACCTGCAGCTTTTCAGATGCAGCAAGCACATCATCCACACATAATGCAGCACAACTATTAATGTTTTCTCTTGCAAAATAATGCAGCAGAAATAGTTCCCCTCCAATGCAGAACTGACTTTGACAGAGTCTGTGGCAACATCATAGAAACATTCATGATGTTTCTGACTTATACCCATTCTCAATTCCCAGTATATACTCCTTTTGTAGGTGTGTCTCTGTAGCACAATGGGTTAGTGTGTTTGACTGTTAACCAGAAGGTTGGTGGTTCAAGACCACCCAGAGGTGAAGCGTTCGTTCACTTTAGGGAACGGCATGGTGGCTCAGTGGTTAGTACTGCTGCCTCACAGCGCCAGGGACCTGGGTTCAATTCTATCCTCAGGTGGCTGTCTATGTGAAGTTTGCATGTTCTCCCCGTGTCTGCATGGGTTTCCTCCAGATGCCCTGGTTTCCTCCCACAGTCCAAAAGATGTGCAAGCTAGGTGGATTGGCTACGTTAGGTAGCCCATAGTGTTCAGCAATGTGTAAATGAGGTGGGTTTTAGGGGGATGGGTCTGGTTGGGATGCTCTGAGAGTCAGTGTGGACTTGATGGGCCAAAGGGCCTGTTTCCATGCTGCAAGGATTCTATGATCTATACCCAGTCTCCAGTAGTTACTTAAAAATCAAGACAATATAGCCATGTTATATTGTTGTGAAGTATACTTGTAGATTGGAAGGCAGGACATTAGAATTTCATAAAAATATTGATGTTTATGAAATGATTAGGGGGAAAGCAGCATGTAGTCACTTTAAAAGATGATATGCTTTTTTCCAGGCTTGGAGATTTAAAAAAAAATGTTTGTGGGTAGCTTGTGGGTTTGCTGGTGCACAGAGCACCAGCATTTTAACATTTGTATCAAAAGACTGGATGGTTAGCAGGCCAAGCTGCAGTTTTGTTTTGTTATCAACCCAACAAGTTTTGACTTAATTAATTTAAACCAGGAATTTAGATTCTAAAAACCAATTAAATTTATATATGATGGTTTTGACCAATAGGACCAATCCTATTGTAAGAAATTGTATGTCATCAAGGGTATAAAGAATGGCAACGGTAGCAAAATTGGTAGAGAGCGAACTGCTATCTGCTAAGAGATTAGCTCTCTCAGCTCTTAGAGAAAGCATCACCTAAATAAAGGCACCACAGCACTCGTAGTTAATATTCCTGATAAAAGAACGCAATGGAGAAGGTGTTACTGACGGAAGATCAATGAGAAGACACAGAACCCTCCAGAAGATGTAACCTGGCTGTAATTTCGAGAAACTAAGTTCTATTTTTTTTTAGTTTGGTTTATATAAGAGGGATCTGTATTTATTGCAACAGCATACCATTGCACTTCTGTTTTATTCAGGAATAATTAGTAGTTAGAGGAGAATTGTTTGGTTTGTTAATAGTTCAGTTAAGTTGTTCACTGTTAGAGTTAGATAAATAAAGTGTTACTTGTTGATTATAGAGTGAGTTTCAGGTATTTATTTCATTTAACCGCTCCTTTATACCAAACTGGAAGTGAGAGGCAGGTTATACCACTTTTCATACTCTTTTAATCAGATTATAGGGTGAGGCGAGCCTTTCTGGGTGTTTCAGTTTTAGTTATCAGAAGTGAGAGACGGAGGGGTCAACATTCACTTTATAACAATATTGTAAGGGTCTAGGCCCGAAACGTCAGCCTTCCAGCTCCTCTGTTGCTGTTTGGCCTGCTATGTTCATCCAGCTCTACATCTTATTACCATAACTGTTGGCTGATAAACAATTCCAACAAATATTTCTAGTCTCTTGCTATTTCTTAGGTCCATACACATAGACTGAAAGATCAATATGTAGATTCAAAAATCCTCCCTTATCGATGTACTGATCTCATCCCTTATTAAGAGAATGCTATCTTAGTTCCTTTTCTTTTTAGTCCATTCTTCCTAAATACCACATATCCTTGAATATTTAGTTCTCAATCTTGGTTATGCTTGCAGCCAAATCTTGATAATAGTAATAATAATTGAACTATGCACACTCCCCTTCCACATCCCATGAGTTCTTTGTCAACATTCGCCTCCCCAAGCAGCACTAGATACTTGGAGCAAATTGGCCAGCAGTTCCCAACACTAAAATTTCACCTCCCTATGAGGGCATTTAGCTTCAAGAAAGCAACAGAACATCTCAGATGTGATATCATGCTGTTAATTTTCAACATTTTTGATGAAAGCTTAATGCATTCAGATTCAGTACCTTTAATTCTGCTTTTGTAACATTATTGTCTATTCTTATCCTGTGCAATTCTTGTCTATGTTTTCTTTGTCTGTCAATTTGACATTCTGCTTTTCTACCTCCCACTTCCAGTTTTGCTTCTGTCCGATCTGAAACTCCTCTCAGGCTCCAGCTCCCCTGCCAATCAAATTTAAACCCTCACCTACAGCATAGGTATATTTTCCTGTTACCAGATGAGTACTGAACCTTCGGTGATGAAGTCGTAAAGGCAGTCCCAACACCATTCTCATGAGCATGAGAGAGTGGAAATTATCTGGAGATGATTACTTTGAGGACCTGGGTTTTAACCTCATTCTTAGCCCTCTGAAATCTGATTTCAGGACAATGTTGCTGAAGCGGAGCAGTAGATAAGAAATAACATGGGACAAAGTAAATTTCTTGAAAGCAGGGAATTATTGTAGTTCAATGGTAGTGTCCCTACCTCTGAGGAAAAAGGCCAGTATTCAAGTCTCACCTGAACCAGAGATGTGTCACAACATATTGGAAGAGTTTGATTAAAAATACCTATATTTTTGAGAGTGTCCAACAGTAACAATGAGAAAAATCAAATGTCAACAGAACAAGGCATTGGATAGCCACATAGAGGTGGCAGTAAGGCTCAAAATTGCAATGATATATGCACACCCTGTGTGTTTTGAACAAAAACAAGAGATTGCTGGAGAAACACTGGAGGGTTTGAGTTATCAGGAGGGGCTAGGTCTTTTTTCACTGGAACACTGGAGGTTTAGGGATGACCTTATTGAGATTTATAAAATCATGAGGGGCATAGATAAGGTGAATAGCAAATGTCTTTCCCCTATAGTGGGGAGGTTCAAAATTGGGGGAGGCATTTTTTTAGGTGAGAGGAGAAAGATTTAAAAGGGACTTAAGGGGTAACTTTTTCACACCAAGGGTGGTGCGTGTATGGAATGAACTGCCAGAGGAAGTGGTAGATGCAGGTACAGCTACAACATTTAAAAGACATGAATAGGAATGTTTTAGAGGGATTTGGGTCAAATACAGGCAAGTGGGACTAGTTTAGTTTGGGAACATGGTTGGTATGGACTAGTTGGACTGAAGGGCCCGTTTCTGTGCTATATGACTCTACCTGGCAGCAACTCTCTTCTTTAACTTTAAAATGCAAAGTATAACTCTGTTTTTTTCTCAACTGATGCTGTATTTCTGCGGTACACTATGTTTTTGATCCAGATTTCCAGCACCCATCGTTGTTTATGTTTATTCTAGGTGTGTTTTGGACGGGAGGCTTGTTTTATGTATACATCTACAGGAGCATGGACAGCTTCACCCCAGGGTTCAGGTATGGCCATAACAGAGCATGTGCAGGCACTGCAGTCAGGAACTCCCTGGCCCCCACCCCATATGGAAATACATTATTATGAAGGGTCAATTAAGATTGTTAAAAGTGGGAGTGGGAATTCACACCATTAGAATAAAATTCTTAAAAAAGTGATATAGATTGGGAATGGGTACGCTTCCATTGGACGGTCATCTACAGTTTCCAACACCAACACCAACAGCTACACACACTCTCCCCTTCCACATCCCATGAGTTGTTTGCCAACATCCACCCCCCCCACAAGCAGCACCAGATACTTGGATCAAATTGGCCAGCGGTTCGCAACATTGAGATTTCAATCTCCCCAGGAGGGCATTTAGCTTCAAGAAAGCAACAGAACACCTCAGATGTGATATTATACTGTCAGATGGAAACATCTGCCTGATCGCCACCGAAATGTGCAGTTTATCACAGAATCTCTACAATGTGGAAGAAGGCCATTTGGCTCATCAAGTCCATACCGAACCACAAAAGAGTAACCCACCACCCTCCTACCTTATAATCTTGCATTTCCCTTGTTAATCCACCCAGCCTGCACATCCCTGAACACTATGGGCAACTTAGCATGACCAATCCACCTAATCTGCAATCTTTGGACTGTGGGAGGAAACCAGATCACCTGGAGGAAACCCACGCAGACACAGGGAGAACATGCAAACTCCACACAAACAGTCACCCCAAGGGTGGAATCAAACCGAGTCCCTAGAGCTGTGAGGCAGCAGTGCTAAACACTGAGCTACCACACCATGCACAAATCAAAATGAACACTTCACTATTACAAATACTTTACACAAGGTGAAACAAAGAATACTGGGTGGTGAGCAATTCCTGATGAAGGGAAACACTGTTACCTCAATATCTGGTAGATCAATGCTCAGCATTCGAGACATTGTGATGATCAGGAATCAAAAGCTTGAAGAAAATTTCCTCTTTGCAAAAGCGATCAGTAGCTCGTGATCTTGCAACTGTGATAGATTCCTGAATGGCAGACTTTTATCAAGTGAAAACAGTGAATCACTAACCTGGTCTAAAGTATATTCAGATTAAGCTCGTTTCATTGTGGAAGGTAAAGGTCAGTTTTCGTACTTCAAATGTTTGTTTTATTTTGAAGAAACCAAATAACAAACTTGATAGACAGTATATTGAATTTATTTAAATATTTATAATAGTTATACCACTGAGATATCATGTATGAGCAGTTATACAAATAACAGCATTAAGCTCAACATGTCAATCATTATGGGAAAAAGTGTTTATTTAGATTGACCTAGAATTGCAGTGTACATTGAAGGTACACATACCATCACACACTTCAGGATATTTGTAGATTCAGAATTTGGTACTCTTAAAACAATCCAAATCTTTCTGGCTAACTGGATCTGGCTATTATGCCAAGGGTCACTAGCAATGTTGTCTTCATTTGTTCTCACCATTCTTGAATTGGTCAGCATATAATTAATTTCCACTTATTTTGTGTGAATATATTCTTGGATTTAGTTATTCCTCTCCCTCTTTTCCTTTGTGGTTATCTAGAGAAAAAGAACAGCAAAAAGGAATGCAAGAATAGGAATAGACCATTCAAACCTGTTCCACCATTCGATGAGATCACAGCTGATCTGTGGCTCGTCAGTATGTGCCTGCCTTTGGCCCATATCCCTTAATGCCTTTGTTTAACAAAAAAAATCTCAGATTTAAAAATTAATAACTGAACCAGCATCCATTGCTGATAGTGGAAGAGCGTTCCAAACATCTACCACCCTTTGTATGTAAAAGTGCTTCCTAACAGGAGAGAACGATCTGGCACTAATTCTCAGACTGCGCCTCTTCATTCTAGAATACACAACCAATGGAAATAGTTTATCTTTATCTACCCTGTCTTTTCTTGTCTATATCTTGAAGACTTTGATTGGCTCATCCCTTAACCTTCTAAACTGGAGAGAACGCACACCTAACTTGTATAACAAAAACAGAAATTGCAAGAGAAACACAGTATCTGTGAGGAGAAAACAGTTAACATATAGACTCCGGTGACTCTTCATCAGAAATCATTCATTCTGATGAAGCTGGATGCCTTGAAATCCGGAGAAGAATGGCCCATCGAATGTGTTTGATGTGGGCAAAACAGTCATCTCACTGTCTCCGAACGATCCTCTATGCATGAAATCCAGTGGAGATAGGGTTTAACCCTGTTGTAATTAAGCTCCAAACAAGCTTCAGGTGCAGTATCTCACTTTTTCTGCTGGAAAATCCCACAGATGTAACATTGTCTTCAACAAATTTAGCCATTCCATTCTCCATATATTTTCTGAGTGCGGTTTGGGTTTCTTTCTATGTAAAAGTAATGGCATCAGCTGATACTCTAAAGCTAGGTTCCATAACAGAACACAAAAGGTATTTGCTCTGGGTTGTTAGCCCTCTTTTCTCCTTCCTCAGCACCTCCAGAATGTTCTGAATTGATTTCAAATCTCAAGCCTTTCCTGTTCACCTTTTTAAAATATGTAATTAAGCTCTTTCTTAAAAGCACATCAGGGGAATGGTCTTTTAAGCTCCTCTAACCAGGAGTTTCCAAGTCAATCTCACAAGTGACACAATTTGTTAGTCCATTTCCTTCTCTGGACTTCATTTTCACTAAAAAAGGCTTTGCTTACTTTCATGTTTGAGGAGTACAGGATTGTAAAATTGTCATTTATCTTTAAAATCTGCTGCGTTGATGATTCTGTTTTCAGATTTCCAGTAAAAGTAATGTTGCAGTTATGCAAAACCCTGGTTAAACCCCACATGGAATACAATGAGCAAAGCTGGGCAACACAGGTTAAGAAGGATATATTGACCTTGGAAGGAAGTACAATGTAGGTTTACAAGAATGATGCCTGGACTTCAGGGTTTATAAGGAAAGATTGTACAAATTCAGATAAAATAAAACAAAGAACTGCAGATGCTGGAAATCTAACCAAAACCAGAAATTGCTACAGAGTCCTAACATCCAAAACTGGCACGAAGAGAACCAAGACAATTTCCTCTCAAGTAGTCAACTAAAAGGTTTCCATTCTAGTCAGTTCTTTGAAAAGAAGATTACACATAGGCAAAAATCATTGATCACTGCAGTGTATGTTACAATGTTCCTCCCGGAACATGGTGCGAGGTTCTGACTATCATATCTGGAATTCAACAATTGACAGAAACTTGTCCGAAGAGTTATGGCAAGTACTTTATGTTGCTTTAAAAAAAATCATTCATGGGACATGGGTGTCATTGGATGGGCCAACATTTATTCCCTGTCCCTAGTTGCCCTTGACAAGGTGCTGGTGGTGAGCTGCAGTCCATGTGCTGTAGGTAGACCCAAAATGCCTCTAGGGAGGGAATTCCAGGAGTTTTACCCAGCGACTGAAGGAGAGGCAACATATTTCCAAAACAGAATGGCGAGTAGCTTGAAGAGAAACTTGCAGGTGGTGATGTTCCCATGTATGTGCTGCCCTTGTCCTTATGGATGGTAGTGGCCATGGGTTTAGATGGTGTTCTCCAAAGATTTTGGTAAATTTCTTCAGTACATCTTGTAGATGATACTGCTGAGGGTCAGCAGTGAAGGGAGTGGAAGTTTGTGGATATGGTGCCAATCAAGTGGGCTGCTTTGTCCTTGATGGTGTCAAGCTTCTTCAGTGTTTTGGGAACTGCACTAATCTAGGCAAATGGGGAAGATTCCATCACATTCTTGACTTGTGCCTTATAGCTGGTGGACAAACTTTGGAGGGTCAAGAGGTGAGTTACTTGCTGCAGTATTCCTAGCCTCTGACCTGCTGTTGTCGCCACTATATTTTTATGACCAGGTCAATTTCTGGTTAATGGTAATGCCAGGATGTTGATAGCGGGAGGGTCAGTGATGGTAACATTATTGAATGTCAAGGTATGGTGGTTAGGTCATTTCTTATTGGAGATGGTCATTGTATGGCATCTGTGCAGCATGAATGCTACTTGCCACTTCCCTGACAAGACCTTGATATTGTTTGGGTCTTGCTGCAGTTGGACATGAACTGCTTCAGTATCTGAGGAGTCGCGAATGGTGTTGAACATTGTGCAATCATTGGCGAACATCCCCATTTCTGATCTTATGACAGAGAGGTCATGGGGGAAGCAGTTGAAGACTGTTGAGCCCAGGGTGGCTACCCTGAGAAACACCTATAGAGATGTTATGGAGCCAAGATGACTGACCTCCGACAACAAGCACTATCATTCTATGTATCAGACAAGATTCTGACCAGCAACGAAATTTTCCCAATTCCCATTGACTCCAGTTTTCCTAGGGCTCCTTGATGCCACATTAAGTCAAATTCGGACTTGCTGTCAAGGGCTGTCACTTTCACCTCATCCTCTGGAATTCAGCTGTTTTGTCCATGTTTGAACAATGAAAAGGAATCATATCATGAAAAGGAATCATAGATATAGGACTTGGAGAACTTAACCAAATAAGAAATGTCACAAACATACAAAAGCACTTTTTACATTTATTGACCCTAGGGTCATGCAAAGATTTAAGTTCTGGTAAAGAACATAAGGACAATGTTAAGGTGCAAAACACAAAGTAAAATGCTATTGTTTCTTGAAATTTAAAAATACAAAAGCAAATTTTCAGCAGGTTAAGCCACAAAATTGGAGAAAGAAGACAGAGCTTTTGCTCTGAAAATGGGTGTGATATTAACCCTGACCTCCTTTGTTGGCTGGCCTGCTGCATGTTTCCAGTGCATTCAATTTTAATTTTAAATCAAAGGAATGTGTGTTTGGTTCACAGGAGCTGCAATTGTTTTCTATGGGAGTGAATTCAACAGGTTCACCATTCTTTGGGTGAAGAAACTTCCCCTCACCTCAATCCTAAATAGTTTACTCTGTATCCTAAGGATACAGAGGATACTAAAGATACAGACCCCTGGGTCTGGACTTTCACACCATTGGGAACATGCTTCCTGTATTTCCCATCTAGTCTTGTTAGAATTTCTATGAGATCCCCACCTAATTTTCCTGGAATTCCAGTGAATATAATCTTAACCAACAGAATTCCTCCTCATTTGTTAGTACTGCCATCCCAGGAATCAGTCTGATAAACTTTCACTGCACTCCCTCTATAGCACGAAAATCCATCCTTAGATAAGATCAAAACTGCACACAATATTCCAAGTGTGGTCTCACCAATGCCCTGTACTATTACTGTAATACACCCCTGTTCTTATACTCGAATCCACGCTCTATGAAGTCCGAAATACCATTTTCCCATTTTCCCGCCTGCTTACCTTATCTGTAGGAACATATACTAATAGGATCTTGCACCTATCGTCGTCTATTATGACCTTGGATGATTATATATTAGTGAAAAATATTAATGAGGCAATCTGTTTGCAATTGATAGATATCTTTTAATATAGATAAATGCAGTGTTATGATTATGAGTAGGGTGAATGATTAACATGTGTACACGATTCAGAGCTGTGAACTTGAGGCAGTTGAACCAGAGAAAGAGCTACATGTTATTGTTTAGTTCAAAGCGTTTTCCAAAAGCCAAGCAAATAGAATTCTTAGAATTTTTTGACAAGATCAAAGATAAAATAAAAGCACTGTCATCGAATAAGACTTTGGTTAGGACATGTATCTAGATAACTCATAGTTGATTTATAGGCCCTGGAAAATTTCACTTTTATATCATCTTTAAATTTTTTTTTCTCTGTAGTCGTCATATAGAGATGAAGAATATTCCGTAATTGAGATACAAGGGCATTGCGAACTACATCTTTAGTTTATTTCCACAGTCTCCCAACTCTCCATAGCAATAGTTTAACTATACCCATTTTAAAAATAATTAACATCATTTCCTTTTTGAACGATGAAATGAGGTATGATAACTGTGACTTCTTTAAACTCATTACAAACAGTTTCATGTGATTTTGGCTGGTACATACAAGTAAAATACCAGCAAAATAACAGCATCAACTGGCATATATAAAGGAACTTTAATATTCAAAATTACTCAGTGAGCCACAATAGGGTGTATCAGAACAAATAGAAGTAATAATTTTTTTCTTAGTGTCTTAAAGGTGGAAAATGAGGAAGAAAGGCAGAGATATTTAGCAAGACAATTCCTGAGTTGAGCCTTTGCAACTGAGGTAGGATTACTACAATGGGACCATTAAAATTAGGATTACTGAAAAGGCCAGAATTGGAGGAATACTGACTTCTCAGAGGTTTGAAAGGCAGAAGATTACAGAGATAGGGAAAGATGAGATCCATAAACACCTATCCCAGACGAAATCTTCCCCTCGCCTCCCCCAACCAACCAGGAATGATAGAGGTGGGCTGAGTAATGGGAAGCTGAGCTCCCATGGGAGAGACAGAAATACTGGGAACCCTCCTCGCGACAGAAAGGGTGCTGAGTTGAAAGACAAGGGCAAGAAATCTTTTGTGTTTTAGCTATTGACAGATAGGCCGACGTGCACGCCAACTGCTGGATAATTTGGCAAAAGCTAGTGCAGAGAATGGGAATCAGACAGCATAGTAGGTAAGGCTCTAGCTCTGACTGCAGTTGAAAATACACTTCTGAAACAAATCCCTGAGAGTTACTGATACTTTTTACCTAAAGGATACATTTCCTCAGAGTGACGTGAACAAATTTGTAGGCATACAGAGGGATAGCAAGGCCAATCAAACTCTACAGCTGAGAAAAGGCATAGCCTTCCCATCAGGCAGTACAGAAAATACCAAAGTCATAGTTAAACAGATTGAAAGAGGCTATGTCCTCATTCCCCTTTACCAGATGCATCAAGAGTGTGACCTTGTGGCAAGACTAGTGACTGTGAGAGCCGTGGCCACTTTGCCTGTTGACAATCAACCTGCTTCTTGACAATGACCTGGCATGATCTAAGGTAATTTCCAGTGCTCTCTGAGAAGCCTATTAAGTACAGGAAGAGCAAACAACAGCAGGAGGAAGTGCATTTTCCCTGGCTGTGTGGCAGTGCAGTCTATGGTTAGACAAGCTCAGTCAGGTGTTCTCTGGACAAGAGACCCTCCAGTCTGATTACCAGAAACCTTTTTTAGGAGTCTAGAACACTCCAAGGAGGTAGTAAAATGGAACTTCTTTCATAGCAGCCCAATAAACTGATTCATTGTCAAAAACTCAAACTGAAGCTGAGGCAGACACAATCCTTGAGTGCTATTGTATTAAAAATTAGCTTCCGATGAGGAAATGAAGATCCTGTCACAGGCCTGCAGATGAGAAGTGGGCAGTGATTCACCAGGTAGTGGTGTCACCAATGTACCGCACAGAAATATTGTGGTTAGCTTATGAGATTCCAATGGCTGTGCATTTCAGTACACACAAAACCTAAGCCCATATCAGCCATACTTTTACTGGCCCCAGCTCCATGACATTACACTCAGGAACTTCAGAGCCTGCAACGTCTGTCAGGTTGTGGGAAAATTTCAACCGGCAATAAAGCCTGCATCTTTGATTCCTGTGCAAGCTTTTGGGGAACATTACCTGGGATCTCGCCATTCTGTTGTGATGAGGAACAACAAAATGAAAGTAAGAGGAGTCAAAAAGAAGCAGTTGAATGGCATTTCACAATTTCATTTGAGAAAGATACTTGAACAATCTTTACTATTTATGAACTATCTCCTCAATCCTGCAAGAATCAGTGCATTCGATAACTTAAGATCCAAAAATCCATAATCCAAATAAATAATATAAAATCCATGTTTTTATAATTGGCTAGTACATATCACTAACTCGCCCTGATGATAAGCACGATGTTAAACTGTTAACCATTTAAAGGCAGAATTGCAACCAAAATGCACATAAAATTGTATTGTTTTGGTTATACTTTAAGTTTTCACCAAAAGCTATCTCCATATTTACAAATATAACAAAAATGTGATCAGGCATGTAATTTTTTTTTGTCTTTTCTTTCCCTTAAAATATATTCCTTGAAGTATTTATGAGAAATAACCTGATCTATAATAAACTAAAATGAAATATTGAACCATTTGATAATTTATTGGGTATATACCATTGGGTATACTCTATCAATTTGTTAGAAAAGTGGACAAAAAGCAATTTGATGATTAATGTATTTGCACCTAAGAAAATGAATGCAACTTGAAGAGCCTTTCTAACCAGAACAACCAGATTCACAATTTCACTTTGGGGACATATCCAGTTTTGCAGCCCTGCCTTGATTCAAGCAAACTGAATCTTGAACCAACGTAAAAGATTGCAGGAAACATAAGTGTACGTGGTTTTTGGCTTGTCTCAACTGTTTCATATTCCTGATGTGTAATGCAGATTCCACCAATTCTATCTCAATTACACTGCATTTGAAAACAAGTTTGAACATACGTCACCTCCAACCCACCATACTCAAGTACTCAGAGCAAACATAGTGCAGTATCTCAAATGTCAGATGTTCATTATATCATCATTCATGGGCCATCAACTCATCAGAATCTGCATAAGGTCCACAAATGTTTCAGCAAATGCAGCAATGTCCTGCATTAACAGTGTGGAATTATAAATACCAAAGCACATATTAATATGGAGTTGGAAAGACCATCTTGGTGGGCCTAAGAACAACAAATCATTTTAAAATGTTAACTAATTAAAAATCTCAATAGGGAATCAATTAATAACTCAATATTTTTGCTATTTCAATTCAGCTCTATTTCAATTTTACGCTGTCATAGCTTGCAGATCTACAGATAAAGGAATCATTTCATCTTTAACTCTATTGTTGCCTCTTATGAACCCATCTCACATCAACACTACAAAACCAAAAATACAGATTGGCTTGAAACTCTGTCAGTATCCATAAACATCCTGGGAGATAAGGCTCAAACACACCCAGATCAGGTTGGACTTGTTTTTAATTATAATGCAAAGATTGGCACTCAAGGTATTGAAAATATACAGTCAAGTTTCTCTGCTGACAATAAATATTTTGTTTAGGGGCATTCAATATCAATTATTTACCTTCTTGTTATATTGTTTTGTAAAGAACCGTATCCAAGAGGAATAATCCTACAAATCGCCTTTTCATGGCTGCTGCCAGAGTACCTTGTGCGAGAAGATTCACCTCTCTAAGGTTACTGATGGAGATTTTTTAAGGAGCATGTTCACTAGCAGCTATTGATTACAGCCTAACAAGAATGATATACAGAAACTTCAGGATATGTTGGATGAAATACTGCTTCAGAAAAAAGAAAAGTACATCTCCTAACTGCAATCATTGTTATTACACTGTAATAAGCATTGACAAAATGCATCAGTTTGCATGAAACTAGCAAGTACAGAGATGAAGCTATTCTTACAACAAGAACCTATTATTTTGTGGGAGTATAGCATGTAGTCACTGCCCAATGAATTAGTCAATCTTCAGGCATCAGTTACATCAGGTTTCAATTAATCTACTCTCTACTATACCACATCCGTCTTTAATAAGATAGATAATCATTAAATAAATGATTATTCAATAGGGAAAGGAACCAATGCTTTTAAAGACAGAAAATATCTCCAAGCTCTGCAGCCCAATATTCTTAGGCATATTTTCACATCTCAGACCTCTACCTTACACAGCTGTCTGTTTAAACCCCTGTCCTTAAAGATTTAAGATCCACTGATAACAAGGAAATTGTCTAATCAAAGTCACAAATGTCATTCTTACTGTTTTGATTTTGATGCATCAATTCTCTTCTGTCAACTCAGCTCAGCTCATCATGCTATCCTCCTCCAGTGTCCTTGTCCAATTCTACTTTGTCCTTCTCTTTAGGACAATCCTCACTTTGCTCCATTTATATATCCAACTTCAGCAAAGTATTGTTGCAAAGGGTTTCCATTCCTGCCCTACACTGTGATCTCTAGAGTTGGACAGCCATCAGTTCTTGTGTTAATTAAACAAAGTCAGCAGGATGGCCTCATTACCTGCCTAAATAAAGCCAGTGTTGGAACACCAGAACCATTTTAAGATTCACTCCCATCTTTGCTGGTCCCATAGGGCCAAATGAAAAGTAGGGAGATATAAGTATTTTGAATCAACTTATTTGGACACGTTGTGAAACATTTGCAGCATAGGTGGGACTTGCATCCTGGCCTCCTTGCTCAGAGGTAGGGACACTGCCAATGAACCACAAGAAATCCAAAGTAGCGAGAAGTAAGATATTTTCTAATCAACCTGTTCAGAGATGTTATTATACACCTCTGGAACAGGTGGCACTTGAACCCAGGTCTCCCAGCTTAGAGGTAGAGACATACCACGGTGCCACAAAAGCCCCAAAGTAGGTAGATATCAGGGTAGGGAAGGGAATAGAGAATATCTCTGCAGTAATCACCAGCAGTCCCGGAAGTGACCATCACTTAAAAGGGCATGTTCATTTATTTCAACCTCATAATTGCAACCAGGATCGTCTAATGCAGCACAATGCACATCTTTAAACAGCCTCTCATCTAGAAAGAGCTGGTATTCAGTTTGCCTAGTTAGAGGCCTGATTATACATTGCACCGGGGGATTCTGGATGTCCAAAGGGGCTGGGATTCCTTTTGTTTTCATTAATAATGGGCACCACTAGCCCCAGCCAACATTTATTGCTCATCCCTAATTGCACAGAGGGTAGTTGATCATCAAAGTCATTGTTGTGGGCCTAGAGTTACACATAGATCAGACCAGGCAAAGATAACAGATTCCTTCCCAATAGGATATTTGGGAACCAGATGAATTGTTTTTCCTGACAATCAATAGTGGTTTTGATTCATTAGACGCTTAATTCAAATTTAATTAAATTCAAATTCCACCACCTGCAATGATGGATTTTGATCCGGGTTCCTAGAGTCTGTGGATTAATAACAATAATACCATTAGTCCATCAGCTCTGCACCTAATCTTCTCCTGCCTGTTGCTTATTTTGGAATAGGAAATTGGATATCACTGCTGTCATCCTAAATCTTACACAGAAATTCAGCCAATAAGCAGCATTGTGGCACCTATGTCTTTAAAAGAGAAGGTGTCAGGGAGAGCCTTAGGAATAAGTGATTTAATATTCTTAGGCACATTATGGCATTTGCCTTCCTGGAAAATGGCATCCATGTGCTGTAGACTTGAATAATGTTAATTCTACTGGATTGTATCCAAAAATGTTTATACAATGATGATTTCTTGGTTGGAGATGGTGACAAGAGAAAGAAAGAGACTGGAGTCTATGTTTTATATTCTTAAATACTTGTGGACTTCATGTAAAATGCAGATGATGTTTTAGAAATGACATGGAAGTTGGATTCTACTTGCGGAAGCTTAAAAATCAAAGAAAGTGCTACCAAGGAGCCAAGCCTCATTTACTCACCTTCTGCCTTGGTTCTACTGAAATATTTCAGTGGCCTTGACTTGCCTGTTCACTTGATGAGCAATTGTATGCAGCAGAATGAATCAATATGAGGAAGGTAAAGCATTTTTATTAGAAATAAACTGATGTTTTCTCAACAAATTTATTTCTTCTTCTATTGTGCCAATCATGGCTCCACTTAATTTATTACTATACTGTACATGTCAAGTCACCCAGGACTACAATTGTACCTTTTTCTTGGGCAGCTTCTGTTATTTTCCCAGTGTAGACAGGCAATCCATTCTGCCCCAGTGATATCTAACAGAACTGTAGAGTATTGCATACTTAAACAATAAAAACCTGCTCTAAAAATAAAACCTGTTTATTCTTCATTGTAATATGTGTTTTATAAGTTAATGGTGTTCCTCGAATTTTGTATGTAATAAACATGGACCAAACTGTGCAATCTAAGACAGTAATATTCACTTGGCCATTGCGCATTCAGGGTAAGCACAAATCGACACTAGAAGAGAAGAAACATGGAGCGTGGAATTGGTTGCCAATTTGCTATTACTACTTCGGTATACTACCCAAAGACTTCACAATCCCATCATGCTTTAATCAGTTTCCTTCCAATATGTGGTGTTGTCAGAGATAAACTACAACCTGTAAAAACTCCAACAGATAGTAAAGCCTTAATTATAAATAATTATTTATTGGCAATGAAATGATGCAAAAATAACAATGATCCACTCCTTGGTCTCCGTCATTGGAAATGAAAATAATGAGGGCTTACTGGCATAAAGTAATTCAATTTAGATCTCTTATCTTCTAAATAATGACTTCACATTCTCTCAATACTTCTGCTGAATTAGAAAAACCTTTCTACGTGGGAGTCATGGCACAAGTGAAATTTCTACCATCATATATAATTTAATACAATCCCTTTCAATGTTGCCCTTTTTACATCTTAAACGGTTCCCAGATAATGTTAGCCTTGGCATACTGGTAGCTCTCATGCAAAAATCATTGTGTTCAAACTCCACTCCAAGGGGTGAACACTTTAGCTGGGTTGATATTCTAATCCGGTACAAATTGAGCACTGCATTGTCAGAAGAGTTGTCTCAGATGAAATGCTAAACTGAGATCTTGCGTGCTTGATCAAGTAGATGTAATGTAATGGTTGCCGTAAAAGTATTTAAAGATCAGGCAAATTTACCTGGTTTCCTGGCCAACATTCATTCGTTTGCTTTTCCTATCAAAAATAGACAAACTGGTCTCTATTGTCTCTACCTTTTAGTGGCCCTCATTGTATGAAAATTAGTTTCTATAATTAACAAGAAACTGAAAGTCACCACAATTCTCAAAGTAACTAATTAGGTGTAAACTTCGGAGAATGTGGGTGTAGTGATTGTAACGAGGTCAGCCAGGTAGACCTCAGAGAATAGGAGATACCCAATTAGTGCTGTTAATCTGGTCCAATCAGGGAGCCCTGGCTGACAGGTATAAGCAGGAGTGTCAGAGGTTCTGTTCACTCTGAGAGCTGGCTCTGAGGAAACTGGATCAGTGTCAAGAATTTTCCACATGTAAATAAAGAGTCACTTGGAGAGGGGATACCAGCCACCGTCGGGTTGTTTCAGTGGGCAGCATTAATGTCTCAACCAGCTGACACAAACGTCTGTCTAACATGCAAAGCCAGCAGTAAATTGTAAATGCTATTCACATATGCCTGATTCAGTAATGTTGTTGATTTTAATGGGTTAACATAAACATAAACACTGTAAGTTGCAGAAGAAGAGTCCACATGCCTTCTTATGTGTATCTCCAAGGCAAGAAGATTATCTTAAGTAACTGCTTCCCAAAATAAAGAAGGAAAGGTTTGTCTTTAAATAAAAAATTTGAAAATATTGGAAATCCCCAAAAGTACTTCACTGCCAATGAAATATTTTTGGATTGCTGTCACATTTAAATATAGGTAACATGGTGGCCAATATATGCACAACAGGCTCCTACAAGAATCAGATAATCTGTTTTGGTGCTTTAACATCACTTCCAAAAGACATAAAAATTTACAAGGCAACATCCCCGCAGTACTGCAGTTACATAGCAGTCTACATTTTGGGCTCAAGCTTATAAAATGGGATGCAAACTCCAACTTTCTGATTCAAAGTTAAAATGCTGTCCACAAGGGAATGGCTGACACCCCCTGAAAAATGTACCTCATAAGGGTTTATGTCCTACTGTACCTTGAACTTTAAAGCAGGTGGATAATGCTACGTAACTGCAAAGTTATCTGTCCTAAACTTTGCAAGGAAACTGCGATGTATAGAACTAAATGGTTTCTAGTTTTAGACATTCCCTCCCACCAGTCAGCGTACCTACTTAATGCCTAAGTCACACCACCTCACCTCACATGTTAGATCTCAATGTTGCTTTACAAAACAGATGTGAATTTTTTAGTGCCACCAAATGAAACTGTTAAATGGGTGACTCCACTGAATCGATATCCATTAAATTGGCATTCAACAGCAGCCTGTCAACCTAAGAGAACAGATGAGGACATTGATGGCTTTAGCTTTCCATTGAGCCCCTTCATCTGATTTGCTGCACTATTTGTTGAATTAAAGTTTTAATGTTATTATTTGAAACTCAGCTCTACTTTAAAATAAATGTAAACTTCTGCCTGAACTAGCTGAGTCATTATATCTGGAACAACTATAGAAGCTGAGTAATTTTCAGGCATATTTGATCATTAGAACTTATGTAGGATTGTGAAACAAAATTTTACCACATTAAAGTGTATGCTTTTAGCTCATTTACTAACCAAGATCACATTTAACATTTTGCAGTATAATATTTACGCTTCAAGCCACGGCAACACACAAGTAATATATGATGAAAAACATATTAGAGGTCTAATAAAATTTTTAACCATATTTCTGAAAATGAAATGATTTGAGCATTTTAATATATAAGTGAATTACTGATAAACAGAAGATTCGAAATGATTGAAGTTAATATTTTACTTAGCGGTCAAACTAATGACCTCTAACTAGACTTGAACTATTCACCTCAAATTGACAAATATCATGTTAGCTGGACAACAGGAAACTGCTGCTTAACTATTCCACCTTTTACTTCTATTCAGTTCATACTCAAATCCATTGGTCTCAATAGTTACAGAAGATGGGACAGAAGTTTTATTTTACATTCTTCAAGGAGGTCATTCATCTTACTTGTCGAAGTGTTTTGAGTCACAGCAGTCACATTTACAAACTGTTCCATGGAGATTGGAGTGTTCAGTTGGACTCCAAGGGGGTGCGTAAAATAATGCAGGTTAATTTGGCTTCTCAGCCAATTTTATCCCATGAAACTGTTGCTTTTTCAAACTAATTGTTTCTCTTTATAATGCCAAGATGGTTTAAAACTGAAAACATGTTGCAAAGTGGAAGAAAATATTAACTAGCCTTTGGTGTTCCTGGAACAACTACACTTCAAATTAGTTTCTATTGAAAAAAACTTACAGCCACCTTCCAACACTTTTTTTGTTGTGAAAACAGATGTGTAATTGAATGGACTATTATTCACTGTCCATATCACACAGATCAAAATGAAATTAATTTCATTTCTGGGATTGTCAGAGCATTACATCTGGCTTTAGCATTCTGGACTGGGATGACAGTGAATGAGAAAGTAGATCTGTGGCCAAAATCAGAAGAGTCATGATTTTATGAAATGATGGAGCTCAAACATGCTTATGGCCTATTCGTTTTTCTATTTCTTTTATCATCTCGTACCTTATTACAGGAAGTGCCTAGGGAAATTTCTACACCCTTTCCATCCTGGAAGGAGGCACATTAGTTACCATGAGTAGGGGAAGCATTATGGTTGTGCTGAGAAGCATCCTGCTGAGCTTCTTCGCACTTAATCTTTTTTTTTCCTTTTTACTTCTACAATATCCTACATATGCTGCATGACAAGCTGCAGTTGCTAACATAGCTAGCCATTTTTCACACTTCTCCCTTCACACTAAATCTAAGTCTTGTTCATCTCTTTTATTTCAGGTGTTGAAAATGTTGAATCATTTCTGTCACTTAAGCAAAATGTAACATTTAATCTGGCTCTTGTGAGCACCAGCTCAGAGACTGGAATCTTGCATTCTTTATCAGGTAGGTTAGAGGACACAATATTGCACGGTGAATGACTTATCGCAATATTTAGGGATTAGTCTAGTGGGACAGAACACCACAGGTGGCAACTTGCTGGACAGAACGATAATATCCCCTTTCTGCTAGAGAAATATTCAAACACTGACTTTGAGGAGCTATTAAAGCAGACTGAAGAGGATGCAACTGGAAGGGCTAGATTTCTGAACAGCCTGCCTGGAAGCTTGTGAGTAATGGCTGAGAGTGTAAACACAATTTGAGCAAAGGCTTTATACTGAACATAGGAACCAATCTACAATAAGACAAAGAACTGCAGATGCTTGAAATCTGAAACAAAAGCAGAAATTACTGGGAAAACTCAGCATCTGGCAGCACCTGTGGAAAGAAAGCAGAGTTAATGTTTTGTGTTCAGAAGATTCAGAAATTCGCCCAGGATTCTCAGACAGCACCTTCCAAACCCATGACCACTTCCATCTAGAAGGACAACGGCAGCAGAGATAAGGGAACACCACCACCTGCATGTTCTCCTCCAAGGCACTCACCATCCTGACTTGGAAATATATCACCATTCCTTTACCGTCGCTGAGTCAAAATCCTGGCATGCCCTCTCTAATGGCATTATGGGTCAACGCACAGCAGGTGGACTGAAGTGGTTCAAGAAGGCACCTCACCACCAGCTTATCAAGGGCAACTAGGGATGGCAATAAATGCTGGTGCAGCTAGCGACGTCCACATCCCACAAATGAATAAAAAAGAAGAGAGGTCACTGGACTCAAAATATTAACTCTGTTTTCCCTCCTTTAGAATTATTCTGTCCAACCTGGAGTTAGTAGGGAGCACAATGAATATGTCAATAGAATATCCTTTATTGCCACATGTGCTCCATTGCAGAAGTAGTGAAAAGCTTTTACAGTGTCTGCCTCTTATGGCGTCATCTTAGGTACAAGTACCTAGGTAGAAATCTTGCATGCAAAAGAGGAACAAAAAGTAGGTACGTTACTTTACAATGTTTAAAAAAACGTTAGAAATGAGACATTGTTAAAAGTTTGACATTACAGTCAGGTAAAAAAATTTCAAATAAACGTACATTGGGGTAGCTCAGCAGAGAGTCCCCACACGTGGTCTGACCACATGCGCCAGCTCCCAGTCCAACAGATGTCTCTGCTCCACTCCAAGCCTCCAATCCGCTCTGAACCAGCACTCAGCTACTCCAAGTAAGTTCCAGGACTGCCTCCCCCTCGCCAGTCACCGCTCGGGATTCACTGCCCACGCACTGCTTCAGTGCTCACTGCCCTCGTTGCTCACACCTGCTGCTGCTCCAGATTCACCTTTGGATCTAAAGGGAGAAAAAAAGAAAAAAGAGAGAAAAAAAGGAAAAGAAAGAAAAAGAACATGCAGAGCAGAGGAGCTCCGGCATCTGCCATCTTGCCAGAAGTTTCAGCAATGGTGCTTACCATGGCACATACTCTGTTAACAGCTCCCATTGCAGCGCATCGTGGTGTCATATGAGAAAAGATTTCATGAATCCAAGCTGAACTTTCATAATGTCACTGTAGTGCAATTGTGCCACTGCATTGAATTAAGGACCTATTTTATGCTGTGAGATGGTCATTTCTAGGTTGCAGAGTGGAGCAACATGCTTGTTGGATTGTACATGTTTTAGGATGTGTCATGGTAATATGTTGGCACTAGCTCCCACATCAATTTTAGCCTTCAGGGTGCGTCTTTTGGAGACATGTAATGTTGATGATGATCAAAAGTCTGCACACAACTTATACTGTCAATGTGGTGTGTGATGTCTTAGTTGCGGAGATGAGTGTTAATGGGAATTGCTTCAGAGGCATCAGATCTTACATGCATAAGAAAGAACCTGTTATCCCAAATCAGGAAACCAGCATGTCTTCACTCACATCAGGTGCTGGCACTAATGCCCTAGTTACTCACACACATCCAGCCCATACTGAGATGCTGCAGTCAGTAGAGTCTCAGTGCCTACAGCTGTTCCATGTCGACCACCAAAGAATTTTACATGCCTTCAGTGAAAATGCAGCAGCACTTCTTATACACTTTCCAAGTTACAGTCACTGTGGTAAAACTTTGTGGGAGCACTAGAATAAGTAAATGCACAAACAAGACAACACAAAAGTGTTGAATAAGGCTGATTCTTAATTCTTCCTGCTAAATTTCAATTTGGATGTTCGGCAACCATTCTGATTTGTTGAACTTGAAGAGGTGCAAAAATATTTATAAGGATTTAGCCGGGACTGAGGGGTTTTAGCTGTAGGGAGACGTTAAATTGGCTGGGGCTATTTTCCCTGGAACATCGGAGGCTGAGGGGTGACCATTTAGAGGCTGATAAAATCATGAGGTGCATGGATAGGGTGAATAGCCAAGGTCTCTTTCTTAAGGTGGTGGTGTCTAAAACTACAGACTATCGTTTGAAGGTGAGAGGGGAATGATTTCAAAGGGATCTGGGGCATAACTTCTTCACGCAGAGGTTGGTGTGTGTATGGAATGAGCTGCCAGAGGAAGTGATGGAAGCTAGTTCAATTAGAACATTTAAAAGGCATCTGGATGAGTATATGAATGGAAAGGGTTTAGAGGGATATGGGTCAAATGCTGGCAAATGAGACAAAGTCAAATTGGCATGTCTAGTCCATGTGGGCGAGTTGGACTGAAGGGTCTGTTTCCACTTTGCATGACTCTATGACTCTATATTGGTCATATCCTCATTTGGAGAGGCATGTGACATTTTTGGCATCTCTTAGCTGACAACTTTGATGTCTGGCTGTAGGTTGCAGTCACTTAGCATCACTCAATGTTCATCAGCAGAGTTTTCTTCTCCAATCTCTATGTGCATGATTGGCATATTGGACATTGGTCTGAACTGGATTCTGTTCTTTCACAATGTAGCACTATGAACAGCAATGATTACATTCAACCTGGACTGGTTGCATTTCTGAGAAACCTTTGCTGGTATGTAAGTAATTGTGGTAGATTTCTGACTCAAACTTTCTGCCTGGTGAATAGCTGTCTTTGTTCTCCACTCACTCACTGGTTGTGCATCTACTTCATTCTCCTCCATCTTTGAAGAGTGGTGTCCTGTGACTGGCTTAGTGCCATGGGTCTGGTTTGAATCTCACGAATGGTTATGATGTTGAGACCTGTGCACACAGGTGCTCCTGCCTCTTCCAGTTCATTGACATCTACCTGTTGGAAGATTTCATGAATCCAAGCTGAACTTTCATAATGGCACTGTAGTGCAATTGTGTCACTGCACGGAATTGAGGACTTATTTTATGCTGTGAGATGGTCATTTCTAGGTTGCAGAGTGGAATAACATTCTTGTTGGATTGTGCATGTATTAGGATGTGTCATGGTAATATGTTGGCACTAGCTCCCACATCAATTTTAGCCTTCAGTGTATGTCTTTTGGAGACATGTAATGATGATGATCAAAAGCCTGCACACAACTTATACTGTCAATGTGGTATGTGATGTTGACAATACCAGGATTGGCCATCGTTCAAAGGTTTTTTTTTCAGTTTGTTCACTGCACAGACATTTATGCTTAATTATGCGCGTTTCTGTGCTCCCAATGTTGTGATGTTTTACCATTTTGCACATAACCTGGGTCTTGTACTAGGATCTAGTTCTTGTTCTTTTGAAACCAGGTTCTCTGCCCCTATTTCTTCATGCTGGAGTCCATCTTCCAACAAAGGCATCAATGGTATGGCCTTTTGCTACCCAATAGATCTTTCCTGAAAGCTTCAATCAGAGTAATGGTGACTATGAACTTGTACAGTCTCTTTATGAGTTTTATTCAGAGAAATTATACTCATTTCCTTTGCTATGTCATTTAGTGACAAAGTTATCAACACACTCTTGAGAATTGGAGTCTGTTGATTTGGGATTTGATTTATACCTTGGGCCAGTTTTCAAGCATTCTCCAAATCCTCTTTGGGTTTTCTTTTCCTCAGAAAGACCAATGTGTTAATCTGGTGGAGTCCCTCATTGCCAATGGCAGGTAATATTTTTAGAAGTCTCTTCTCAGGATCACTTAAGGCTTGATCTATGAAGTAAAACTGCATAGTTGCTTAAATAGCTGGGGCTTGGTGGAGATATCAATTACTGTCTAATCCATAATCAAATGCTTGCTTCTATTTCTTGTTGCAGATCTACAGTGTTTCGTATTATTGAAGTAAGTTCAGGGCTTGTTTATTACTTTGTTACTTGGTTCACAGTTTTTTTTCTTATATATTATTCCATCTTTTGTTTCTATTTTACTTGACTTTGCATGGTTGTGACCTTATTAAGAAGGCTTTGCTGAAAGCAAGTCTACGCCTTTAAAAAAAGGCATGTATGGCAATTTACAGCCAGTAGAGGGTGATAACACCAAACAGGGACAGATGACATCAAACCACCTCTGTAGCTGAATTGAAGAAAACAAAATGGCAGAACTAACTGACCTCTACACTCAGGTTAGCTTCTCCAGGTAAAAATCACTTTTCACTGCTTAAGAAGCTGTTTTATTTTCAAACAGGATGGTTGTACAGTTAAACTAATAGTATCTTTTGACTGTTGATGTTAGTTTCAAGCCTGAAAAAAGTGTTTTGACTGCTGATTCAACTTTTAATCCTGTAAGAATCATTTGGACTGCTGTATCTTAGCTTTTATGTCAGGAAGTGGACTATTTTTTACTTCTGTAAGCAAGATAGAAGGTTTTTAACTTTAAGTAGAGGAAATATAAATATGCGTCCTCGCTAGCTAAGTTAAAATCTGGACTCATGTAAGCTTGTTGTGATTAGTCATCCAAATGCTTAATGATCCAAGCTATCTGATCTTCAGTGACAATTCTTTTCTATATAGTTATTAGTATTTAATATTCTGCAGCTTCTATGGATTGAGATGCTACCAAGCTGTGAAATAACAATATGATGTGCAAAACATATCGATGATCTGTCAGTATCATGGGTGATCATTGTGCTAGCTTCGATAACATAAGGATGAGACCGAGGTCACATAGCACTGAAGAATTCACTCCAAGTTTATGACTGCACCTTGCATGTATATATGTACATTACAATTGCAGGCTCTTCCAAATCTGGGCTCAAGCTAAGCAATCTGGATGCACTGTAGCATACCTCCCTCAATATATGTGGTGACAATATCTTGAGCATGTTTCTTAAAAGCATAGTATATATTTGCTACAAGACATTACACAACATTGATGAAGTGGAAGAGAATGAGGATGAGTCGTCATCATTGACAGGTTCAGTTGCATACCCTTGTTCAGAATGTCAAGAATTCCTCATACCTTGAATGTTGAGTTGTTTAAACAAGAAACAATAAAACAAAATGAAATTCTCCTGCCCCTAATTTTCTTCTACAATTCTCCCTGACCATCCTCCACGATTACCAACCACTCAAGACCAAATTGTCAGTAGGGATGCAAAAATGGGAAAGGTGTGGAGCAAGTCCAAATCATTAGATTTTATGTGTCATAGTTTAAAAAGAACAATATGTTCAAACAACCATGGTCAAACTTTACAAATGTTTTCTCTTATATTTCCTGACACTTCCTAGTGTGTTCTGGCTTCAGGAGGTGAGGCAGGCTGCTCAAAATCCTGGACAGATGTGATGTTTTTGGTTTACCTCCACTGGTTTCAGAGGGTCCCAATAAAGGTTGCATCAACTGCTTCAGTGCTGGGGCAGACTCAGCCATCAGGATACAAGGCTGTAAGTTAACTATCGTTTGAGGTTGGATAAGGATTTTATCCTCATTCTGTTCTTAGACCAGTACCACTGCACTTTTCCCATTTTATTGAACAGCAACTGTGATGCAGTATAAGGTGAAGAGTAAGATCTCTCATTGATTAAGGCAGAAGACAGCTTGGGTCATGCCCTTCATGGGCTTATTTCAAGTTCCATGATGGTGCTCATTTTCTACAAGGCAGACATTCTTGCAATTACCTGAAGCCCCAATCCATGAGTTTTGAAGTTGGACTCCTCCATACTTTCTGTTACTGGGCAGAGTGTACACGGCAAATGTGTCAGTCACCCTGTTGTTCAGTCAATGATGTCTCCTAATGTCTAGCTGAGTATTTTATGGATAGAATTGATCTCGCTGACGCTGACTATTACCAGGAACAGTAGCATACTGATTATGTTACACAACTAGAACCCAGAGGCCTGGAGACTTAAGTTCAAATCCCAGCCATAATAGCTGGAGAATTTAAGTTTAATTAAAATTAGAAACGAGAAAGTAGCAAAAGCAATGGAAACTATGTAATCACCAGATTGTTTTAAAAATTCATCTGATTCGTAGTATCCTTTTGGGTAAGATATCTGCCTCCCGTAGTTGTTCTAGCTTACATGTGACTTTAAATCCACTGCAATGTGAATGATTCTTAACTGTCTTTGAAAGAAACCCTCTTCACTCATTGGTTATCATGAGGCGGTACTGTCACCACCTTCTTAAGGACAATTAGAGATATTGTATTAAATAATGGCTTTGACAGTTTTGTGCATGTCATTGTGAATGAATAAAGAGGTGTTGTCCCTCCCAGAATGTCTACTTGTGCTCACTTAATAATTATGAATCATCAACTAACTGTCAAACTGGACTCAGCAAAGTGTGCTTTTTTTTCACTGGTGCATAACGGTATGTCCTGTGATGGTGCTCACTCAGAAGGATTGAGTTTCTCTAAGGAATCATCACAGGTGCGTCCACAGACTGTTTCTCTACTCACGAAGACCCTGGAGGACAGAAGAAATGGATATGAATTAGTCCTAACAAAGCAACAACCTCGCCAATTAGCATAACCAGTTCTCTCACAGTTCAGTCATTTATGAAATAAAATCAGCATGTGTGTCAGAGATAGTTTTTAATTCTGTCACTGGGTATCTGTGAGTTCCAAGTCTCACTAGCTGTGACTGAGAGAAATGCCAAGGTGCCACTTATCTCTACAGCATCCTTCTCTGCATCTGTCAGGCATGCAAAATTAGACCATAAGTGAGTGAACTTCAGTTAACTCTACCTCCCTTCATCCGGTGCTCTCCTCTTCCAATAAAAGGACAAACCCATGGGTGGCTGTAGGTCATGTATTCACCCAATGTGTGCCCAATGCTTTTGGTAAGGGTGACTACGAAACAGATGCAACACATTGCATCAGGTTTGAAGTGAACAAATAAATGGAAACTGAAGAAGTCAGTAGGTAGTGAAGAATAGGTGTTCCTGAACCTGAAGTGTGAGAAATGGGGGTGGGGGGGTGGCGAATGACAAATCAGTGTGATGCTAATGGCTGTAAGACTGGTGGTTGGTGTTAGATAGATGCATGTAGCAACTGTCCGCACTTTTTGTGATCTGTTTCAGCCATAAACCACTTTCTCTTCTGCATTCAAAAACTGGATGCAATGCTCCTGCTGCACCCTTTCTGAGCCACTTTCAACCAATCCTTTTTAGTAAGAGAAATAGGTATCTTCCTCTTGTAATTGAGGAGTATCATAGCTGTCCTGCCTGCCTGCAGCCAGCAGTAACTCAGGGGAAACATTGCTAGATCTCAGCGTTCTGGGTTCACCTTGACCACATCTTACTGGCTTCTTCCTAAACCTCCTCACTCCTCCAAATTCCAATTTTTCATTTATTGTTTAAAGAGTAGAGTTTGGAATATGTCGTGCATACATGTGTCACATTTGCTTGAGCAGCCAGGGAAATTCAGATATAAAACTATGGTTAATGAGTTGTGTTGAAGTGAGCCTTTCAGGCTGCTGAGCTTTCCGTTGGGTTGATCACTGGCAATTTATATTCCCCTTCACAATCCCCATCCATAGTTTTGAACCAGCATAAAGTCATAAAGCATGGAAACAGATCCTTTGGTCCACCCAGTCAATGCCAGACATAATACCAAACTAAACTAATCCTATCTGCCTGGTCCTGGTTTCCTATTCATGTACCTATCCAAATGTATTTTAAACATTGTAATTACTTCCTCAGGAAGTTTATTGCACACTCTGTGTAAAATATTTGCCTCCTATATCTTTTATAAATCTTTCTCCTCTCATCATAAAAATGTGCCCCCTAGTCTTGAAATCCCTCATCCCAGGGGAAAGACAACTACTATTAACTCTATCTATACTTCATCTCATTATTTCATAAACTTGTATCAGCTTGTCTTTCAACCTTCCTTGCTCCAGTGAAAGAAGACCCAACCTATCAAGCCTTTCTTTATAATTCAAGCCTTCCATACCTGGCAACACCTGGTAAATCTCTTCTGAACCCTCTCCAGCTTAATGATATAACTTCCAGTTCTCTCTCTCTTTCTTACTTAGTCATCCACCAACAATCAGTGTGATTACACAGTTGCAATAAGAAAAGTCTGATGATTATCTCAAGCTAGTCAAGCACTTATTTAATTACTTGCAATTATGCAAAAAAACTACCTCACTCATTCACAATAGAAACTCATAGATCTGTCATGATATGCTGGATTGTATACTCAAAATAGAGCACAAAGTTTAAAAATAAGAGGTCTTGCTTTTAAGCTCGAGATAAGGGGAATTTATTTTTCTCTGAGCATCATTGATGTGTGGAATTCTTTCTGCAAGAAAGTCATGGAGGCTGGTTTATTGAATTAATGCAAAGTTTTTGATAGATCGAAAAATTTGTTTGATTTTTGTTTGATTGATAAGGGGGTCAAATATTATGGGGGCAAATAGACAAATGGACAACCACATCAGCCATGGTTCTAATGAACAGCACAGCAGGGTCAAATGGCCATACGACCTACTCTGTTCCTCAGTCATATGTTCCTATACTTTTTGATGAGTTAGGGCCCTATGTTGTCTTTAAGCAAAGTGGAGTTAGACAGCAGAGAACATTAGGCCATAACCAACGAAAGCATGTGGCATTGGAGTCCAGAAGAGGATCGAGGGAGGTAATAGAATCTAATGATCAGATGAGAAAGGAAAAGTGAGATGTGGGTTGGGGGAGAGAGTCATTGGAGCATTGGATGCTGCATAGGAATGAGTGCAAAACTAGAGAAAGTCAATATTCAGGAAGGCACAAATTATAACAGGTTTACTAGAAGAATGTTACAGACTAAGAAGGACTAGACAACAAACGAACAATGGATTGGAGCTGGACTCAATAAGAAATGAGTGAGAGAACGAGTTTGATTTGCAACAGAGAAAGAAGGAAAGCATGAAAACAATGGAGAGAAGGAGGATGTAAACAAAATTGAGGGGCAGGCGGAAGAGTGGAAGGTGGTGAGAAGAAGGAAGCTCAATCTTTCATTTTTATGTACTTCCATCCTCATCATTTTATTCAGTTACATATTCTCTCCATAGTGGCACTGGTGGAGATAGGCAGCCTCCAGTTGTTCCTCTAAAGAACAGTTGGAACAGCTGCTGCACGCCTGAGAAAACTGCCTGCAAAAATTCCAGGCGTAATTCAACAAATTCAACAGAAGAGTTTAAAACACACTGTAATTTGCAATGCAAGCCCTGTATCAGAGGTGCCAGAGAAAGTTCACAAATTCACTCCATAACATCACCTGGTGGCCAGGTTGCACAATTACACAACATGACAAGTTTACATAGTCATTTCTATTATAAGTATGAACATGGGAATTTGTAAAATTAAAACATCAACACAAAAGTGTTGTAGACATAGGATCTTTATTAAGGTATAAATGAGGTTCTAATTTACAAACACATTCATTTCTAAGTTAAAATGTTGTCTAATTAAAACATAAAGGGGAAATACGAAAGTCAATTATGCAAGAAAGCACCAAATGTGAGCAGGATATAAGTGATGACAGGGTAATTTAAGAAGTAATTGAAACGTTGATTATACAAAATTTTCTTAAATCTAATAATTTTAAATGTTGAAGATAAAACTATGTAAGCTGTAGTTAATCCACATTGCAAATTGCTTAACCAAATTTACTTTTGCATGTACTTACTGTTTCATCTTTAATTGTAACAAAATATGCTATAAAGACTTGAAATAAATATGCTCATTTAATCTAATTCATGTATCTAGTTGTAAACTTTGTAATTATTGGATTGACATTTTAATTAGAAGAAATCCTAGGATATTAAATAATTCCACGAACACTTCATATCCCATGGTATATAGTTGAAAGTACAAATGAAGAATGCAACTCAAAATAGAATATTTACTCCCAAGGATAAACAGAGAAGGTTTTCACACAAGCAGTCATTCATCTGACGGTGTATTATTAATACACCACAAGACACATTATAGTGTCATTTTAAAGCACTGTATCGCTGTTAGATATAAAGCATGCTCCTTTTCTTACCATTGCTTTAAGTTATTTGGCAACTGATTTCATTTGAGAAATCAGAGAAATTAGGCTGCCTGAAAATTAGCCAAACTAAATTAAAACAGCGGCCAGCAGTGAACGGTTACAGAGGACAGTGGAAATCAAGGTCAAAGAGGTCACAAATATTCAAGGGCAACCAATTACAACCAGCCTGAGGGTTGTGTATTGGAGAAAGCTAAAAGAACTGCAGATGCTGTAATAACAAGGTGTAGAGCTGGATGAACACAGCAGGCCAAGCAGCATCA